>CM064868.1:19462420-19832420 GCA_032719365.1 Prinsepia uniflora
CCCTCAACCTTCCGAACATCACAACTTCCTCCTCGGATGTCGAAATCGGGCGTGCCACCTGCCTATGGATTCGTGACGTTCTAAACTACGTCCAGGTCACCGGTCAATACCCAATTGACCATCCGAACAAGAAGTCAACTCTTTGCCCGAACTAGGGGCAAAATCGTCATCTTACACTATCGATCCAAAATCTCCAACTAAGTACTACTTAAGCTCGCTCATCCCATCTTAATCACTCTCGTAATCCCGATTCTCAGGACGGGTTGTTACAATTCACCCTCCTTAAAAGAATTTCGTCCCCGAAATTCCACAGCTAGTTCCCGACACCTAGGTCAACAAGAACCTCTCCTGGATTTTCTGTCTATCATCTCCACCTTGGGTATTTCACACCAGTCCTTACTATCTGTACACCAAGAAAATTATAGGAACTTAAAGAAACAAAGGTAGGGTAGAGAGTTCAAAGAATACATCCTTACAAACCACCACCTACCCTTTTCGGAACCAACCCACATCCAATCTAGTCCAGAGGGAAGCCTACCCATCGGTTTACTCCTTTACGCACCTCAGTTCGACCACTATCGGAGTAAATCTACAAAGTCCTAAAGGCAAACTCTAGCTTGTGGGTTCTCTCCTTCAATAACCTCATATCGATCAGTTATAGTCACTCCTTTCTAATTCCTTCTGTCATCCTTCCACAGAACTCACGAGGGTCCCTGACCATCTCTGCGACCTTAATCCCACCGATGGTCAACCTGTCCATACCAGTCTAACCCAAATCATTATGAAGCCTAGGCTCTACTCTAATCAATCAACGACATCCTACCCAAACATCCACCACCTCGGCTGCACCTAGCAGCACCATATCCAATCTGGCCGTAAATCGGCCCAAACCACAAGGACCACTCAACCTTACTGATCAAAGGTCACCAAGCCAAAACCACCTAACCCAACCGGTCACCCATAATCGGCCTCCTTGGCCCAGTATCTCACGAAATCCACAAGCTACTCTCGGGCCCCTCAGGCCGACCAGCCTACTCATCCGTAGCTCACCGGCTACTTTCCAGGTTACTTCTACCAGTGCCAACACACCAACGTTCCGGTCTTAAACCGACGTACGTCTTACCTCGCATCGCGTACCGAGCGACTAACACCCTCAAACGCTGCTATCGCTATCGTATCCAGGTTGCTGACGGGCTGTTCCACCTCGAGACATCACATCCACAGTAGTTCTACACCACCCCAGTCGCCGAACCAACGACGCTGGAAACCAAACCTCTCGCAGAACCCTCAAAACCTCGCTCTGATACCAATTGTCAGGGCCCACCCCTAATCCCCCGGGATTAAGGGCTAAACCCCGCTCCCGTCTAACTTACGCATGACACAAGGGTCAAACCAACGTCTAACCACCGTGTGACACATAAATCAGACAAGGGAGTTTCGACCCGACCGTCCAAAAATCTTCCGAACTTCCCAGAGTGCTACTGTGGATCGTACGCGTGATGTCTTCATCTCTCTCGCCCAACAGCCCGCATCGCAACAACCTGGAGGGTATCGAAAACACGAAGACTGTGAGTGGACAAAAATAAAGTTAAGTTCAAAACGGTTATCAGAAAACACAAACATCTATACCCTCCGTGTAAAAAACAATGCATGCATATCAAGTTACGTCATAAAACAATATACGAAAATCAAACACATTTTCTTTTTTCCAATCCCGGGCCTCAGCCCAAAACCACCGAAAACCATTGCATCCGGGCCACTGCCCAAAACATCAGCATCAAGTCTTAGTGAAACCCAAAACACATTTAAAGCCACATTCTCATCCATCGAACCTGCTGGATCTATCCGAATCTTTAAACTCCCGAGTCTTTAAACAAAATCCAGGCCTCAATCATATCCGAGTCTTTAAACTCCCGAGTCTTTAAACTCAATAGGCCTACGGGGGAAATATCAATATATCCGAGTCTTTAAACTCCCGAGTCTTTAAACTCAATCCGGGCCCGTCCCTCGTCAATCAATATCCGGATCTTTAAACCCAATATCTAGATCCAACAAATCCAATCCAAAACCACTTGAAAACCATTTTCCATTTCCATATCCAAACCCGAATTCGAAATCACTGGTCCGATGCCCTTCCGGCATCCCGAACCGTCATTCCGAATCCAGACCCTGAACTCATTCCCTTCTCATTTCCCGGTCCGAGTCCGCAACCATCATTCCGTAAGATAGCATCCGGAATAACAATTCCGAACCCAAACCCGAAATCCACTTCAAGTCCCGAATCGAATCCCGAATCGTCACCCGGAATTCTGATTCCGAAACCCAAAATCCCATTTCCGAAAACACCTTTGAACTGGGCCTCAAGCCCGAAAATACTTTCCAAAATCCTTTTACTTTCCTTGAAATCCAACCGTATTTCAAATCCCGAAATCAGCAATTAAAACCAGGTTCAAATCACGAGAGTTATCAAAATCTCGTAAAACGTGAAAACCGTCATTTTCCTCGAAAAACGTGCAAAAACCATAAACCATCACAATCACAATCAAATCATAGCATCAAATATAGAAAACATATAAAACATATATGCATGCATCAAGAGTTAGAAAGCAAAGTCCACTCACAGACCATTCCGACGTCGCCTCGATACGCGCACTTACGCCGTTCCCGGCCAGTCCGTTATCCTCGAATTCCCGAACCTGTCCAAAACCCATAACGAGGTTACTAACTATTTCACAAGAGTCCCACTCAATTCCCTTACCTTTCCCGAACTTCTACAAATACTTTTTAACGGAACCCTAGACCATCGACCCTGCAAAACTAACCCGAAACAACGTCCGAAGAACCCGAAACTTAGTCCATTGGCTTCGTCATGACAATTAGAACAAAAACTTAGTTGGACGCTTCACCGGAAACCGCCGCACGCGCCCCCACGCGCCGCCCAAAGTGACTGCGCGTGGGACTCACGCGCCAGCTACAGTACCATCTTCAACCTGTGCTGAACCGGCCGTCGCAGGCTGAACCGGCGAGAATTGATCTCCGCCGTCCGGCCGCCATTTCAACCCCTCTTTTCACCCACAGTTTCGTCCAGACCTGCCCTACCTATTCCCGTACTCCGTTCACCTCGACACGGCCCCATCATCGTCGACCCAAGCTTGAAACTAGACGGCCAAATTCCCCTGTTTTCCTTCCCGGCCACCCAGCTCACCCCCCTTCACGGTGGCTACACCAAACTCGTCCGAAGACCATCCTTAACCTCACCCAACTCACCTGGACCTTCGACTCTACTCCAATCTTCACGACTCGCCGTTTGTAACTCACGGCCAAAACAGAGCACACAAGCACACTCCGTCGTGTTAACCTCCACCGTGCACCTCCCGTCACGGCAGCTCAACCAAAGGACACCCTGGACTCAACTGAACTCCTTAGACTCCCCTAGACTCTTCGATTCACTCCCTAGACTCACGACTTTCGATTTGAAGCTCAATGGAAAAACAGAGCACAGACATGGAGATTAGAATTTACCTGCAACCATCCACCGCCGTGCTCGCCGCCGCGTTCACTGGAGTCCGCAGAGCCGCCTCGGCCTCCTCTCGAGTCCCCTTGCACCGTACACGGCCACCGCACCACCACAAGCTAACACATCCTCCCTGTTTTCTCTGAAATCCCCGTGGCTCCCAACCGCACAACCACACGACCTCCGCACCTCCCAACCTTCTTACCGTCTCCCTTCCACTCTCTGGACACCCACACACACTCACAACTCACCAGCACCCTCGATCAACCTTCAATTTTTCCTCACCGCCTCACTCTGTTTCACTCTGGTTGAAACACACACACGATCACACACGGGCTCACCTAAGTAATTGGAATCGTGCTCACACCAGATCCACCCAGAACCCTCTAGTCCTCCAACACGTGTCACCATCCAATCCATGCACTCCCACATGGTCCAATCACAGTCGTCCATCTGTTCTCTCTCTGCACAAATTCCAGAACACAAAAGACCAAACTGCCCTTCCTTTTTACTCCATTTTACGGTTATGCCACTACCTTTCTAGACCCATATCTCACACATCGTAAGTCCGATGAATACGTGCCGCCTGTCATCGAACTCAGGACGACGAGAACTATCTAACCATCCTAGGTCAACGTACCAAAACCCGATTCTACAAAAAGTCAACTATTCCCCCTAATTTACCCAAATTACGGTTAAGCCCTCAACCTTCCGAACATCACAACTTCCTCCTCGGATGTCGAAATCGGGCGTGCCACCTGCCTATGGATTCGTGACGTTCTAAACTACGTCCAGGTCACCGGTCAATACCCAATTGACCATCCGAACAAGAAGTCAACTCTTTGCCCGAACTAGGGGCAAAATCGTCATCTTACACTATCGATCCAAAATCTCCAACTAAGTACTACTTAAGCTCGCTCATCCCATCTTAATCACTCTCGTAATCCCGATTCTCAGGACGGGTTGTTACAATTCACCCTCCTTAAAAGAATTTCGTCCCCGAAATTCCACAGCTAGTTCCCGACACCTAGGTCAACAAGAACCTCTCCTGGATTTTCTGTCTATCATCTCCACCTTGGGTATTTCACACCAGTCCTTACTATCTGTACACCAAGAAAATTATAGGAACTTAAAGAAACAAAGGTAGGGTAGAGAGTTCAAAGAATACATCCTTACAAACCACCACCTACCCTTTTCGGAACCAACCCACATCCAATCTAGTCCAGAGGGAAGCCTACCCATCGGTTTACTCCTTTACGCACCTCAGTTCGACCACTATCGGAGTAAATCTACAAAGTCCTAAAGGCAATCTCTAGCTTGTGGGTTCTCTCCTTCAATAACCTCATATCGATCAGTTATAGTCACTCCTTTCTAATTCCTTCTGTCATCCTTCCACAGAACTCACGAGGGTCCCTGACCATCTCTGCGACCTTAATCCCACCGATGGTCAACCTGTCCATACCAGTCTAACCCAAATCATTATGAAGCCTAGGCTCTACTCTAATCAATCAACGACATCCTACCCAAACATCCACCACCTCGGCTGCACCTAGCAGCACCATATCCAATCTGGCCGTAAATCGGCCCAAACCACAAGGACCACTCAACCTTACTGATCAAAGGTCACCAAGCCAAAACCACCTAACCCAACCGGTCACCCATAATCGGCCTCCTTGGCCCAGTATCTCACGAAATCCACAAGCTACTCTCGGGCCCCTCAGGCCGACCAGCCTACTCATCCGTAGCTCACCGGCTACTTTCCAGGTTACTTCTACCAGTGCCAACACACCAACGTTCCGGTCTTAAACCGACGTACGTCTTACCTCGCATCGCGTACCGAGCGACTAACACCCTCAAACGCTGCTATCGCTATCGTATCCAGGTTGCTGACGGGCTGTTCCACCTCGAGACATCACATCCACAGTAGTTCTACACCACCCCAGTCGCCGAACCAACGACGCTGGAAACCAAACCTCTCGCAGAACCCTCAAAACCTCGCTCTGATACCAATTGTCAGGGCCCACCCCTAATCCCCCGGGATTAAGGGCTAAACCCCGCTCCCGTCTAACTTACGCATGACACAAGGGTCAAACCAACGTCTAACCACCGTGTGACACATAAATCAGACAAGGGAGTTTCGACCCGACCGTCCAAAAATCTTCCGAACTTCCCAGAGTGCTACTGTGGATCGTACGCGTGATGTCTTCATCTCTCTCGCCCAACAGCCCGCATCGCAACAACCTGGAGGGTATCGAAAACACGAAGACTGTGAGTGGACAAAAATAAAGTTAAGTTCAAAACGGTTATCAGAAAACACAAACATCTATACCCTCCGTGTAAAAAACAATGCATGCATATCAAGTTACGTCATAAAACAATATACGAAAATCAAACACATTTTCTTTTTTCCAATCCCGGGCCTCAGCCCAAAACCACCGAAAACCATTGCATCCGGGCCACTGCCCAAAACATCAGCATCAAGTCTTAGTGAAACCCAAAACACATTTAAAGCCACATTCTCATCCATCGAACCTGCTGGATCTATCCGAATCTTTAAACTCCCGAGTCTTTAAACAAAATCCAGGCCTCAATCATATCCGAGTCTTTAAACTCCCGAGTCTTTAAACTCAATAGGCCTACGGGGGAAATATCAATATATCCGAGTCTTTAAACTCCCGAGTCTTTAAACTCAATCCGGGCCCGTCCCTCGTCAATCAATATCCGGATCTTTAAACCCAATATCTAGATCCAACAAATCCAATCCAAAACCACTTGAAAACCATTTTCCATTTCCATATCCAAACCCGAATTCGAAATCACTGGTCCGATGCCCTTCCGGCATCCCGAACCGTCATTCCGAATCCAGACCCTGAACTCATTCCCTTCTCATTTCCCGGTCCGAGTCCGCAACCATCATTCCGTAAGATAGCATCCGGAATAACAATTCCGAACCCAAACCCGAAATCCACTTCAAGTCCCGAATCGAATCCCGAATCGTCACCCGGAATTCTGATTCCGAAACCCAAAATCCCATTTCCGAAAACACCTTTGAACTGGGCCTCAAGCCCGAAAATACTTTCCAAAATCCTTTTACTTTCCTTGAAATCCAACCGTATTTCAAATCCCGAAATCAGCAATTAAAACCAGGTTCAAATCACGAGAGTTATCAAAATCTCGTAAAACGTGAAAACCGTCATTTTCCTCGAAAAACGTGCAAAAACCATAAACCATCACAATCACAATCAAATCATAGCATCAAATATAGAAAACATATAAAACATATATGCATGCATCAAGAGTTAGAAAGCAAAGTCCACTCACAGACCATTCCGACGTCGCCTCGATACGCGCACTTACGCCGTTCCCGGCCAGTCCGTTATCCTCGAATTCCCGAACCTGTCCAAAACCCATAACGAGGTTACTAACTATTTCACAAGAGTCCCACTCAATTCCCTTACCTTTCCCGAACTTCTACAAATACTTTTTAACGGAACCCTAGACCATCGACCCTGCAAAACTAACCCGAAACAACGTCCGAAGAACCCGAAACTTAGTCCATTGGCTTCGTCATGACAATTAGAACAAAAACTTAGTTGGACGCTTCACCGGAAACCGCCGCACGCGCCCCCACGCGCCGCCCAAAGTGACTGCGCGTGGGACTCACGCGCCAGCTACAGTACCATCTTCAACCTGTGCTGAACCGGCCGTCGCAGGCTGAACCGGCGAGAATTGATCTCCGCCGTCCGGCCGCCATTTCAACCCCTCTTTTCACCCACAGTTTCGTCCAGACCTGCCCTACTTATTCCCGTACTCCGTTCACCTCGACACGGCCCCATCATCGTCGACCCAAGCTTGAAACTAGACGGCCCAATTCCCCTGTTTTCCTTCCCGGCCACCCAGCTCACCCCCCTTCACGGTGGCTACACCAAACTCGTCCGAAGACCATCCTTAACCTCACCCAACGCACCTGGACCTTCGACTCTACTCCAATCTTCACGACTCGCCATTTGAAACTCACGGCCAAAACAGAGCACACAAGCACACTCCATCGTGTTAACCTCCACCGTGCCCCTCCCGTCACGGCAGCTCAACCAAAGGACACCCTGGACTCAACTGAACTCCTTAGACTCCCCTAGACTCTTCGATTCACTCCCTAGACTCACGACTTTCGATTTGAAGCTCAATGGAAAAACAGAGCACAGACATGGAGATTAGAATTTACCTGCAACCATCCACCGCCGTGCTCGCCGCCGCGTTCACTGGAGTCCGCAGAGCCGCCTCGGCCTCCTCTCGAGTCCCCTTGCACCGTACACGGCCACCGCACCACCACAAGCTAACACATCCTCCCTGTTTTCTCTGAAATCCCCGTGGCTCCCAACCGCACAACCACACGACCTCCGCACCTCCCAACCTTCTTACCGTCTCCCTTCCACTCTCTGGACACCCACACACACTCACAACTCACCAGCACCCTCGATCAACCTTCAATTTTTCCTCACCGCCTCACTCTGTTTCACTCTGGTTGAAACACACACACGATCACACACGGGCTCACCTAAGTAATTGGAATCGTGCTCACACCAGATCCACCCAGAACCCTCTAGTCCTCCAACACGTGTCACCATCCAATCCATGCACTCCCACATGGTCCAATCACAGTCGTCCATCTGTTCTCTCTCTGCACAAATTCCAGAACACAAAAGACCAAACTGCCCTTCCTTTTTACTCCATTTTACGGTTATGCCACTACCTTTCTAGACCCATATCTCACACATCGTAAGTCCGATGAATACGTGCCGCCTGTCATCGAACTCAGGACGACGAGAACTATCTAACCATCCTAGGTCAACGTACCAAAACCCGATTCTACAAAAAGTCAACTATTCCCCCTAATTTACCCAAATTACGGTTAAGCCCTCAACCTTCCGAACATCACAACTTCCTCCTCGGATGTCGAAATCGGGCGTGCCACCTGCCTATGGATTCGTGACGTTCTAAACTACGTCCAGGTCACCGGTCAATACCCAATTGACCATCCGAACAAGAAGTCAACTCTTTGCCCGAACTAGGGGCAAAATCGTCATCTTACACTATCGATCCAAAATCTCCAACTAAGTACTACTTAAGCTCGCTCATCCCATCTTAATCACTCTCCTAATCCCGATTCTCAGGACGGGTTGTTACAATTCACCCTCCTTAAAAGAATTTCGTCTCCGAAATTCCACAGCTAGTTCCCGACACCTAGGTCAACAAGAACCTCTCCTGGATTTTCTGTCTATCATCTCCACCTTGGGTATTTCACACCAGTCCTTACTATCTGTACACCAAGAAAATTATAGGAACTTAAAGAAACAAAGGTAGGGTAGAGAGTTCAAAGAATACATCCTTACATACCACCACCTACCCTTTTCGGAACCAACCCACATCCAATCTAGTCCAGAGGGAAGCCTACCCATCGGTTTACTCCTTTACGCACCTCAGTTCGACCACTATCGGAGTAAATCTACAAAGTCCTAAAGGCAATCTCTAGCTTGTGGGTTCTCTCCTTCAATAACCTCATATCGATCAGTTATAGTCACTCCTTTCCAATTCCTTCCGTCATCCTTCCACGGAACTCACGAGGGTCCCTGACCATCTCTGCAACCTTAATCCCACCGATGGTCAACCTGTCCATACCAGTCTAACCCAAATCATTATAAAGCCTAGGCTCTACTCTAATCAATCAACGGCATCCTACCCAAACATCCACCACCTCGGCTGCACCTAGCAGCGCCATATCCAATCTGGCCGTAAATCGGCCCAAACCACAAGGACCACTCAACCTTACTGATCAAAGGTCACCAAGCCAAAACCACCTAACCCAACCGGTCACCCATAATCGGCCTCCTTGGCCCAGTATCTCACGAAATCCACAAGCTACTCTCGAGCCCCTCAGGCCGACCAGCCTACTCATCCGTAGCTCACCGGCTACTTTCCAGGTTACTTCTACCAGTGCCAACACACCAACGTTCCGGTCTTAAACCGACGTACGTCTTACCTCGCATCGCGTACCGAGCGACTAACACCCTCAAACGCTGCTATCGCTATCGTATCCAGGTTGCTGACGAGCTGTTCCACCTCGAGACATCACATCCACAGTAGTTCTACACCACCCCAGTCGCCGAACCAACGACGCTGGAAACCAAACCTCTCGCAGAACCCTCAAAACCTCGCTCTGATACCAATTGTCAGGGCCCACCCCTAATCCCCCGGGATTAAGGGCTAAACCCCGCTCCCGTCTAACTTACGCATGACACAAGGGTCAAACCAACGTCTAACCACCGTGTGACACGTAAATCAGACAAGGGAGTTTCGACCCGACCGTCCAAAAATCTTCCGAACTTCCCAGAGTGCTACTGTGGATCGTACGCGTGATGTCTCCATCTCTCTCGCCCAACAGCCCGCACCGCAACAACCTGGAGGGTATCGAAAACACGAAAAGACTGTGAGTGGACAAAAATAAAGTTAAGTTCAAAACGGTTATCAGAAAACACAAACATCTATACCCTCCGTGTAAAAACCAATGCATGCATATCAAGTTACGTCATAAAACAATATACGAAAATCAAACACTTTTTCTTTTTTCCAATCCCGGGCCTCAGCCCAAAACCACCGAAAACCATTGCATCCGGGCCACTGCCCAAAACATCAGCATCAAGTCTTAGTGAAACCCAAAACACATTTAAAGCCACATTCTCATCCATCGAACCTGCTGGATCTATCCGAGTCTTTAAACTCCCGAGTCTTTAAACTCAATCCAGGCCTCAATCATATCCGAGTCTTTAAACTCCCGAGTCTTTAAACTCAATAGGCCTACGGGGGAAATATCAATATATCCGAGTCTTTAAACTCCCGAGTCTTTAAACTCAATCCGGGCCCGTCCCCCGTCAATCAATATCCGGATCTTTAAACCCAATATCCAGATCCAGTAAATCCAATCCAAAACCACTTGAAAACCATTTTCCATTTCCATATCCAAACCCGAATTCGAAATCACTGGTCCGATGCCCTTCCGGCATCCCGAACCGTCATTCCGAATCCAGACCCTGAACTCATTCCCTTCTCATTTCCCGGTCCGAGTCCGCAACCATCATTCCGTAAGCTAGCATCCGGAATAACCATTCCGAACCCAAACCCGAAATCCACTTCAAGTCCCGAATCGAATCCCGAATCGTCACCCGGAATTCTGATTCCGAAACCCAAAATCCCATTTCCGAAAACACCTTTGAACTGGGCCTCAAGCCCGAAAATACTTTCCAAAATCGTTTTACTTTCCTTGAAATCCAACCGTATTTCAAATCCCGAAATCAGCCATTAAAACCAGGTTCAAATCACGAGAGTTATCAAAATCTCGTAAAACGTGAAAACCGTCATTTTCCTCGAAAAACGTGCAAAAACCATAAACCATCACAATCACAATCAAATCATAGCATCAAATATAGAAAACATATAAAACATATATGCATGCAACAAGAGTTAGAAAGCAAAGTCCACTCACAGACCATTCCGACGTCGCCTCGATACGCGCACTTACGCCGTTCCCGGCCAGTCCGTTATCCTCGAATTCCCGAACCTATCCAAAACCCATAACGAGGTTACTAACTATTTCACAAGAGTCCCACTCAATTCCCTTACCTTTCCCGAACTTCTACAAATACTTTTTAACGGAACCCTAGACCATCGACCCTGCAAAACTAACCCGAAACAACGTCCGAAGAACCCGAAACTTAGTCCATTGGCTTCGTCATGACATTTAGAACAAAAAAATAGTTGGACGCTTCACCGGAAACCGCCGCACGCGCCCCCACGCGCCGCCCAAAGTGGATGCGCGTGGGCCTCACGCGCCAGCTACAGTACCATCTTCAACCTGTGCTGAACCGGCCGTCGCAGGCTGAACCGGCGAGAATTGATCTCCGCCGTCCGGCCGCCAATTCAACCCCTCTTTTCACCCACAGTTTCGTCCAGACCTGCCCTACCTATTCCCGTACTCCGTTCACCTCGACACGGCCCCATCATCGTCGACCCAAGCTTGAAACTAGACGGCCCAATTCCCCTGTTTTCCTTCCCGGCCACCCAGCTCACCCCCCTTCACGGTGGCTACACCAAACTCGTCCGAAGACCATCCTTAACCTCACCCAACTCACCTGGACCTTCGACTCTACTCCAATCTTCACGACTCGCCGTTTGTAACTCACGGCCAAAACAGAGCACACAAGCACACTCCGTCGTGTTAACCTCCACCGTGCACCTCCCGTCACGGCAGCTCAACCAAAGGACGCCCTGGACTCAACTGAACTCCTTAGACTCCCCTAGACTCTTCGATTCACTCCCTAGACTCACGACTTTCGATTTGAAGCTCAATGGAAAAACAGAGCACAGACATGGAGATTAGAATATACCTGCAACCATCCACCGCCGTGCTCGCCGCCGCGTTCACTGGAGTCCGCAGAGCCGCCTCGGCCTCCTCTCGAGTCCCCTTGCACCGTACACGGCCACCGCACCACCACAAGCTAACACATCCTCCCTGTTTTCTCTGAAATCCCCGTGGCTCCCAACCGCACAACCACACGACCTCCGTACCTCCCAACCTTCTTACCGTCTCCCTTCCACTCTCTGGACACCCACACACACTCACAACTCACCAGCACCCTCGATCAACCTTCAATTTTTCCTCACCGCCTCACTCTGTTTCACTCTGGTTGAAACACACACACGATCACACACGGGCTCACCTAAGTAATTGGAATCGTGCTCACACCAGATCCACCCAGAACCCTCTAGTCCTCCAACACGTGTCACCATCCAATCCATGCACTCCCACATGGTCCAATCACAGTCGTCCATCTGTTCTCTCTCTGCACAAATTCCAGAACACAAAAGACCAAACTGCCCTTCCTTTTTACTCCATTTTACGGTTATGCCACTACCTTTCTAGACCCATATCTCACACATCGTAAGTCCGATGAATACGTGCCGCCTGTCATCGAACTCAGGACGACGAGAACTATCTAACCATCCTAGGTCAACGTACCAAAACCCGATTCTACAAAAAGTCAACTATTCCCCCTAATTTACCCAAATTACGGTTAAGCCCTCAACCTTCCGAACATCACAACTTCCTCCTCGGATGTCGAAATCGGGCGTGCCACCTGCCTATGGATTCGTGACGTTCTAAACTACGTCCAGGTCACCGGTCAATACCCAATTGACCATCCGAACAAGAAGTCAACTCTTTGCCCGAACTAGGGGCAAAATCGTCATCTTACACTATCGATCCAAAATCTCCAACTAAGTACTACTTAAGCTCGCTCATCCCATCTTAATCACTCTCCTAATCCCGATTCTCAGGACGGGTTGTTACAATTCACCCTCCTTAAAAGAATTTCGTCTCCGAAATTCCACCGCTAGTTCCCGACACCTAGGTCAACAAGAACCTCTCCTGGATTTTCTGTCTATCATCTCCACCTTGGGTATTTCACACCAGTCCTTACTATCTGTACACCAAGAAAATTATAGGAACTTAAAGAAACAAAGGTAGGGTAGAGAGTTCAAAGAATACATCCTTACATACCACCACCTACCCTTTTCGGAACCAACCCACATCCAATCTAGTCCAGAGGGAAGCCTACCCATCGGTTTACTCCTTTACGCACCTCAGTTCGACCACTATCGGAGTAAATCTACAAAGTCCTAAAGGCAATCTCTAGCTTGTGGGTTCTCTCCTTCAATAACCTCATATCGATCAGTTATAGTCACTCCTTTCCAATTCCTTCCGTCATCCTTCCACGGAACTCACGAGGGTCCCTGACCATCTCTGCAACCTTAATCCCACCGATGGTCAACCTGTCCATACCAGTCTAACCCAAATCATTATAAAGCCTAGGCTCTACTCTAATCAATCAACGGCATCCTACCCAAACATCCACCACCTCGGCTGCACCTAGCAGCGCCATATCCAATCTGGCCGTAAATCGGCCCAAACCACAAGGACCACTCAACCTTACTGATCAAAGGTCACCAAGCCAAAACCACCTAACCCAACCGGTCACCCATAATCGGCCTCCTTGGCCCAGTATCTCACGAAATCCACAAGCTACTCTCGAGCCCCTCAGGCCGACCAGCCTACTCATCCGTAGCTCACCGGCTACTTTCCAGGTTACTTCTACCAGTGCCAACACACCAACGTTCCGGTCTTAAACCGACGTACGTCTTACCTCGCATCGCGTACCGAGCGACTAACACCCTCAAACGCTACTATCGCTATCGTATCCAGGTTGCTGACGAGCTGTTCCACCTCGAGACATCACATCCACAGTAGTTCTACACCACCCCAGTCGCCGAACCAACGACGCTGGAAACCAAACCTCTCGCAGAACCCTCAAAACCTCGCTCTGATACCAATTGTCAGGGCCCACCCCTAATCCCCCGGGATTAAGGGCTAAACCCCGCTCCCGTCTAACTTACGCATGACACAAGGGTCAAACCAACGTCTAACCACCGTGTGACACGTAAATCAGACAAGGGAGTTTCGACCCGACCGTCCAAAAATCTTCCGAACTTCCCAGAGTGCTACTGTGGATCGTACGCGTGATGTCTCCATCTCTCTCGCCCAACAGCCCGCACCGCAACAACCTGGAGGGTATCGAAAACACGAAAAGACTGTGAGTGGACAAAAATAAAGTTAAGTTCAAAACGGTTATCAGAAAACACAAACATCTATACCCTCCGTGTAAAAACCAATGCATGCATATCAAGTTACGTCATAAAACAATATACGAAAATCAAACACTTTTTCTTTTTTCCAATCCCGGGCCTCAGCCCAAAACCACCGAAAACCATTGCATCCGGGCCACTGCCCAAAACATCAGCATCAAGTCTTAGTGAAACCCAAAACACATTTAAAGCCACATTCTCATCCATCGAACCTGCTGGATCTATCCGAGTCTTTAAACTCCCGAGTCTTTAAACTCAATCCAGGCCTCAATCATATCCGAGTCTTTAAACTCCCGAGTCTTTAAACTCAATAGGCCTACGGGGGAAATATCAATATATCCGAGTCTTTAAACTCCCGAGTCTTTAAACTCAATCCGGGCCCGTCCCCCGTCAATCAATATCCGGATCTTTAAACCCAATATCCAGATCCAGTAAATCCAATCCAAAACCACTTGAAAACCATTTTCCATTTCCATATCCAAACCCGAATTCGAAATCACTGGTCCGATGCCCTTCCGGCATCCCGAACCGTCATTCCGAATCCAGACCCTGAACTCATTCCCTTCTCATTTCCCGGTCCGAGTCCGCAACCATCATTCCGTAAGCTAGCATCCGGAATAACCATTCCGAACCCAAACCCGAAATCCACTTCAAGTCCCGAATCGAATCCTGATTCGTCACCCGGAATTCTGATTCCGAAACCCAAAATCCCATTTCCGAAAACACCTTTGAACTGGGCCTCAAGCCCGAAAATACTTTCCAAAATCGTTTTACTTTCCTTGAAATCCAACCGTATTTCAAATCCCGAAATCAGCCATTAAAACCAGGTTCAAATCACGAGAGTTATCAAAATCTCGTAAAACGTGAAAACCGTCATTTTCCTCGAAAAACGTGCAAAAACCATAAACCATCACAATCACAATCAAATCATAGCATCAAATATAGAAAACATATAAAACATATATGCATGCAACAAGAGTTAGAAAGCAAAGTCCACTCACAGACCATTCCGACGTCGCCTCGATACGCGCACTTACGCCGTTCCCGGCCAGTCCGTTATCCTCGAATTCCCGAACCTATCCAAAACCCATAACGAGGTTACTAACTATTTCACAAGAGTCCCACTCAATTCCCTTACCTTTCCCGAACTTCTACAAATACTTTTTAACGGAACCCTAGACCCTCGACCCTGCAAAACTAACCCGAAACAACGTCCGAAGAACCCGAAACTTAGTCCATTGGCTTCGTCATGACATTTAGAACAAAAAAATAGTTGGACGCTTCACCGGAAACCGCCGCATGCGCCCCCACGCGCCGCCCAAAGTGGATGCGCGTGGGCCTCACGCGCCAGCTACAGTACCATCTTCAACCTGTGCTGAACCGGCCGTCGCAGGCTGAACCGGCGAGAATTGATCTCCGCCGTCCGGCCGCCAATTCAACCCCTCTTTTCACCCACAGTTTCGTCCAGACCTGCCCTACCTATTCCCGTACTCCGTTCACCTCGACACGGCCCCATCATCGTCGACCCAAGCTTGAAACTAGACGGCCCAATTCCCCTGTTTTCCTTCCCGGCCACCCAGCTCACCCCCCTTCACGGTGGCTACACCAAACTCGTCCGAAGACCATCCTTAACCTCACCCAACTCACCTGGACCTTCGACTCTACTCCAATCTTCACGACTCGCCGTTTGTAACTCACGGCCAAAACAGAGCACACAAGCACACTCCGTCGTGTTAACCTCCACCGTGCACCTCCCGTCACGGCAGCTCAACCAAAGGACGCCCTGGACTCAACTGAACTCCTTAGACTCCCCTAGACTCTTCGATTCACTCCCTAGACTCACGACTTTCGATTTGAAGCTCAATGGAAAAACAGAGCACAGACATGGAGATTAGAATATACCTGCAACCATCCACCGCCGTGCTCGCCGCCGCGTTCACTGGAGTCCGCAGAGCCGCCTCGGCCTCCTCTCGAGTCCCCTTGCACCGTACACGGCCACCGCACCACCACAAGCTAACACATCCTCCCTGTTTTCTCTGAAATCCCCGTGGCTCCCAACCGCACAACCACACGACCTCCGTACCTCCCAACCTTCTTACCGTCTCCCTTCCACTCTCTGGACACCCACACACACTCACAACTCACCAGCACCCTCGATCAACCTTCAATTTTTCCTCACCGCCTCACTCTGTTTCACTCTGGTTGAAACACACACACGATCACACACGGGCTCACCTAAGTAAGTGGAACCGTGCTCACACCAGATCCACCCAGAACCCTCTAGTCCTCCAACACGTGTCACCATCCAATCCATGCACTCCCACATGGTCCAATCACAGCCGTCCATCTGTTCTCTCTCTGCACAAATTCCAGAACACAAATGACCAAACTGCCCTTCCTTTTTACTCCATTTTACGGTTATGCCACTACCTTTCTAGACCCATATCTCACACATCGTAAGTCCGATGAATACGTGCCGCCTGTCATCGAACTCAGGACGACGAGAACTATCTAACCATCCTAGGTTAACGTACCAAAACCCGATTCTACAAAAAGTCAACTATTCCCCCTAATTTACCCAAATTACGGTTAAGCCCTCAACCTTCCGAACATCACAACTTCCTCCTCGGATGTCGAAATCGGGCGTGCCACCTGCCTATGGATTCGTGACGTCCTAAACTACGTCCAGGTCACCGGTCAATACCCAATTGACCATCCGAACAAGAAGTCAACTCTTTGCCCGAACTAGGGGCAAAATCGTCATCTTACACTATCGATCCAAAATCTCCAACTAAGTACTACTTAAGCTCGCTCATCCCATCTTAATCACTCTCCTAATCCCGATTCTCAGGACGGGTTGATACAAAGTTGACATAACCCATCCTGATTCCCCGGGGACCACCTTAGGATGTGCCGTACTCTCGTATGACAATTACCCTATAGTGCCAAAAATACCCTTAACGGGATTAAAATTTAACAAATAAAAAAAGTTCAAGTTCTACATTGCCAGACTAGGGATAAGTATCCTCAACAAAATAAGCACATATGTCAGTTTACAAACAATGCTCAAACCTACCTAAACGGGTTTACAGGTGCGCAACGACAAGTATCTTTGCCACGGCCTATGGATCAGCCCCTGCCTCTATGTCACAACCTGGAGGATCAAGAAAACAGTTAAAGAGTGAGTGGACCGAAAATAAACGGTATTTCCAAAACAATTTTAAGGAAACAAATAAAGGTTTTCCCCTCCGTTTTCAAACATGCATGCATTCAAGTCAAATCATAAGAAATGGAAATCGAATCACAAAGCAATATAAATCCATATAATATCAACACACGATATATCCAATCCTCGACATCCTAGATGTCTGACATCCCTGATGTCTAACATCAAAGAAAAGTCACAAAAATAAAGTTAAGAATAAATGAAATTAAGAAACAAAATGTAAAAACATAAATTAAAAACAAGAATTAAAAAAAGCTAATTAATAAGAAAATCTACAAGTTACAAATGGTCCAAAAAATAAAGAACAAAATAGAAAGAAGATGAACTAAAAAACTAGAGAAAAAGAAGCCAAACTAGAGATTAAAACTACAAATATAGAGGGAGTGCCACAAATATTAAAATAAAATTACAAAAATAAAATATAAAAATGAAATGATGAAAAATGATGATTTTGGGCTGATTTGGTGCTAGAAAAACTGGAAAACAGGAAAAAGTGGAGCAGTTGGAAGCATGGCTGAATTTTTGGCCGGGAATAGCTGAGCTACAGTGAAGGAACTGGGCAAACTGTAGCTGACAGGGGAAGGTGGGAGTCGATAACGTGCGTTGACAGGAGCATGGGTCCTTCGGGAGGCGCGCTCCGAAGAGGAAAGACAGAGTTCGACTAGCGCCTGTCGATGGCCTGAGTAGGCTGGACGCGCCGGAATTTGGGCTGCGTGAATGGACCATGGGCTTCACGAGCTGGGTTGCATTTGTGCTGAGTTTTGCTAGGATGTAATTCAATAATTCCACCAAATTTCGTTCATAATTTCTTCATTATAATTCTGATCGGTACGATTCTTTCGCCAATACGCTCCAAATTCCAAGCTTTATTTATTTCTACAAAATCCCACAAAATAAGTTAGTTTCTCCAATTGTTTATTATTTTAATATTAAAATTCAAGTATGAAATGGTATAAAATAATATAAAATAATGTTTATTTGAATACCTATTAAGACCTGCAAATCCAACACGGCTATAACTCCACTATTTCACGTCCAATTTTCGCTCCAAGGTAATGACGCCTCGTTGTTCGTGTCCACCCTTATAAATATGAAGGGTCCTCCACCAATTTACTTACTTGCATTTTGAGAATTTGGGAGAAAATCTGTCAGTTTCAAGGGCAATTTCTGATTAACCTCTCGGCGAGGTTTCTTACAATGGTACAATTCTGATTTCTCATCTCCGCCTCGAAAAGAATGCGGAAAATGGTGATATCTCCGTTTTTTTTCATTAAATTAGGAATTTGTGAAGAACGGAGCATGAACTTTGACTTTGTGGTCAGATCTTCTAAAGTCTGGGTCGGCCTCTGAGTTATGTTCTCCCTGTATTTTTTGTAGATGTTTAAGGATAGTAACTTGGAGAAGGAAGGGAGGTGATACGACTCAGATGTCGGCAAGTCCTCAGACTATAGTGTAAAGATCCTCATTCCCTCGTCCGAAAGTAAAGACGAGGCTAGTTCGGCCGACATAGGGGAAACGTCTCAGCCAGGAAAATAGGTGACCAAGAGTTCTGGTCAAAAAGTTGACTCAGCCCCTAAAGTGGAGATTATCGACTGCTTGAACGATGGCAATGTATTGGTCAACGTCGAGACTGTCGTTAGGAAAAGCGGGCAAAAGGCAATAAAGTTGACCTATGGCCGATAGAAGGGCTCGGTGTGTATGCCTAAGTTAAGTCGGCCAATGAAAGGTTGGTGTTGGACGCGATGCCGATAGTGAAAACTGCCTTTACCGTGGACGAGATGATAAACAAGGAAACCAAGAAAGGGCTGGCGAAGATTTGCATAGAATTTAGGGTGCCCGAGTCAGTGATCACGCGGTTACTGATGCGGGTCGAGATGCCAAGTAACCCCTTGGTCAGTATGGATTTGTTTTATACCGAGCTGACGCCACAAGGTTTGTCTGCCTCTGTATCCTTGGTTACAAAAGATGGTGAAGAATATGGGGGTAGCACTCGGTTAGTTCAATCCCAACGTGTGGATTGTGCTCTGCTCCCTCTACACCGCCTTCTGGTGGACAGAGTAACCTGAGCTGACCTACGCTCAGCTCATGTACTTGTACGAGCTCAGCTTCCAGCAGCAGAACACCTGCTGGATCTTCGTACAAAACGGTGAGTTGATACTCGACATGCAGACCAGAGAAGTTGTACAAAACGAAGTTCTGTCTAGTCAGTGGGAATTAGGAAGGGGACATTGAGGGGGATCCAATACCAAGTAAGTTTCAGACCGAAGGTGCTTAGTTATCTCGGTGTTGTTGCGCCGACCATATATCGTGTCTTAAGTCCGAGTACTCCCCATGATCCACCAGTGTCCGGGTGATATCACCAGACACTGTCCTAGGTGATATCCATCTCTCACACTCCTGATCCTAAGCCTCTCCTCAGAGCGGCCCCTCTCAGGCAGTGCACCGTGATTACTCTAGGATACTACGAGATGTTCGGAGGAGACAATAACCCATAAGGTTGGTATGTACGGTGTAATAGTCAAAACCAGTGAAAATCATGTTTGGACCATTTCTCAAAATCCCTGTTTGACTCAAAAACTAGCCAACAAAATATCCAGACGGGTCTCATGCCCAAAATGACACGACCTATCCCAATCCTCCCTGAATTAATGTAGGATGTGTCATACTCTCGTCTGACACCCCGTGCCAGACCAGGGATACACCTAACCCTCTCGGGGCTTCTAGAGTACGCTAGGATCTGTGGAGGCATGTGATATCTCGTTCTTTGCTACATCTCGCATCCGCGATCAACCTGAAGGGTATTAAAAACATGAAAAGCTATTAGTGGACGAAAATAAACTGTTTACAAAACACATTTCTGGAAAGACATTTATATCTTTCACTAAAAAACATGTATGCATAGAAAACTAGTTATACAACCATTTCATTTAAGTTTAATCATAAGGCTTCCAAAGCCGTATCAAGTGAAAAATCCTTCTCAAATCAAACCACAATGAAAACATTTCTCAATCATTTCCATTTACTCAGTAGGGACTCAACCCAAAACTAAACCACGTGGATCCCTGCCCAAAACCAAATCATGTGCGTATTTGCCCAAAACCAATCAAATACCATATACCAATCCTTGGCATCCCAGATGTCTGACATCTTAGTTGTCTAATCAATATTGTCACGGTCCTAAAGCTATGCGTGCTACTTGGGGTCTTAAGTCCGAGGGTTCCCCTGGGTCCACTAGTGTCCGGGGCGGTACAATAATGGTATGCCTCCCCCGGATCACTGCCCGGGGCATATTAATCTCTAGAAATCCTGATCCTAAGCCTCTTTGTAGAGCGACCCCTCGCAGACAATACTCCGTGACTACTCCAGGATACTACGAGACTTCTGGAGGAGACAACCACTCGTAAGAATGGTATATTTAAAAACCAAAATCAAACCAATGGAAAACCATCGTAAAAGCGTTTATAAATATTTCGACAGGGTCTCAGCATGGGACTCAGCCCAAGTTTAAATCCAAATAGGGTCTCAAATCCCGAAATTTCATTTATAAACCACAACTGGGACTTAAGCCCGATACCATAAACCAATTGGGCCTCAAGCCCAGGATAATGTTTCCAAATCTCATAATCATTTCCCCATTCAAATCTTTTGAAAACATAAGCACGTATAAAAACTTGGCCAAAGCCCAAGGTACAACATAAAATCTAGATCTCGAAATACGTGCAACACCGCAATCGTATGAAATTACCAAAACATCACAAATATATATAAACCATATGCACTCATGGCATCTCAAATCATGTTCATAAAACATATAAAATAGTTATGCATGCATCATATTTAGAAATCAAATGTCCATTCACAGACCGTCCATGATGCACGCCTGCAAGCTGCGCCGTAAGCCACTCAGGAATATACTGAACTCTCTGGATCGTCCGGACCTGTTCAAAACATAATTAAAGGTCACTACCAACTTAGGTAAGTCCTAATAAAAAAACCCTCAAAAATCCCAGAAAAGTCAACATGTCCCAGACATGCATCCTTAGGCAATAAACCTCAATTTGACCAACCTAACGATCTCCGATCGACCTGAAACCACCACCATTAGATTCAAATAGTCGAAACCTTTCGAACAAGATCGGTCCCACCTTGAAATACGTGCCCACGTGTGAGTCAAAGGTAAAAGTTCAAAGTTAACACTGACGTTAGCAAAAGTAAATGCTGACGTTAGTAGTCAACGACTGACGTCACACTAACGTCAGCGTAACATGTCTGACACCTGTCAGATTTGACAGTGCTACGTGTTAGCACCTGATTAGTCCACGTGTCTGACACTTGTCAGTGCTGACTGGACCTTACAACTGCCACGTGGCAACACCTGATTGGCCACGTGGCCTGGAAATCTGACCTCTCGACGGGTTTGACCCGTTTCACTGTAGTGGGTCAACCAAACCCACGAATCGACCCGACCAGTTTTCACTCCTCCGACCACCATTTCATGCCATTTTGGACCTTTAGACTCGTATTGAACCCAAGAATCGATCTATGACCTTAAAATGAGAAGAAAAGGTCCAGAAATGGACCTTCCAAGGTTAAACAATGACGGGCAACTTCCACCGTGCTTCCCCGTCGATCTCAATCACCTCAGACCTTGCTTTTGGTCCTGTTGAGGTCGCACAGACCTAAGGAAAAATTCCTGGTCATTAAAACAGTCCAAATAACCCCTTAAACTCAACTTCGAATTTTGAACTCCAAACCTTAGCGTTTCGGGTTTTTCCAGCCACCGTCCACGGTTGTCGTTGCCACTGCCATGATCAAGCCCCTATCACTCTCTCACTTCCTTTCATAGTTCAGAAGCAAAGGATGAGGAATGGTGAAGGCGTGTGTGTGTTTTGGGTTTTGGGGTGGGTTTCTTTGGGTTTTCGGGTTAAAGGAAAAACAAAGAAGATGAATGAAATAATATCCCAAACAATTGGGGTTTTGGCCAGTCAGATGAGGGACAGGTGTCACTCATCAATTGGTCCACCCAGATTTCCTAACAAATCCAATTAAGCCAATTGTACAATTTCTCGTAAAATGTGAATAGTACCGATTTCCTTTCGTGAACCGTAACTTTCCCGTCGAATGTCCGATTTCGACGTGCCGCCTGTCTACGGACTCGTAACATCCCGATCTACACAACAGTTCTATGTCCTCATGCATTTGACCTTCCAGGTCATAAGTAAACTTTTTCCCATTCTAGGGGTAAAATCGTCATTTTACGCCGACCGCTAGAAAACTCCCAATTCGTCGAGGATTTTCTAAATTAATCCTTAAATTAATCCCGTGAACTCGCGACAGGTTGTTACACAAAACATCGTAATACGTAAAACTCCGTAATCGACATTTAAAACTCACAAGACCATCAATGGATGATACCAATGTATTTCATTTCAAATCATATAATAAAGTAGTTAAAGTAGTTATGCATGCATTTCATTTTATAAGACAAAGGTCCACTCACACCCGGTCCTCACTGCATTAACGAACTGCGTTGTAACTGCACCGAAGCTAAACCATAGTCTTTGAGCCTGTCCAAACACATCCAAAGGTCATTAACGGAATCTACAAGTTCAAACACTAAACCCCTAAAAAGTCTGATACCGGGAACACGTCCCTAACACGCTTCTCGAGGCTTTAAACCCCTAAATGACCTATCAAACGATCTTCGATCGACCCGAAACCACCACTATTGGTTTCAGATCGTTGAAACCTTTCAGACATGTCCAATTTGACCTCAAAAAATGTGCCCACGCGCTGGTCAAATTCCTGGTCAACGTTGACGTCATGGTCAACGGTCAACAATCAAAGCTGATGTCATTGCTGACGTCAGCCTGACAAGTCTGACACTTGTCAGATCTAACACGTACCACGGGACTAACACTTCAATGCTGATTGGACCTGAAAACTGGCACATGGCAGCACCCTATTGGCCATGTGTAAGACTCGTGTCTTGGAGGGAACGGTGAACGATCCCACCTTCCTGCAAGGAGGAAGGGTCTGGGAAGGGAATGGTGGTGTGCCTTAAAGGTGTAGGCACACACCTATTTAGCACAAGGCCTTTTGGGAGCTCACTGGCTTTGGATTCCTTAGGAACTCCAAAGTTAAGTGAGTTGAGGCTAGTCCAATCCCATGATGGGTGACCTACTGGGAAATTGCATACGAGCTCCCAAAAACAAAACCATGAGGGCTAGGCCCAAAGTGGATAATATTGTGTTAGATGGGTCAGGTCCTAACCGAGGAGG
The DNA here is from genome assembly GCA_032719365.1 of Prinsepia uniflora. Classification (NCBI taxonomy): domain Eukaryota; kingdom Viridiplantae; phylum Streptophyta; class Magnoliopsida; order Rosales; family Rosaceae; genus Prinsepia; species Prinsepia uniflora. Next base: position 19,486,194 of record CM064868.1, read on the forward strand.
GTCGGGTCCTGACAGAATGGTATCAGAGCCAGACCCCGGCCAGGAAGTGTGCCAGTGAGGACGCTGGGCCCTAAGGGGGGTGGATTGTAAGACCCGTGTCCTAAAGGGAACAGTGAACGATCCCACATTCCTGCGAGGGGGAATGGTTTGGGAAGGGAATGGTGGAGTGCTTTAAAGGTGTATGCATACACCTATCTAGTACAAGGCCTTTTGGGAGCTCACTAGCTTTGGATTCCTTGGGAACTCCAAAGTTAAGCTAGTTGAGGCTGGTCCAATCCCATGATGGGTGACCTACTGAGAAGTTGCACGTGAGCTCCCGAAAACAAAACCGTGAGGGCTAGGCCCAAAGTGGACAATATTGTGTTAGATGGGTCGGGTCCTGACCGAGGAGGGTCGGGTCCTGACACCATGTGGCCTGACAACCTAACAGATTATGACGTCACCTTACTGACATCATCGTCGTCTACCTCTCGCCGGGTCAACCCAATTTACTGTAACGGGTCACCTAGGCCCGTGACCCCACCCGGTTCTAATTGCTTCAATCCTACACCAAATTCGACCATTCTTGTCCGTATGAACTCGCAATTAACCCAGAAACAAGCCTATGGATTCAAAAACATGAAAAAGGGACTAGAAATTACCTTCCAATGATTAATAGTAACGATCGATTTTCAAACTTGGTTTCCTGTCGACTCCAGTCACCTCAATCCTCAAAATCGACCCTTACAAGTTCGTACTGGACCTAGGAATCATGTTTGAACCTTAGAAACGTCCAACAAACACCCAAACTTGAATTCAAATTTTTAAACCCAATATGGCTTACCTGCGGGTTTTCGGGCAACGTGCATGGTCATCCAAGCCATTAGCACCGTCGTCTCAAGGTCCTCTCTCACTCTCCCATTCACTTTAGTAGCAACAGATGAAGGTTTATAAGGTGTGGGTTGTTGTGTGTGTGTGTTTCGGGTTAATAGAAACAAAGGGGAAATGAGGATACATTAACCCAAAATCAGATCCAAAGGCATGGGAGAATGGGCCAATGGGAAGAGTGAAACTTATCACTTGTCACTCATCCATTGGTCCACTCAGATATTTTGGACCTATCCAAAAGTGACAACTGTACACTCTCCTCGTAATACATGAATAGTACCCATATCCGTTCATGACCCATAACTTTTTCGTCCGACATCCGATTTCGACGTGCCGCTTGTCTACGGACTCGTGATGTCCCGATCTACGTAACGGACCTTGGTCAAAGTCCAAAAAGTGTCCCGGGTTAAAAGTACAAAATTTTCGCTTTCCATGGGCAAAATAATCAATTCACAATTAAAATTCCGAAATTACAATTAATGAAAGTTCGGGTTGTTACATAAGCATCTACAAAATTGAATATTTAAATGAGATTTCACAATTAAGAAAAAAATAGATAAGAAAAATCTAGCTAAAAGTTGAAAATAAGAAAACAACCCATTACTGAAAAATATCCAATCATGTGTGCAGATTATAATTTTGACATTTTCAAGTTTGAGTGCATTGCGACACTGGATGCACAAATGTATGGAGTTAACCATTAAGAGACATTGGTAGCGGAAGAGTACATAACCACTTAAGACAAAATGGTATCGAAAAATCTACAGAATAAGAAAAGTCGCTACTCAAAATACACATTAATTTGCATCATCCCTCAGGTTGGTAGTACGTACAGCTTCTTATATAGACCCAAATTCAATCCAGCTACCAACAGACACCCTGAATACACAAATATTTATGTTAATTTTCTGAAACTTCAAAAGCAAAGGCGAGAGAACTTCATCACCATTAGGCAGATGCCTTTTTCTTTTCTTTCTTCTACTATGCTTCTTCCTATGCAAAATTGTTTTGGATGCTCTACGGTCCAAATCATAATCACTTTGCAAGCCAATTATTGTATAAATCATAATTGTTTCTAAGTACAACTATTTTCACTTGCCCCAAACAATATACAGTATAAACAAGAATTTGTATAAAATTTGTAGAAACCTTTTTTCTTCTTTTTATTTCCCACATTTCTCTCAAGGAAATTGACCTATATAAGATAACCTGACAAAACGAAACATCACACTACCCAAAAAAATCATGAAGCCCTAGAAAACTAAAACAAATCATCCATCCTTCATATTCCCATATGGTGTATACCTTGGTACGTCCATATGGATTCAAAGCAACAAGGGGAAAATCCTCAACACATGGAGTTTTTTCAGGTTTATCTTAAACAGTAGAAGATGATGAGAAAACCATCTACTCAAGATTATACTTATCATGTTGGCATGGAGAAAAAAATAGATCACTTTACAAAAAAAAAAAGGCTCAGATGATTTGAAACTCCTCTCGATGTTCATCACAACAACAAAAATTAACAATTACCCACCAAAACAAATATAAAACAAAATCAAACCCATAAAATCGAAATGATAAAGCATAAAAATTCAGCTAACTTGACGAGCTGAAATCCCAACCCAAAGCAAACCAAGCCAAAAAAACCTCAACCTAGTAGCAATTCAGCGACATAGACAAAGCAAAGAGATGGTTTTGAGAAAGATAGTGGTCTAACCTGACATCGATAATGGCAAGACCCTAACGACGTCTTCTAGGAACATAGAATGTTGTCTGACCCGAAGATGAAGCCCTGTGAGCTCGCGCTTGCCCCACCCGATGATCCTGAAGCCCTGTTGGATTGGAAATTATTGGAATTGTAGAAAGACTAAGTTAGGGTTTTCTAGAGAGAGAAAATAATAGAGGTGAAGAAGATAGGGAGATTCAGAGAATGAGCTGTAGATACATGGAAGGATGGCACGAGGTTACCTTCACATCAGCGGGGTCGTGTGGTGGCATGGAGAGGTCGGCGATGTCGAAGGTTGGAAGATGGTGAAGCGGTTGGCCAACTGGTGGGGCGTTGATGATTGGTTGGACTGGAAGGTGGCGAAGTGTTGATAAACGTTGGGAATGGAGAGTACGGCGACTGGAGCTGCTATAGATTTAGTTTCTAGTTTTAATTAGGTTATAAATTATAAAGTTTTAAGTATTTATATTTGGCCCTTGTGAAAACCTAGAGTAATAAATGGGTTCGTGGATTTATGAGTTAGTAGGTTGTGACTCAATAACTCATTTAATAAATGGGTTAATAGGTTATTAAATGAGTTTGCAGGATGACCCGAAACCCACCTGTTTAATAATCGGGTTATAACGGGTTAATTCGAAATTGACCCAAATTTTTATCGAGTCGGGTTAACTCAGGTTAATTTCGTGCGTATTTCGAGTCGTATATCGAGTCGTATCAAAAATTACAATCCTTAGCCCAACCGGACCCCTTGTATCCAATAGGATACCTCTTATCCACACTCTCTCAACTTAGAAGATCACTTTATCCCAAGAGCTATGCACACTCTTGAAACACTCATAACTCACCTTACTTCTATACCCGAAAACCCTTAGAGTTACTCTCACTCACTCACTTGTGATGTGTTCCCCTTGATTACAAAATGTGGCCAAGATCTCCTCCGTATATAGGTCAATGAGGAACCATTTAGATTTCTTCATCAATGCTTCATCCACCTACTTCATTTATTGAATCTTCCACCTACTTCATTCATGAACCTTCTACACATATCTTGGGTTCATTCACTTTAATCTAAAACCACAAATATGTTTTAAATAAGCCCAATAATATGGAAGCCCAAATGTCTTTTGTGATTATACTTTAGTTTTGGGTCTAGATATTTTACAATCACCCCATCCAGGGCAACTTAGGTGGATAGTGTCGCACCGTCATTTAAATCCCTGAAGTCCATCTCAAATTGAGATACCCCTTGATATACCCATAAGATTTCCATTGGCCTTATCCTTGTACTAGCTACACATATCCCGAATCAGTTGCATACGGTTCTAGCCCCCCCTGATTCAAAATGGCCAATGCTATGTGCAGTTACTATGAGTCAACAATCTTGTTAGGGTCTTGTTTTTATATGGTAATTGCTATATTTTATTTTGAGAATAATTAATTCTTATTGGTCCTTAGAAGTTTTATTTTATTTATATTTAATCGAATGTTTTTCCTTTTTACTAAAGGAAAAATGATGGCTAGTAATACTAGCGATGATATTACTAGTAATGATGGTACTAGTAATGATAAGGGAAATCGTGTGGCTCATGCCCTACCTGTGGTGATCCCTACTTCCTCTTCTCACGGAGAGACATAAAAAAAAGTTCAATAGAACGGAATTTAAGAGGTGGCAACAAAATATGTTGTTCTATTTGACAACTCTTAATTTGGCCAAGTTCTTGAAGGAAAATGCTCCTGCAACTAGTTCGACTATAGAATCAGTGGCTGCTGCAGATGCGTGGCATCATTCAGACTTCCTATGCAAGAATTATATCCTCAATAGATTGGACAATTCTCTATACATTGTATATAGTCCAATCAAAACTACCAAGGCCCTGTGGGAGTTGCTTGATAAGAAATACAAGACTGAAGATGCTGGCATGAAGAAATTCGTGGTTGGTCAGTTTCTTGACTACAAGATGGTAGACTCTAAGACGATTATCTACCAAGTCTAAGAACTCCAACTTATTCTCCATGAGATTGAGGCGGAGAACATGGTTCTCTGTAAGATTTTCCAAGTGGCTGTTGTAATTGAAAATTTGTCACCTTCTTGAAAAGGCTTCAAGAATTATCTTAAGCATAAGCGCAGAGAGATGGGACTTGAGGATTTGATCTTGAGGCTGAGAATTGAGGAAGACAAACGTGGTTCTGAAAAGAAAATCACTGGAAATTCCATGGTGGTTAAGGCACACGTTGCGGAAGATATGCCAAAGAACAAGAAAAAGTGGAAGCATGGTGAAAGCTCTACTCAATAAAACTCGACGAAAATTGGAGAGTTCAAAGGAAAGTTCTTTAAGTAAATAAGTGTGGTCATAGGGTAGCAAACTGTCAATCTAAAAAGATTAGGGCAATACCACAGAAGTTCACATAATTGAGGTTGATAAGATCTCAAAGGATCTATCTAAGTTCAATCGCTCTGTTGTGATCTCTGAAGTGAACTTGGTAAGAAATACCAAGGAATGGTGGATAGACACTAGAGCTACACCACATTTGCTCAGATAGGAAGATGTTCACAGCCTATCATGAAGTGACCCAAGGGGAGCAACTATTTATGGGAAATTCTTCGGATTCCAAGGTTGAAGGTCAAGGAAAGGTGATCCTCAAGATGATTTCTAGGAATGAGCTAACTTTGAATGAAGTGCTACATGTGCCTGACATCCGGAAGAACTTGGTTTCTGGATCTCTGTTAAGCAAGAATGGATTCAGATTGATCTTTGAGGCTGATACATTTGTACTTACTAAGAATGGGATGTATGTGGGGAAATGGTACTTGAATAATGGTCTTTTCAAAATGAATGTAATGATTGTTGTACCTTCTATTAATAATAATAACACAGTTTGTTCTGCTTATATTATTGAGTTCCCAAATGTTTGGCTTGGTAGATTAGGACATGTTAATTATGATACTATGCGTAGATTAGTTAACATGGATTTACTACCTAAGTTTAATATTGATACAAATCACAAGTGTGAAACTTGTGTTGAAGCAAAAAAAACTAGAACATTTTTCATTCTATAGCAAGGAGTACAGACTCTCTAGAATTAATTCACAGTGATATATGTTGTTGATGCAGAAATCGTCCGGTTCTGTGAAATTCCTTCTCAATCCCTACACACAATAACGAAAATCAAACGGGGTTAAGGTTGAATCCCGGGGGGGTTGTTCAACCGTAAAAACTCCGATGCTTAAGTAAGTTTTCTGAGAGAATAAACTGACAGAGTATTTGCAGGAGTTTTTTTATTACCTTTAGAAGTGAGATGAGGCCTTTTATTTATAGGGAAGCCTTGAGAGTCACCGGAGAGTCTGATTGGTTGAAGGAAATAGTGTTTAATAGGTGATTATACTAAGAGAAATCACTATTATTAACTATATAAATAATAATAACTAACTCGCGGAGAGATTATTTATTATTGACATTGATCTGATTAATTAATATATTTGATTGATAAATATATTAAATTAATGCGGAGATCATGTGATGATGTCATCGTATTTACCAGGGGTAATATCGGCATTATGAGCATTTTGAGCCACGTGGCAGTTGCATAATTTCCTGATGATTTATGGTTCCACAAATGCCCCCACATCGCTTAGGAATTCAAGGAATCCTAAGGGATGTAATTTTTATTATGGTCCCGATAAACCTTTTTTTTCTACATGTAGGACTCCGCTTTGTCTTCAATTTTGTTGTACATTTGCCGAAATTCTGTTGTAAACTGGATATCATGCTAACTTGCAACTATAAACCCAAGCTTGAATTCTTGTTGTAGGGTGGCCCAAAAAACCCAATGTGTTATTAGGGTTTTTCCTTCCTTTTTAAAAATAGACATTTGCTGCCTCTAAATCCCCAATGTGAGAAAGTGGTCCGCAGGTTCAGCTGGTGTACAGTTGGGAAGAAGAATTTTTTTTTTCCATGTCCTCTTTTGTAGGTTGAAATCATGGAAGGAAGAGGTGCAAATGAATGAATGGCGACATCAAGTAGACCCTTGATGGAAAAATCATTGAGACCTGTGGGTGTGCAGGCACACGATCAATGTTGGCACCAGATTTTGAAACGATCAATGTTGGACATGCGTCAGAGACTAACTTGGTTTATGGAGGTGTGGCTTGGGTATGCATCTTGCAGACTAATTGCGCGCATGGGAAATCGGCAGCTTGGCGTGGCACTGAGCCGCGGGCGCACCAAGGAGTCAGTCTTTCAGGCAGCTTGGTTGGCATGTGGCCTCTTCTTTCACGCAACTTCATCTTCTTTATCTGTTTTTTTTTTGTTGGAATGTTGTGTGTTTAAATCCCCTTTTGTACTTTCCTTTTGCTTTGCTCTTAATTTTTTTTTGTTGTTGCCATTTGCTTTGCCTTTGTTGCCGCCGCATCATTCACGCCCAATGTACTATATATATATATATATTTATATTTAGATAATATATATATATATATATTTAGATAATACATATATATATTTAGATAATATATATATCTTTTTGTTGCTTTCATTCTTTTGAAAATTTTAGGAGCTGTAGTTATCCGATTGCAACGATTCAAGTGGTAGTGCGCTTTACTCTCCGAGACGATCATTTCAAGATATATGAAGACATACTTTTGGTGTAGTCTTGAAGAATTTATTTTCATAGTGCGACCGTTGTAAGACCATCTACTGGCATGTCCGGGACTTGTTGGAGCTTCCGACTTCAAGAGATGACGAACTTGACATCAAGACGCTCCTCCAGTTGACATGCTTGTGGTGCTTTGTGGATAGAAGATTTTGACACATTGGTAGACTTGTCATCTTTAAGTGCGGGTGGAGCCAACATCAAGACCTTCAACGGGTGAGGCGCGAAGTTCCATGACTTGAAGTGTGAAAAGTCACAAGGTGATGCGTAGTCCAGCTTCGGGGCGAGGCGTGCTACACTGCAGTGAGGGTCATGTTATGGTGCAAGGCGAGGTGTAGCAGAGTGCAAGGCGAGGTGCAGCGGAGTGCAAGGCGAGGTGCAACATAGTACAAGGCGAGGCATGGCGCAACTACAAGGCGTGGTGCAACTGCGAGGCGAGGCATGGTGCAACTACGAGACGAGGCATGGTGAAACTGTGAGGCGAGGCATTGTGCTCCTACAAGACGAGGCATGCTACAAGTGTGAGGCTAGCTATTCTACATCCAAGTCTTGGCATGCCACAACTCAAGGTAGAGCAAGGTTAGAGTAGGAGGTGATGCGCTAGATGGCACAAGGCTCTCCTTCCAAATACCATGCCTCCGGTGCTTGGTGGGTAGAAGAACTCCGTGCATGGACAAACTTGTCATCTTCAAGTACGGGTGGAGCCAATATCGAAGCTTTCCAAGGAGTTGCTTTGGATGACGGATGACCTTTCGGAGACTTGATTTTCAAGGCCTTGTTGAGCTCAAAATAGGGTGTAGCAAGGCGGAACATAGATTTGAGGATCGATCATGCCCTATGTAGTGCCCCAGATGTTGTCCGCTATTATGTACTTAAAGGAAGAAATGTTGGAGGTGTCGCCATCTTGTCGCTGAAGGAGTGACATGAAGACACGTACTACAAAGGTTGTCAAGGCATGGGTGATGCTACCACCACTACCTCCATGATGTCAAGCGATGCTGAAATGGATTGTTAGAGCTACAATCGCCATTTCGGATACTGCTGGAGTTATCCTTCTGAAGCTTCACTCGGTGAAAGTGGCTGTTGATCTCGAGGTAAGTGGCGTGAAGGCACAAAGCGCACCTAGGCTTCGTTCTATCTCAAATTTGAAGTTGCTTCTGCATAGTCAACCAGTGGCTGAGTTGCTTTCACGGAGTCAAGCTAAACTAGTATTTCGCTAAGCCAACTGTGCCAAGTAAGCGATGCTGAGAAGCTTGTCCCCATTGCAGAAAGAAGGCCATGGACGATGTGTCACTGGAAGTCCATGATGAAATGATCGAAAGCCTCCAAGGCTTGCTCACAGGTTGACGGATAGACTGAGGTCGTGCTGGTCCTGGTGATGAGCTTCATTGACACGACCCACCATCAATCCCCTGGGATTAAGGGCTAAGTCATGCTCCCGTCTAACTTACGAGGGACAAGAAGGCTAAACTGACGTCCAACCTCCATGTGACATGTAAGTCGGACAAGAGATTCTTGACTGAACCGCTCAAAACATCCAGACTTCCCAGAGCGCGCAGACTCTACTGTGGATCGCGGATGTGATGTCTCCGTCTCTCTCTCGACCAACAGCCCGCACCGCAACAACCTGGAGGGTATCGAAAACACAAAAAAACTGTGAGTGGACAAAAATAAAGTATAAGTTCAAAAACAGTTCAATAAAACAATTACATTTATACCCTCCATTTAAAAACCAATGCATGCATATCAGAAGTCATGTCATAAAACCATTCTATCTTCAAGTCATTCAAACCATTTAAGAAAAACCGAACTCATTTTCCTTTTTCAGTTCCCGGGCCTCAGCCCAAAACCATAAATCAATCTCAAAGTACAGGAACTCGATCCCAAAACTCGTCAAATACAAATCATCTGGGCCACTGCCCAAAACATTCTGAAAACCAATGAAAAACTAGTGAAAAACATCAATCATGCGAGTTTGCTGGATCTCAAGTGCGCCCGAGTCTTTAAACTCAAAACCATGGGCATAATCAGGCCTTCCCGGGATATCAACAAGTCTTTAAACTCAAAACATATACCGAGTCTTTAAACTCAAAACATATCAATCTAGGGCCTTCCCCCAGTCAATCAACCGAGTCTTTAAACTCAAAACCAGATCCAGCGGTTTTTCTTTTCTTTTTCCGGGTCTTTAAACCCAAAACCATTTTTCAATCAACAATGAAAACCATAGAAAATCCTTATCCGAATTCGCAACAATGATTTCGTAAGCCAGCATCTGGAACCATCATCCCGAACCCAAATCCAGACTTTCCTTTTCAAGTTTCAAAACCAAATCCGAAACATCGTTTATGAAAATCCAGTTCCAAAATCGAAATCTAGTTTATCAAAATTACTTGAACAGGGCTCCAAGCCCAAAATCACTTTTCCAAAATCCATTTCAAATCCTTGAAATCAAATCATATTTCAAATCCCGAAATCCAATCATCAAAATCATAAGCAAATCGCAACATAATCGAAATCTTGTAAAACGTGCATATACGTTATTTCTCGAAATACGTGCAAAATTGTAAATCATCAAGATCATAACTCAAATAATAGAACCACCTATAGAAAACATATAAAAACATATATGCATGCATCATAAGTTCGAAAACAAAGTCCACTCACAGACCATTACACCGCTGCCTCGATACGCGTGCACTTAACCCCTTCATGGCTAATCTGCTATCACTGGCTTTCCCGAACCTGTCCAAATCCCATAATAAGGTCACTAACTACTTCATAAAGCTTATATTAAAGCCTCGTAATTTTCCCAAATTTTTAACTTTTTTTAATCGAGTCCTAAAACCTTCGAACATCCCGAAACATATCGAGACGATGTCCGATCGACTCGAAACCAGTGCCAAAATGTTTGTTACATCGAATACTTTAAAAGTCGTGTTGGAACCTTCCTTAAAAGGAGCCCCACGCGCCCTCACGTGCCTACTGTTCATTGTCTTCTTCCTTGAGACAAACCCAGTTTGAACCGGTCTGAACTGGCCCGGTTCGACCGAACTGTCGGTCACGGTTTACGACCATTCCAGCCTTTTTCTAGCCCGATTTTAACTCATTTTTAATACTATCCTTCCCTTTTAGCTTTTCCAAATGATCCATAACCTCAAACTAAGGAAACCAAGTGAAAACCACATACCTTCAATCCGTTGTTGGACCGGCCGATCATCACCTCGACGATTCCCCTGCCTCCAGCCATCATTCGGCTACCAAAACAGGTTCCTTAGTTCCCTAGCAACCTCAGAAGGATCATTTGATCAACAAAATTACTCGACAACCACGAAAACCCAACTTGCCATTTTTTAATATTATGCTTACCATGTCGAGTTCTCTGGCCCTCGTCCAAGACAGACCTCGAAACCAGGCTCGTTCTCTTCCTCTGAGCTTCCTAAACCTCAACCCATTAATCCATTAACTTATTAATCATTAATTCAGGCTTAAGTAGAAACGGAGACGAACTTCCGAACGTCATAACTTTCTCCTCGAATGTCGGAATCGGACGTGCCACCTATCTATGAACTCGTGACGTCCCGAACTACGTCACAGTCCTTGGTCAAATTTCATTTGACTGTCCGAACTAAAAGTCAACATTTTCCCAATTCTAGGGGCAAAATCGTCATTTTGCACCATCCGTCCGAAAATGTCCAACTAATAACCGACTAACTTCACTAATTCGTCATTAATCATTAATCTAATCCCGATTTCTGGAACGGGTCGTTACAATCTCCCCCCTTAAAGAATTTCGTCCCCGAAATTCCGCATCTCGTACTTCCATAACTAACTGGGGGAATCCAACTAATCTCACGCCTGGGGCTCCTACCCGGTGTCTAGCACCTGCCAATCCAACTTATCCTGACAGTCCCAAATTGTCACCTCAAGTCGGTCAAACTAACCAACTTATCCGACTTTCAGTCCTTTTGACAATTATCTGCTTCTCACTGAGGTCAATACATTTCAACTCGTAACCGCGGTAATTCTAACGTCATACCAGCCGACACTCACGACTCTGATACCTGTATGTGCGCCACAGCAACGTTGCTACCAGTCACAACAATCTCAGACTCTTTCTCGAGTCCAACGCACCTTGTACCAACACCTTAATACATCGTGCGAGGTTGTCGTCAGCAGGCACAATTCTCACCTCGCAGCCAATTCTCAAGAGAGCATCTACCTAACTCGGTACTTCTGTTTACCAATACCCATTTAACGATCCATACTACTTCCGTCAGCGATCCGTGCCGACCACACAGAAGTTCACATCATACTCACTTCTACTAGCTCAACCAACCATTTCACCAGTGGTTCCACTAACCACCAACACTGTCAACTAGGGAAAATTTATCCACGTCCTACACCACCTGTCAGTAACTGGACCCTATCACGTACCTGTCAAACCGTGATCACACATCTTAGTGTCAGGGTCCCACTATCCATTCATGGCTCGGAGCATCCAGCTCATAATAATACTGAAGCCTGCAATAACCAATCAACCACTCGAGATCACCCAAATTTGTCCCACATGATCCGTTAAAATCCAACATATCGGAACCACGCCGATCGTCCATCTATCCATACCATACCTTGGTACTAAGCCGATCACCAATACTTCTCACACGCAAGGACAACCCTACAAACTGGAATAAAACAAAGATATTTTAGAATACCTCAAACACAGCTCGTAGTGTATATTCTCACGTACTTCCAACGTCATCCTACGATACGTCCACTAATCAACCACAACGGCATTAGTCACGCTCTACGATGCCCAAAGTCCAACCAACAACAACATAGTGTACCTGTCACCCTCAGTGAAATCTCCAGGCACACAAACTTCCTCGTAACCATACTGATTACCACCTGACCACGAGTCAAACACGCTTCACCTTTGAAGCCCATCGGTCAATCCTTCCTCTAGACTGAACTACACATCTTCCGGGAAAGTCCAACTCAAATTCCTTCCAAATCTCCCGGTCTCCTGGGTCTCCCGGCCAATATGAACTTCTAACTCGAGTATGTACACAGGGCAGACCCAACACTAGATCCAATTCCACTACCAATACGCATGCAACAACCGACTACACTACTCTTTCATCATTCCAAGATAGTCAAGACATCCAGCCACCTTCACTCCTACCAAGTCCAAAACTCTGTCTTGCATACGAATTTCCTGATCCACAATAACTTATTCCAGAAGTGATCCAATCCTGAACCACTCACTCCTAAGTGGATCCCACTTCTCATCCATACCACTCTTACTATCAGACCATCACTTCGATCCAAAATACCACACGTCTAGATTGTGGATTCTCTTCGATAACCTCATATCGATCAGTTATAGTCACTTTTTCTCATGGTCCTTCTGTCATCCTACAACGGATCTCATAACGGTTCATAATAATCCAGGCATCACACATCAGCCTACCTTAATCCAATTTAACACAATCCCGTGATACTCACCACACCCGCCAAGCATGCAGTCACCACATACTATCTCTTTCCTCCTGAACACATCCACTTATGTCCATGATTTCGGGGGAGGGGTTTCACAACTCATGAAATGCCTTCAATGAGTCCTCAAATCGACTCCAAAGTATTCCCCCACTCAACATCTAACACCAACTTGGAATGCACACACCATCTCATCAATGAGTCCTTCATCATCTCCTGATTCCGAGATTCTAACCATGTTGGAACTATGTCCATGGGACTTCATCCTTAACAAGTATACCATCACTGGACGACCCGTTCAAACACCAACTCTTCCACGTCACTTAGGAATTCCACAACTCCTACGGAGCACAACCACGTGTCCGTAACCCAACCAACTCACCGACCAAGTCGTCTGTCAGTTAACACCGTTTATGCACATCCCAAAAGGATGGAAATCATCACTCTTTCTGATGATCGCGTCCCAACCTTCCCGAGGTTCAATTCCAAGTACCACAATCATTCGGGTAACCCACTCTCGGAATCACAGTTAATGATCACTTGTCTCAGCTCCTCAGTCACTACCCTCGAGGTCGTCAAATCCTAGTCGCTAGGAGTCACCCACTACCGACCTCGGCATCAACTCAGGCTAGTCCCAGCGTGTACCGATACAGCCAACATCCCTACCTCATTCGTTGCACCCTGCGGTAGCTACAAAAACCAAGTTACTCAGGGTCAACACAACCATACCAACCTAGCCCGATCCAACACAAAGCATTGGTCCACTGCACTGCGCTACTCTGATCCTCCTAACGGCATCCTGTCCGTTCATCCCGAAACATGACCTACCAATGGTCATCGAATATTCCAGCTCGGTTCGTAATTCCCACCAAACACCAGCACCCCACGACTGGCCACAATTTCAACTCACGATGTATCCATTCTACCTTTGACACGTGTCCCAACTCGTGGCACATCATCTCTACTCCAGGGCTCACAATACACTAAGTCCGAACCTCTACTCGTACCGAGCCAAAACCCTCAATGCTCAACCAACGACGCAATCTTACTGGACTCATCCAGAGTCGTCTACCAACCAATCACTACCTCGGCTGCACCTAGCAAAACCATCTTCAATCCGGCCGTAAGTCGGCCCAAGCCACAACCATCAACTCAGGTTTCCGAAACTAAATACTTCCTCTGGGTTCCATTCCCAGGAACTCACAGTCCAAACCAGTCATCCCACAAGGTTTCTCAAATCAGCCCCGTCAATCGGGTTATCTAAACCCGTGGCAGCCGCTAGTACACCTGGCTAAGACTATCCCTGATCGTAAAGTTTACAAGCCAACGTCCACCAGTGACCGATACTAGGGGGAATCCCTCTATTCCTTAAAGTAGTTTCCTATACCCCGTCACTAGAGTGCTTCGCGTGGCGAAGATTTAAAGTGCTTCGCATGGCGAAGGCTTGGAGTGCTTCGCGGGGCAAATGCTTGGAGTGCTTCGCATGGCGAAGACTTGAAGTGCTTCGTGGGGCGAAGGCTTGGAGTGATTCGCGTGGCGAAGGCTTAGAGTGCTTTGCGTGGTGAAGGATTTAAGTGCTTTGCATGGCGAAGAATCGTGTGCTTTGCGTGGCGAAAACTCGTGTGCTTTGCGTGGCAAAGGCTTAGTATGCTTTCTAAACAAAAGTGTAGGCGATAAGACAATTTTATTAGACGTTGGAACGAAACATCTTGAATCTTATTGGAAGATACTATGTGAGAAAAGTAGGCATTGAGCCGAATTTTAAGCTCAAACTTTGTTCCTTTGATGATGACTTGGTCACTGATTCAGTTTCCTAGTTGTTCCCTGCAACTCGAACTCGGCAATGATGGTGTCCACGCGGATCATCTTTTGTGCGGGTTCCTGGGGGCCTTTGTTTCCGGGGCGCTTTGTTACTTTTTTTTGACGTACTCAGTGCAGTGTCCTTCCTTCAAGAGATCCCAGAGGTATCTTTCGAAAGTCTAGAAGGAGCTTATGTCGTGCCCATAGCAATTGTGATAGGTATACCATTTTGTCTTGTTGGCCCTCTCCTGGTCGACTTTGATAGGAGCTGGTCTTTCGAACCATGACTCTTCTTATATCTGATTGTATATTTGGAGGAAAGATACCGAAAACTGTGGGTTGAAGCGTTAAATTTTCCAACTGTCGATTACTCGTCGTCCAATCACCAAGTGACGCGTGTCCTTCCTCGTAACCTGTCAACTTAAATAAATCGAGGGTTCTCCGTTAGTACGGGCACCAGTGTGGTGCCAGCCTAAGGTTCTCCGACAGTCAAGTCAGTAACGTTGTTTGTAAGAGGAAACGGTAAATGGTAAGTTCGGTAGAGTAATAGTAAATAGTAAATATTAGTTGCATTTATTGAGAAATGTGTACCCATTATGTATGGATAGGTAGGATGAACAATTCCCATAGTTTCGATGTGGGATAAGCACTCATCGATTTGCGTGCTGACATGTGTTACGCAGATAGAGGGTGGGTAAACTTCCACGTGGCATCCCGTATTGGGCCCAGTGTTGGGGCTGTGTAAGTATGGTCGTTTTGGGCCTTGGACGGAGTCTGGGCTTTAAGTATACGGCCCAGTAGGTCTAGTTAGATATAGTGTCAACAGAAGTTCCCCAAGTCCTTGGCTGAGGTGGAATTTCTCAGTCAGGGGCTTGTCTCATTCTCCCAGACCCTGGTAGGAAGTATACCGGTAGTCCCCCAAGTCCCCTGGCGGGAGAGTCCACCGAGACAGTCTCGGTCACCGCAAAGAAGTGCAAAGTGATCGGTCTTTTGAGAAGGCGTCTCGGTGGAGCCGATATGGTCGGTCTAGTTCTGTATAGGCGATCGGTGGTGGTACCATGGTCGGTGATGAGGGCCAGGCCTTAGTTGGTTTGGTAAGAGCGATGTATCTCTCTCGACGTGGAGTTATCCTGGGTCGGTGGCGAGGTCCAGTGCCTGCGGAGAGTTGCGGGCACCGAGCGGTGTACGGGGCTCGGTGAGGAGCGCGGGGAGGTCGATGGTGGAGTGAGGGAGGACGGTTGGGCTCCTTCGGTTGGATGGTTGACATGTGTCGGTAAAATAGACTGGTCGCGACACGTGTCGGCCACTACGAGGGGTGACACCTCGTAGTCTGTGCACCAATTTCTATAAATATGAGGAGCTTTCACCGATTTGTTCACTTTGTGTTTTTGAGAAAATTGGGAAAACTCTGTCGAACTAGAAAGGCGATTTCCGATCAGCTTTCGGCGGTGGTGCTTAAGGTGGTTTCAATTTCCGACCAACAATGCTCCATGAAAAAACACGATAAGCATTCTTTAAGTCCAGTTTTTCGATTAAAATAGGAGTTTGTGAAGAACTGGACATGAACTTGGTAAATTTTGTGGTCAGATCGTCGTAGGTCCGAGTTAGTCTTCTAAGTTTTGTTTTTTCCTTTTTTTGTAGATGTCCGTCGATAGTGACTCGGTATCCGAGGGTAAGTGCTCGACTCACAAGGAGGTGAGTCGTCGGGTAGTAGTGTGCAGGTTCTCATTCCCATCTTCAGGAGTGAGGATGAGGCCGACTAGGCCGAGGCACACAATAGGGTACGCTTGGTGCACAGTATAGCCGAGTCATCCGAGAGAAAAACAGAGGCTTATGTAGAGGTTGAGCTGACCGATAGGTAGGCAGTGGCAACCTCTTGGTGGACTCCGAGACAATAGTCAAGGTGGGTGTTCACTGAGCGTTGAAGCTGACCCACGATCGATACAAAGGCGCAGTGCGGTTGAACAAGAGGAAACCATCCAGTGATGAGTCGATCTTGGATGCCATTCTGATTGAACGGGCCGCCTTTACTATTAACGAAATGGTCAACAAGGAGACCGAGAAGGGCTTGATGACGATGAGGATCGAGTTCGGCGTTCCTGGATCGGTGACGATGAGGCTGCCGACAAGAGAGGAGAGGCCGAGTAACCCTCCGGCTGGTATGGTGTAACAACCCGTACCTTCAGGAAGGGTATAAATGTAATTTTATAAAAGATTTGTATAAAAGGACGATTTTGCCCTTGTGAATAGTATGTCAAAAGTTGACTTTTTGATATACAGGTGGGATGAGTGTTGACCATTGACCGTGACGTAGTTTAGGACGTCACGAGTCCGTAGACAGGTGGCATGTCTGATTTGGACAATCGGAGGAAAAGTTATGACATTCGGAAGATTGAGGGCGTTACCGTAATTTTGACTATTTGAGGAAAATGTTGACTTTTTAGTGGACTTGTGATTTTCACGTAGATCGAGGACCGTTAGATAGGTCTCGACGTCCTGAGTACAACGACAGGCGGCACGCTGTCATCGGACGACAGACGAAATAGTTACGGGTCTGGAAAGTTTGAGGGTAAAAAGGTAATTTCTAAACCTAGGGGCATTTTGGACTTTTTTCTTAGGCCCAATCAGATAGGAACAAGTGGCTGAGTGGGCTTGGATATTTTGTGCTGATGACCATGGAAAAAGGGACACGTGGGATAGTACTAGAGGCTTCTAGGGTGTTAATTATACACACGGCCACATATTGATCGATTTTGAACCGTGCATTTGGCTTGGGAGAACAGAAAACAGGGAGAGGAATTGTGAGAGTTCTTGATCGATTCTGTGCGTGGGTGAGAGTTCTGTGAATTGTGAGAGTGACAAAGAGAAGAAGAGAGACTAGTGATCGGGTTTTGGAGTTGAAATCGTGCAAGGAACACAGCGGTGGTGAGGCTGAGTTTTCAGATAAACAGAGGAGGCCGTGAGAGATTGACGGTGGTTCTGCCGTGTTGTGGTGCAAACCAAGACAATAGCAAGCTAAGACGACTACAGGGACTCAGTGAGCACCGTAGCTCACGGCGGTGCAGACGGCGGAGGAAGAATCGAGGGTATGGTTCAAATCCCTTGTTTTCCCATTTGCTTGTTTTCAATAATCGTGGACTTTGGGCTAGAGTCGAGGGATGCTGTGAGTTGGGTGAGACTCCTGAAGGTCCCAGGAGTCGTCTGAGTGTGGTGCCGTGACGGGGGAGGACCTGGGTGGTCGGCGACCAAAACAGGGCTCACGGGCAGTGTTTTTCGAGGATGAAGACGAGGGGTTTTAGGCCGTGATTTCTGGATTTTAGGCCTGGGTTTGGTTGCAGGGGACTGGACGAAGCTAATGGAATTGAAATGGGGAAAAAGCGTGGAGGAATGGAGGAGAACCGGTCACGCCGGTTCAACTGTGTTGAACCGGGTGACTCGAGCTTGAAGATGCACTGTAGCAGGCGCGTGAGGCCCACGCGCAGCCACTTTGGGCGGCGCATGGGGGCACGTGGGGATGATTCTGAACAATTTTCCAACATGGGTTTTGTTCGAAATGTCATAAGGAATTCATTGGTGTAATTTTCGGGTTAATCGGGTGAGGTTACGGGATAGTTCGGGAATCCGGACGGTTTAGGGTCGAAGTTTAATTTACGAATAAATTCCCGAAAAATTGGGGAAATTAGGGTTAGTATATTTGACGTAATTGTAACCCTATTTGGTGCCTATTGACAGGACGGGAGACGCTTGAGACGGTCGAGGAGCGCACGGAGCGCGATTGATACTTTCGGATTCGTGAGTGGACTCTTTCTTTTCTCATGAGCATGCCTAGCTAGTTTTAATTATATTTTATGGTTTAAAGTATGTTTTAAATGCTTGTTGATGATGATTATATTTGATTACTATGCTTGCACGTTTTTCGAGACATTTTCGGGTTTTTGCACGTTTTTCGAGAAAAGCGGGATTTCTGATTTTTGATGCTATACTTTGGGATTTCAAATTATAATTGCTTTCTGATAGGTATAAATGAATTATGAAATATTACTTGTGGTAATCGCGATTTTCGGTTTAAAAAGTTAGATTCCGGATTTGGGTTCGGAATGACGGTTCTGAACGCCGGAAGGGCTTCGAACCGGGGATTTCGGATTCGGGTTTGGAGATGGATTTAGAATTGCTTTTTGATTGGTTTGGATTGGATTTGCTGGATCGGGATATTGGGTTTAAAGACCCGGATTCTGATTGACGGGGGACGGGCCTGGATTGAGTTTAAAGACTCGGGAGTTTAAAGACTCAGATATTTACGATATTACCCCCGTAGGCCTATTGAGTTTAAAGACTCGGGAGTTTAAAGACTCGGATTACATTTGAGGCCTGGTTGAGTTTAAAGACTCAGATAGACCAAGCAGGTTTGATCGGACTTTAATATTTGCGGATTTGGTTTTATGATATGATCTTGGCATATTTATCATACTGTTTTATATCGTGGTTTTCTAATACTGAGTTAGGCATGCATATTTTTAAAACGGAGGGAAAAACCTTATTCTTTTCTGTCAACTGTTTTATTCTTAAATCGTGTTTTAAACTTTTTATTGCTTTAGTCCACTCACACTTTTTGGTTTTAACTTACCCTCAAGGTCGTGGTGATAGCGCTGGGGTGAACGTTGAGGCAGGGACCGAGGTATAGAGCTTACGACGTTCTTCCATTGCAAGATTAGCCTAGTAGGATTTTGTGCCTGTTTTGTATATCTATGCTCTGAATTATGGTTGTATTATATTTCTCCCTTGTCTGATAGTTATGCTTATGGTTGTGTCGAGGTTATTTTGGTACTTTAAGTGTGATTGTCAGACGGGAGCAGGGTTCGTCCCGGGTATCGAGGTGATATTTGGGATGGGTCCTGACATATGGCGTTGTTCTATACCGAGCTGATGCACCATGGGGTGAGGCTGCCCTTGCACCCCTGGTTGCGGAGGATGGTGAAGAAAATGAGGGTGGCACTCAGTCAGCTCAATTCAAATGTTTGGATCGTTCTTTGTTCCCTCTACACGGCCTTCCGGTAGGCCGAGCAGCCGGAGCCGACCTATGCCTAGCTCATGTACCTGTATGAGTTTGGGTTTCAGCAACAGAGCCCCGGGTGGGTCTTCATATGTCATTGCAAGAAGAGCAAACGGGGGGAGTTCATCCTAGACATACCGACCTCCCAGAAGTCGTACAAGACTAAGTTCTGCCTGGTAGGTGGTAACTGGGAAGGGAACACCGAGGGACCTCTGATACCGTCCAAAATTCAAACTCAAGGTGGATAGTTGTAGCATAGGCTGACCATTTCTTGTAATTTTTTTGTAGTTTTGATTTTGTATGCTTAAAGTATGGTAATAATGGCTGACCAGTTGCTCGGTGTGCAGGTTTGTTCCCCGAAGAAGAGATCTCTGCAGAAGAGAAGTCCATTATTCGCCGAGTGAGAGAGATTTTGGACCACCTGAATTAGAACCGACGCATCCTTCGGTTGCCTGGATTTCAGTACAAAGTCGGCCTAATCGACACCGACGAGGGTAAGTGTTTTTTGTGTTTTTTTATAAGCTAACCAATCTCTCGGTGTTTCAGTTCCCCATCATCTCAGTAGCCAGATTTTGAAAAACTTTGAAGAGCTGAGGATGAAGGCCGACAAGACCTCCCAGAGCGGACTGACAGTTCAAAGCAGGGCCAGTCCTCAAAGCTGAGGCCGCCAACTCCTCCAACTCGGTCTCCCAAGCGAAAGCAGAGCACCATTGAGGGAAACCGAGTGCTTTCCCCTGACCCCAGGTAGACAAAGGCCTGAAAAGAGGCCGAGACAATCCTGTTGGCTCAGGAGGAGATTGGGGGCAAGCGGACCATGCCAGCCTTAGAGTTCAACCCTCCGCCGTCCCCCCTCCTTTGGATGAGAGGATCCTGTAAATGTTGCAGATGAGAGGGGACGTGAACCTTGGAGTGTTCACCAAGGGAGAGGCCGTCGGCGAGGAGACCAGTGCCGAGGCCACCCTTTGTTGCCTGAGGCAGATGGTGCCGTTGCTCGATGGAGTCTGTTAGGGGGCCTCCACTACCTTGAAAGAGTTAGCGAGGTTCAGTGCCAGTCGACCAACCAGAAGATGGAGAAGGCCCAACTACTGCTGAGCAATGTAAGTGTGTGTTTTCTTATTTTGAAAGTGTTATATGTAGGCCGAGTTGAGTAAGTACTAATTTTTGTCATGTGCAGGCTCTCGGTGAAGTCTACCTCCAATTTAGGAATGCTTAGAGGAGGGTGTCGGCGGACAGGAGGGAAAAGTACTGGCTGAAGAAGAAGCAGGAGGAGCTCACTCCCAAGCTTTAAGAGGCCGAGAGGGCTTTAAAGCAGGCGGCCGACCTGACCCGTCAGTTGGAAGTCGAAAGGTGGAAGACTCAGGAGGCCCTAGCCTCCAGGGATCAGGTGAAGACCGAGCTGGAGGCCAAGGAGAAGGACCGGTTGCGGCACTAGAAGGAGCTGTGTCGGATGAAGACGGATAAGTAGGCCAGCCTAAAGGAGGCAAAGAAGACGGCGGTGGCCGAGTTCAAGACGTTCGTGGAGCTAAACAAGCTAAAGAACGAGTACGTCGCCGACTGCGAGCAGGAGTTCTTCCGCAACCTCTTCTTGCATAGCCCTGGTTTAACTGTGAAGACCCCCTGGCTCGGCCAAGATATCACGACCGACATGTTTGAGGACGAGTCGGGGGAAGAGGAAGGGAGGTTGTGAAGCCTGGTTCCCAGCTAGAGGCCGACCCAGTAAGTCCTCCCAGAGAGCCAGAGCCACAGGGGTAGGTAGCACCACAGGCCGTGGAGCAGCAGATGGAAGAGCTAGTTTAGGACAGGCCTCTATGCCTTGTAATTTTTATGTTTAATTTTTTTTTTATCGATAGTAGTTGGTAGGACGACCGAGAGGTTGTAGTTTTGTAATGCTCTTGCAGACGGAGCATAATAGGTCTGCACATTGAATGAAATCTGACTTTCCCCAAACAAGATTTGTAGACCGAGTAGTCCTTCGATTTACCTGTTTGTCTAAGTGTTGGTGTAAGCTTAGTAAGGCTGTACACCAACTCCAATGTTTGAGTCTGAGATAGTAAGTGTTGGGGTGTAGGCCGAGTAAGACCGAACCCCGACTCATTTGTTTGAGTCTAAGTATTGGTGTAAGCCGAGTAAGGCTGTACACCAACTCCAATGTTTGAGTCAAAAAATAACAAGTGTTGGGGTGTAGGTCGAGTAAGACCGAACCCCGGCTCGTTTATTTGAGTCTAAGTGTTGGTGTAAGCCGAGTAAGGCTGTACACCGACTCCAATGTTTGAGTCAAAATAGCAAGTGTTAGGGTGTAGGCCGAGTAAGACCAACCCCGACTCGTATGTTTGAGTCTAAGTGTTGGTGTAAGCCGAGTAAGGCTGTACACTGACACCAAGGTTTGAGTCTAGGTGTTGGTGTAAGCCGAGTAAGGTTGTACACTGACTCCAAGGTTTGAGTCAAAATAGCAAGTGTTGGGGTGTAGGTCGAGTAAGACCGAACCCCGACTCGTAGGTTTGAGTCCAAGTGTTGGTGTAAGCCGACAAAGGCTGTACACCGACTCGTATGTGTGAGTCAAAATAGCAAGTGTTGGGGTGTAGGCCGAGTAAGACCGAACCCCGACTCGTATGTTTGAGTCTCTGTTAGCTTTAGGTGACAAATATTGGGTAAATGGAAGAGTTCATAAATAAGGGGTGCCAACGTCGGCAAATTACAACAAGTTATAAGATGAAGAAAAAATACAAAGTTTAAATGAAGTATTTCTTTAAATGGTCGGCATTCCATGGGTGGCCGAGTTGTCGCCCGCATGAGTCTTCCAATTCTTAGGTGCCAGGCTGGAAGATTCTTATAACCCGGTAGGGGCCTTCCCAGTTTGGGCCGAGAGTTCCGGCTGAGCCATCCTTGGTGGCTAGGCTGACCTTCCGAATGACCCAGTCTCCTACCTAAAAACCCCGGTGTTTGACTCTAGCGTTGTGATAATTGTAGAGCCGCTGCTTGCAGGTAATGTTTCTGAGGTTAGCCTATTCCCTGTGTTCTTCAATGAGGTCCAAACTGAGTGCGAACTGATGGTTATTTTGTTCGGGCTTGTAGGTCGACACTCGGTAAGAAGTTTCATTCAGTTCAGCAGGGATGACTGCTTCTGTTCCGAAGGTCAGTGAAAAGGGGGTTTCATTTGTCGATGTTCGGTAGGAAGTCCGATATGACCAGAGTGCGTTGGGGAGGATTTCAGACCACTTCCCCTTGGCCCCGTCTAGCTGTGTTTTTAAGGTGTGCTTGATGATTTTGTTGATGGCCTCTACATGTTTGTTGGATTGGGGGTGAGCTAGTGAGGTGAAGCAGAGACAGATATTGTGTCTGTCACAAAAGGCACAGAAACGTGC
Source organism: Prinsepia uniflora (assembly GCA_032719365.1). Classification (NCBI taxonomy): domain Eukaryota; kingdom Viridiplantae; phylum Streptophyta; class Magnoliopsida; order Rosales; family Rosaceae; genus Prinsepia; species Prinsepia uniflora. The sequence goes on from CM064868.1 coordinate 19,509,145, forward strand.
GTTGTCGAATTGTTTCCCGTTGTCCGTGACAATGGTGTGTAGGAGACTAAAACGACAAATAATGTTCTGGAGGACGAACGTTTCAATTTGGGCCGTGGTGATGGAGTCCAAAGCCTTTGCCTCTACCCATTTTGTGAAGTAGTCCACCGCCACTACTGCATACTCTGTCTTGCCCTTCCCGGCTGGCATCTTCCCGATTAAATCAAGTCCCCATTGTGAAAAGTGCTAGGGGCTGATCATAGGTGTGAGGTTTTCTGGAGGTAAATGGAGGAAAGGGAGAACCGTTGACACTTATCACATCGCTTGGTCAGCTCTGCCGCATCCCCGTGCATGGTTGGCTAGTAGAAACCCTACCGGAAGGCTTTATGGGCCAGCAATCGTGGTCCAGAGTGATTTCTGAAAATACCGGCATGTATCTCTTCTAGAATGGCTCTGCCTGCCTCCGGGACGAGACATTTTAGGAGGGGTAGAGTAAATCCTCGCTTGTAGAGTTGGTCGTTGATGAGTGTATACTATGCTGCCTATCGCCTGACTTTCTTTGCCTCGATCTTGTCAGAAGGGATAGCTCCGTTTATGAGGAATCCCAGCAGCGGGGTCATCCATGTGCAGTCAGTGTCTATTACACAAACCGCCGAGCATTGGGTGCTAGGTTGATTAAGTCTTTCGACCAGGACATTGCGACTCTGTCTTTCATCGAGGGAGGAGGCAAGCCGGGCTAGAGCATCAGCGTGACTATTTTTCGAGTGTGGAATATGAGTGATAGCATAACCGTGAAATCCACAGAGGAGAGATTTTGCTAGTGCTCTGTATGCCACCATGGAAGAGTCTTTTGCCTCATATTTGTTGTTGATCTGGTTGACGATGAGCTGAGAATCGATATATATTCTGATTTGTTTTGCATCCATGGTTTTGGCGAGGCGGAGTCCCGCAAGGAGGGCCTCATACTCAGCGGCATTGTTGAAGGCCTTGAACAGAAAACGAAGGGCATATTCCTTTCGGACCTTGTCCGGTGTGGTGAGGACAAGCCCGGCCCCGGACCCATTGTGGCAGGCCGATCCGTCGACGTAGAAGAGCCAAGTAGGCCGAGCAGGGTCGATCTGAGGGCTCTCTTCATCCAAAGTATGTGTTATGGATGAAGGAGTGGATGAGATGATCTCATGTGCGGCAGCTGCTGGAACGTAGGAGAATTCAGAAATAAAGTCTGCCACGGCCTGCCCTTTCTCAACGGTGCGGGAGGCGAAAGTGATATCGAATTCGCTGAGTTCGATCGCCTATTTGAGTAATTGTCCTGATGTTTTGGGCTTCTAGAGCACCTGCCGGAGTGGTCTGTGGGTCATGACAATGATGGAATGAGCCTAGAAGTACGGCCTAAGTTTTCTAGAAGACATGATGAGGGCGAAGGTGAGCTTTTCTAGGTCAGAGTACCTTGTCTCGGCATCCTGCAAAGCCTTGCTGACGTAGTACACCAGGTGTTCAGCGCCGTCCTTACGCTTGACAAGTACCGAACTGGTGGCAGAAGCGGAGATAGACAGGTACATGTAGAGGGTTTCTCCGATGTGGGGTCTTGCCAACAGCGGTGCTCTGCCCATGTATTCCTTGAGTTTGGTGAAAGCCTTAGTGCATTCCTCCATCCAGGTAATGTGTTTGGATTCGCTCTTAAGAGTTTTGAAGAAAGGAACGCACTTGTCGGTGGCTTTGGAGATGAAGCGTGTAAGAGCTGTGACTCGGCTGGTTAGGCTTTGTACTTCCTTCTGGGTTCGTGGGTGTAACGACCCGTCCCAAATTCCAGGATTAGATTAGTGACTAATCACGATTGTGAGGCTAATCCGTGATTAGTTGGGCGAAATCGGACGAACGATGCAAAATGACCGTATTGCCCCTGGTGGTGGCAAAATGTTGACTTTTTAATCGGGCGGTCAAATGGACTTTGATCGATGACCGTGACGTAGTTCGTGACATCACGAGTTCATAGAGAGGTGGCACGTTCAATTCCGACATTCGAGGAGGAAGTTATGACGTTCGGAAGTTTAGGGGCATTTTGGTAATTTGGGTGAATAGGTGGTCAAAAGTTGACTTTTTGATCGGGAGGTCCGATGGCCAAGGGCCGAAGACCGTTACGTAGATACGGACGATACGAATCCGTAGACAGGCGGCACGTCGAATTCGGACGTTCGACGGCGAAGTTACGGCTCACGGAAGTTCCAAGTTACTATTTACGACGACACGTTTTAAGAGACAAAAAGTGCAGTTTTGTCTCTAGTGGGCCCATATATTTAATGGAGGCCCAATGGATGAGTGACAAGTGTCACCCATCCATTGCACAGCCCACACATATTCATGCATCGACCATTCATTTCATTTTCTCCATTTCAAACACAACCCACCCGATCTCATTCAAACCTTCACCCAAACCAATTCAACCCTCTTCCATTCGATCAACTATGGGGACAGAGTGAAGTGAGGATGCTGAGGAGGTTGCTGGGCGGCCAGGACCGCCGTCCACGGCGGCGAGAGGAGGAGAAACCCGAACGGGTACCCGGTTAGCCCATTTTAATCTATTTTTCCATTTTCGTTGTTATGGTTGGTTTTTAATGGTTTTAATGAGTCCATTAGGTTTCTAGGGACATTTTAGGAAGGTTTTGGTGGGGTTTCACGGCTGAGACGCCGTGGGGGACCGATCGGAAAAATGAGACCGTGAGGTCCATTTCGAACCAAGGGGTTTCGGGTCGTTTTCTTAGGTTTTAAGGATTGGGTTAGATAGGAAACACAAAAATAGGAATTTAGGAATTGGAATGGAGGAAAACGGATGAAAAATGAGGGAGAAGGAGGCCTGGACCGGTTACGCCGGTCCAGTTGCAGGAGTTGGACCGGACTGGCCAGCCCGGACCAGCTGTGCGAGGTTGAAGGTGGTGACGTGGCATGATGACGTGGCACCTGTCAGATTGTCAGGTGACATGGACCACTCATCAGCCGACACGTGTCACATGTCAGTGCACAGTCAGCACTGACATGTCAGTGACGTGGCCCAATCAGGGGGCTAACACGTGTCACTGACGTGGACCAGTGCCGTGATGACACGTGGCACATGTCAGACTGCCACGTGGCACTGACAGCACAGTGACGTGGACCAATGGGAGCATGACACGTAGCACTTGTCAGAGTCTGACATGTCAGACCTGACAGCTGTCAGATGACGTCAGCAGGTACTGTAGCTGGCGCGTGAAGCCCACGCGCAGCTACTTCAGGCGGCGCGAGAGGGCGCGTGGCAGGGAATTTGGGAAAGTGTTCAACACGGGAAATCTTATATTCGATGTAACGAACATTTTGGGACTAGTTTTGTGTCGATCGGACACCGTCTCGATATGTTTCGGGGCATCAGAAGGTTTAGGTTCGGGATTAAAAATAGTTAGAAAATCGGGAAAATTACGGGGTTTTGGTAGGAGGTTAATTAAGTAGTTAGTAACCTTCTATTACGATTTGGACAGGTTCGGGAGTCCCGGTGATGGTGATCGGCTCGGGGAGTCGTATGACACGCAAATCGAGGCGGCAGCTCGGACGGTCTGTGAGTGGACTTTGTTTTCTAAATTGGTGCCTGCATAAATGTTTATTATATGTTTTATTACATGTTTGACGATGCCATGGGTGCATTTGTATGTGGTTACGTATAAGCACGTATTTCGAGGTTTCGGCCTTATACGGTGCTTATACGGGTCTGTATTTCTTTATTGACTTAAATGATTTGGTTTTGGATTTCTAAAAGGATAAACTCGGGTATGAGACCCATTTGGTTTTGTCTCGGGCATATGACGCTATTTACGACCTTCGGGTCTAAATCGTGGTCGCGACGGGTGCTATGTGCACGACGATCGACAATACGACGCTCGCCTCCGGATTGGGATGTGTTCCTTCTGGAGAGGTCACGATGCACGATTCGTGGTCGAGCAGCCTGGGGAGGCTCGACTTCGGAGTGCTGACAGTTAAGGATAGGGATCGGTGATGAGTGCACCATGATCTTGTGGTGGTCGCGTCGGTTGATTCGTTCACGGCGACATACCAGGATTGAGAGCGGTCCTGGATGGATGGTTGCACGCATCACTATTATCGGAGTCGTGACTGACCCTTAGATATCGGGCACGGTGCCCAGTTGAGTCATATGTTCGGGCACGAGACCCAGTTACTTTATGGTTTATGATTTCGGGTCAGGGACCCTACGTGGATTTCCAAGTTCATGACGGTTTATGGGAACCGACATGAACTCTGGAAAGGTCATTGTGGTTCATGACGGTTTATAGGAACCGGCATGAACCTTTGTCAGGTCATTCTGGTTCTTGACGGTTTATGGGGACCGGCATGAACCCTGGTTATGTTATTACGGTACATGACGGTTTATGGGAACCGGCATGTTACCTCGGTTATGTTATTACGGTACATGACGGTTTATGGGAACCGGCATGTTACCTGATTATGGATATTATGGATCATGACAGTTCAGGGGGGAACCGGACATGAATGTTTATGTTATGTATATATATGTTCATATACCTTCTTTTACATGTTCTACTATCTCCTCCGGGGAGGGTCGTTGGCCTGGGTGGACCCCGGAGTAGTCACGGAGCACCGACTGGGTGGAGTCACCCCCCAGTTGGGTTCCTTACTCTCAGGAAGGCTATGGTTACTATTACCTCGAGTAGGATCAGTGGTCTGCGGACATTGACCTTGACTTTGAGAAGACTCGGATTGAGACCCGGGTAGCACGCGCGTAGCTTTGGATACCGTGACAGGATTGGTTGGGTGACTTATATGTATATATATGATATATGATATATGATATATGATATGTGGTGTGTGGTATGCACAGGTGTGCACAGGAGTCGAGCAGTGGCTCGGGTACTTGGTTTCAACATGGTTATGGTTTTGGGCTTAGTCCCACATATGGTTTGTTTTGGCTAAATGGTTTTCAAATGCATGCATGCTTTTTAGTGAAGGGTACAAATGTCTTCGTTAAAATGTTTTTATAAACTTTTGTTTTGTCCACTCACAGTTTTTAATGTTTTGACTGCCCTTCAGGTTGACATCGGATGTGGACTGTAGCAGAGACCGAGATATGACATACCTCCTCCGGATCCTGGCGTACTCTGATGGCCCGGGAGGGCAAAGGTCAGAAATATCCCTTGTCTGACACTTCGTGTCAGACGGGAGCAGGGTCATCCCGCACTAATCCCGGGGGGATTGGGATGGGTCCTGTCAGTGGGGGCTCCATATCGACCAGGGCCTTGATTTTTTCCAGGTTGGCCTCAATACCTCTTTGACTAATCATGAAGCCCAAGAACTTCCTAGAGCCGACTCCGAAGACGCACTTGGCTGGGTTCAACCTCATCCGATATTGTTTGAGTACGTCGAACATTCGCAAGAGGTTGGGCATGTGCAGGTCAGCCGATTTACTCTTAACGGGCATGTCATCAACATAGACCTCCATTGTTTTCCCTATCTGATCTGTAAACATGAAGTTTACTGAGCGCTGGTAAGTGGCCCCCACGTTCTTGAGTCCGAAAAGCATAACATTGTAGCAATATAGGCCTTGGTCTGTTCGGAAGGTTGTGTGTATCTGATCTTCCAGATGCATAAAAATTTGGTTGAAGCCCGAGTATGCATCCATGAAGCTCAGGAGCTCATGCCCTGCCTTGGCGTCGACCAGTTGGTCTATCTTCGGTAGAGGAAAACTGTCCTTGGGCAATCCTTATTTAGGTCAGTGAAATCAATGCACATTCGCCAAGCCCTCGAGGGTTTCTTGACGAGGACAACGTTGGCTACCGGATAACATCAGTGGAGATGCCAGGCATATCGGCGTAGGACCAGGCGAAGACTTCAGAGTTGTCCCTTAAAAAATGCATTAGCTGCGAGCGTAGATCGAGAGAGAGGGTGGTTCCGATCTTTACCTTTCGGTCTGCAAAGTTGTGGGAGAGTATGATCTCTTCGACTTCCTTAATGGGTTGTGGGTGTGGTGTTTCTGAATGGTCCTGAGGGTCCTCAATTGGCCCATCTTGTATTCTTTGTGCATCTTGAGGGTTGATGGGGTCAGCCTCAAACGCTGATTCTGTCACTCCCGTAGTTTCCTTTGGTGGCTGGATAGGGATGACAAAGTTGCACGCACTTGCAGCCATTTGGTCTCCTCAGACTTGGCCAATCCCCATAGGGATTGGGAATTTTACTAGAAGTAGGTGGGTGGAGACGACTGCTTTCATCTGGTTAAGTATTCCCCGCTCGAGAATGGCGTTGTAAGCCGCGGGGCAGTCCACCACTAGGAAGGGTGCAAGCACGGTTGCCCTCCGTGGATGTGATCCGAGGGAGAGTGGGAGGGTAACTGTTCCATGCGGGAAGATGGAGTCCCTAGTAAAACCAAAGAGTGGCGTGAAGAAATGGTCCAGGCTAGATTCTGGGATGCCTAACTGCTTGAATGCTTTCATGAAGAGGACATTGATAGAGCTTCCGGTGTCGACCATCACCCGTTGTACGTCGAAGTTGGATATTTCTACCATAACGACGATGCGATCGTCGTGAGGATAGATGATCCCCCGTTCTTCTTCCTCTGAAAACGTGATGGGCGCCAATCCGAGTCGTTTTGTTTTCTTGGCTCTGCCATCCTCGATGCTGAAGAGCTGGTGATTCTGTTTGGTGGCCCTCAAGAAGTTCTTCTTGGCTCGGTTGGAAGTGATCGGGCAAGAAATGGATGGCCCTCCCGAGATTGTATTGATCTGTAGGTTGCGAGGTGAAGGCGGTGCGTTCTGGAGAAATTGGTTGATCTTCACATCTCGGGCCAGAGCCTCCACCAGATCTCGTAATGCAACACACTGGTCAATACTATGGCCATTGTACTTGTGGTAGTGGCAGTAAATTCCCGTGTCTTTGCCAAGATTGCCCTTTGTCGGCGCCCAAGTAGACTTTGGGATCATGTGCTCCACGTTGAGGAGGACGTTCTCATAGGGAGTATTGAGGTTGGTGTAGGTCTCATACTTGGAGCGAGGAACTCGCTTCTCCCCAATGTTTGACCGCTCCCCCTGATGTCTCTCTTGGTGATTAGGGTTTTTACCCTTCTTTCCAAATCTGTACAGGTTGTTACTATGAGGGTAGTCTTTCCGTGTTCCCCAATAGCTCTGTTGCCCCTGCTCTTGGGGACGCTGTCTTGAGCCTTGCTGATCCGGGGCACTTGGTATGTAAGTTTTTACCGAGTCGGCCCGGGGAGGTTGGTAAGCATTAGCTGTGTTGGACTTTTGGCTCAGTATTTCAACCTTGGCGTGCACCGCCGCCTGTTTCATAATTTTATTATATGTTGTCCAGCCTTGGGTGTGAGCTGCGTAGCTGAAGGGAGAGTCTAGAAGGCCACCCTTGAAGGCCGTGAAAGCGGCCCGGTCGTCCGTCTCGACGCATCGGGAGTATTCGTGACTGAACCTTGCTGTGTACCATTGCAGCGACTCGTGTTCACCATGTTTTAGCTGGAAGAGGTCTTCGACCGAGGATAGGCGGTCAGTCTGGATCATGAACTGGTTCATGAAGGTGGACGTGAGCTGTTCAAAAAAGTCGATGGACCCGGATTCCAATTTGTAGAACCAATTGATCACCGCCTCGGTCAGTGTGGAACTGAAGATGAGGCATTGTTCCTCACCTACGAGGTTCTTTAGGGCAATGGCTGAGTAGAAGTTGTTTAGGTGATTCCATGGGTCGTCCTTCCAGGTGTAAAGAGGGATCTTCAGGGGTTTTATCTCGTGATCGATTCTAAACTGATTGATTCCTTCTGTGAAGTGGCCCTGACTGGTTTTCGACCAAGCTAGTCGTGCTACCTGAGCCACCCTGGCTTCGAGTGTCCTAACTCGGTCCATGAGATGCTAGACGAGCGAGTCGATTCTGGATGGCTATGGGGCCTCTCGATCTTTTCATCTGGTCCGCTCGGTGTCCCTGGGTGCTTGGTCGAGGCCAATTCTACATGACCGCTCAGCATCCCTCCTGTTGTGTGGGTCCTGGGAGCCATTTCCCCTGTGACCGACTTGCCCTGACCGCTCGGTGTCCCTCTAGCGGGGTGGTTCACCAGATTCAGGGTTTCGTCGGTCAACCTGCCCTGACCATTCGGTACTCCGTCGGCGGGGTGGTTCCTGGTGCGATTTGTGCGAAAGATCGAGCTGGGTTGACCGCTTGGTGTCTCCGTGGGAGGACCTCGATGGCTGCCTCCCTCCGTCCGAGTGGTCGGCCATGCGTTGTAGCTGCTGAGCCGACTTGGCGGTACTTTCTGCCTCTTGAGATGAGTCGGTAACAGAGATGGGATCTTCCGTTGAATAAGTTCCGCGACTGTGGCCTAGACGGAACCACCGAGCGGTGATGTTTGGTCGGTGGTGATTGTTTTTTCCTTCTTCCGGATGAGGGTTGGGTCGGCGAGATTGGTTTTCATTGACCAACCAATTTCGTCCTGCTGCTTCAATGTGGGCGTCGCGGGCGTCCCGGTAAATCCTGATGTCGCCGGGTTAGTTGCCGAGGACGATCAGCATCTGAGCATGTTTCTTACTTGGTTCGGCATCTACTTGGCGCTTTCTGTGTGGCTCAGTGGCCGTGCGTTCTTTCTCTTTCCCCGCCACTCGAAGATTTCTTTCAGCCCGTTCGGCGCACTCGGCTACCACCTTGTCAGCCTTCTCCTTACCGACACGAGCTTGGTGGGCAGCGAGTTCTGCCTGCACGACCCGTAGCTACTCGGCCACCTCAGTGTACCGATCATCGAGTGCCTGACATCTTGACTCGGCCTGGGTACCCTTAGTTTTAACCTCGGCCATGTCGCTTTGGAGTCTTTCGATTATCTGTAAAAAGTTGGGAGAGGGGTCTCTCATTGTTCTGGGGCCTTGCCCGAGTGTAATCTCACTGAGATCATGTTCGCCCTGCATGTTCAGTGTTGACGAGTTCTCTCTCGGCGTACTAGGTGGACGAGTGTTAACTCGATCTGGTTGAGCGTAGGTAAACTTAGTCAGTTTCCCATAGACGGCGGCAAACTGTTGAAGCGTTAAATGTTCCAACTATTGATTACTCACCGTCCAATCACCAAGTGACGTGTGTCCTTCCTTGTAACCTGTCAACTTAAGTGAATCACGGGTTCTCTATTAGTACGAGCACTTGTGTGATGCCGGCCTAAAGTTCCCCGACAGTCAAGTCAGTAAAGTTGTTCGTAAGAGGAAACGGTAAATGGTAAGTTAGGTAGAGTAATAGTGAATAGTAAATATTAGTTACCTTTATTGCCAAATGTGCACCCCTTATGTATGGGTAGGTAGGATGTTCTATTCCCATTGTTTCGATGTGGGAAAAACACTCCTCGATTTGCATGCTGACACATGTTACGCAGATCGAGGGTGTGTAGACTTCCACGTGGCATCCCGCATTGGGCCCGGTGTTGGGGCTATGTAAGTACGGTGGTTTTGGGCCTCGGACGGAGTCTGAGCTTTAAGTATATGGCCCAGTGGGTCTGGTCAGATATGATGTCAACACTGTGTGTTTGGCTTTACACTAGGAAACGTGTTGTATGACGGGTTCCTTATGCGCTTGTTGGCTTTCTCGACTGAGTTCCGGCGGTGGGTGTCATCCTTTTGCTGCGCAATCGCCTTTGTGGGATGCCCATCTTCCTCGACGTGGTTGGCGGCATGTGTGGTGTTTTCTCGTCCCCCCAACATGCATATCGCTCTATCAGGGACAACATCTTTGTGAGACTTCGGGTGTTTCTTATGACGATGTCTCCGTAGAGCTGGCTCTCCCGCGGTAGGACTTACTTAAATGCCATGGCTGTGACGAGATTGTTGCATCCTACGATGTGGGACTTCTCTTCGCAATACCTCTGGATGTATTGCCGCAAGGTTTCTTTAGACCTCTTTCAGATGGTGAAGAGGTGGCCATCCTTGACTTCGACGGTGCGAAGCTCCGAGTACTCCTTCACGAAAGCAAGGGCCAACTCTTCGAAGGAAACGATTGATCTCCGGGGGAGATGGTTGAACCATGTCGTCGCCTGACTTTGCAGCGAGGCTTGGAAAACATTACACATTAGCACGTCGTTGTGCTTGTGAGGTATCATGACCCCCCGATAGTAATTGATGTGCTTTACTGGATCAGAGGTTCCTTTGTACTGATTGAAGTTTGGTGTTGAGAATCGCTGCGGGAATGGTTCCTCCTCAATTTTCCTCACGAACGCCGAAGATGATAACGTCTGAATCTGGCGCCAAAGTACATCTTCTAAGTCTCCGTCGCACTGAACTCCCTGGAGGCGCCGATCTAGCATCCTCCGAACGTCTTCAGCGCGCAATGGACCTTTGTGACCGGGGTTTCCACGCTGAGTCAAATGGCATCGACTCCCTCGAGTTGCAACGGGCTTGGCTTTCGAGCGTGCTGGCGAGTAAGTCTCGTCTTCCTCGCTGTGATCATCCGTGATTTTAGAGTCATGGTAGATTCGTCCATTCAAGTGGGTGCGTGAAGCATGGGAAACTTCTTGCTGCCGTTGGCTGTCGCGTGGGTACTCAATGCATGGAAGTGTTTTGGGCATCCTCCGAGTCGGTCCCGAGTCGAAAGCCTCGGTCGGCCTTGGCCTCATGCTCTGGGGGTGCAGCTTTCCTCCCCTGAGTCGTTCACCAATGTGTCTCGGGACATTGTCTGGCAGCGAACATGTTTTTTACCGGCGCATCTCGGGACGTCCCTTGGTACCTTGCGAGGTTGATTGTATTTCTCGGAGGTTCTAGATGTCCCGATATCCCCCCCACAGTTGTTGCAAAAGCTCTGATTGGGCCCTAACTTGGTTGCTCAGTTGGTCGACCTGTTGTGTCAATCCAAGTCGCGGATGTGACCCCCCAGGTGTTTGCTCGTGACGAGTAGCATTTCGGGGTGCACGTCGCTTGCCTTCAGACAGATGCGATGAACCATGTCTCCCTGATAAATGGGTGTTGGCCTGCGGGTTGCGCAGGGCGTCCAAGTGCCTCCTTAGGTCCAAGTCGGAAGGGGGTTGATTCGGAACTCTTAGAGATGATTCTCCCGCCAGCAGACCATCTGTTTGTTGAAAAAATGCCGCGCCTGCCCCCGTCACAGGTTGGGGGGGTGGGGTTCATAGTAGCAGTGGCTATGGGAAACGTTCCAAAACTGAACGTAGGTGTCCAATCCAAAATTTCGAACGGTAGGTGAATTGATACGTGGCGCGGGCTGTGCAGGAGACGGGAAAATGGTTCCTTTGGAATCTCAGGCAGCGGTTTGCTCACGACAGCGATCGCAGCGGTGGATGTGCCAGCCTCGGAGGCTCGTACGAATCGGCGTGTTCTGGCCATGTGAGGAATGGTAAATGTCGAAAGTAGAATGTAGTTTTTCGAGGAAAAACTAAGGAGCACGCTTTGAGTATTTTTCAAATCGGTTTTCAATGAAAGCACCAGTTGTTGATGAAGAAATCATCCGGTTCTGCGAAAGTCTTTCTCGATCCCTACACACAATAATGAAAATCAAACGGGGTAAAGGTTGAATCCGCCGGGGGGGGGGGGGGTGTGGTTCAACCATAAACGCTTCGATGCTTAAGTTCGTTTTCTGAGAGAATAAACCGATAAAGTGTGCATGAGTTTTTTATTACCTTTAGAAGTGAGATGAGGCCTTTTATTTATAGTGAAGCCTTGAGAGTCACCAGAGCGTCTGATTGGTTGAAGGAAATAGTGTTTAATAGGTGATTATACCGAAAGAAATCACTATTATTAACTATATAAATAATAATAAATAACTCGCGGAGAAATTATTTATTATTGACATTGATCTGATTAAATAATATATTTGATTGATAAGTATATTAAATTAATGCGGAGATCATGTGATGAAGTCTTCGTATTTACCAGGGGTAATATTGGCATTATGAGCATTTTGAGCCACGTGGCAGCTGCATAATTTTATGGTGATTTATGGTTCCACATATGTGATTTAAAGTATTCACAAACGAGAGGTGGTAAAAAGTATTTTATTACTTTTATCGATGACTGCACAAGATATTACTATGTTTATTTGCTTAGAAGTAAAGACAAAGTCTTAGTAATGTTTCAACATTATAAGAATGAAGTTGAGAATCAACTTAGTGAAAAGATTAAGGTTTTAAGAAGCGATATGGGAGGTAAATATATTACACCATTTGCAGAGTTTTGTGCTCAACATGGGATTATTCACCAAAATACTACTCATTATTCACCTCAACAAAATGGTATTGTTGAATGCAAAAATCAAACATTGAAAGAAATGATGAATACTATGTTGGTAAGTTCTGGAGCTACTCAGAATTTTTAGGGAGAAGCTTTACTTTTTTCAAATTATATTCTCAATAAATTACTTCATAAGAAGTTAGGGAGAAGCTTTGCTTTTTTCAAATTATATTCTCAATAAATTACTTCATAAGAAGTTAGAAAAGATGCCATATGAGTTATGGAAAGGTTAATGACCTTCTTATAAAAATCTCAAAGTATGGGGGTGTCTTGCTAAGATAGCGGTGCAAAATCCTAAAAGGGTTAAAATAAGACCGAAAACCATTGATTGTGTATTCATTGGTTATGCTTCTAATAGTAGTGCATATCGATTCCTTGTACATAAGTCAGATAACAATGATGTACATGTGAATACAATTATTGAATCAAGGAATGTGATACGCAAAAACTAAGCATTAAAGTAAACACAAAGTCACACTCAGCACTTAAGGAAACGTTTGCAACTAAAAACCTTTTTTTGTAGATTGTAGCATTGGTAAATATGGATCGTTCTGGACCGGGGATTGAGTGTAGCTAAGCGTGATTGTCGTTTGATTGGTTAACAGGGGGTAAAGATTGATTTTAAATTCATAAGTAATTAAACTAAACATAAACTAACCTAATATATTATTTACACGTGGTCAACTCATTATTTATGCCTTACTCATTCATAAATTATATCAATTTCGAATCTACGAAATTCTATAATCTTAGTTTTAGGAGATGGTTGCATATTCGTAAGTACGTGCAGGGAGACACTCACGCCTCACTTTCAATAATAGACTAGGGAACACCCAACTCATTTATCAAGTATTAAGCACCAATATACAAACATAAAAAAAAAGTAAAATACTAGAACACATGGAAGATTTATACGAAATTAATATAAAGTATAAAACCAAGATAAGATTAATAATCAAATAATAGAAGCGATATTTATGCCAAGATAACTACGAAGTAAGAGGTCGTGTTACACTTTTTCTCTGAGGAGCCCAAAGGATATGAAATGATGGAGCTTTGTCGTATTACACTTTTTCTCTTGAGTAACTCAAAGGATACAAAGTGATGGAACTCTTGGGTGAGACAATAGGGAACGCCCAACTATGCCATGGATAAAGGGTAGAAGATGGAATATGATGTAATTAATCTTGCAAAAGCAATATCAATTATATAAATTGGAAAGTTTGGTCAAGTAGAATTTCGGTAAAAGAATGAGCGACCTCTTACAAATAACCTAAACCTCCCTATTTATAAGAGAAAATTAATCCTCAAATAAATAGAAGTTTACAATTTAAATCCTAAAAGAAAAAGGTTTCCTAAATATATAAGAAAACTAATTAAAAACCTTTCCTACAAGTAAAAGGGGTGAAAATAATAAAATAAAAGGAAATAGGATTGAAATCCTTATAGAATAGGGAGAATAAGTGTGAAAGCAAGTTGGAATTATCCCAAAATATTGCCTATAACTCGAAATAATGCTTCAGGAATGTTTTTGGTGGGCACCGGCCGGAATTTGGACTGAAATTCGGTGGTCAATGGCAAGGTCAACGCGGAAAGGAGGCTTGGAGAGAATTCGGTAGACGCGCACCGAATAGGCCTTCTGGATTCAGGAGGCACGCGCTGAAAGGTTTCTGGGTTATCTTTGTGGACTTCGGTAGCTCCCTACCGAATTTCGTAGCCCTTTTTGGTGGCCTCAATTCATTTGATCATAACTTCTTCAATATAAGTCCGATTGAGGTGATTCTTTCTTCTAAATTCTCGTAATTTTGAGCTCTATCTAATTCTGTACATTTCTCACAAAATGTATTATTTTCTCTTATTTTTTGGTAATTAAACATTAAAAGAAAAGCATAAAAGGTATAAAATGATGCTTAATTCAAGGCTTATCAGAATGCAACATTTTTTGAGAATGTGTTTCCTTAGAAAGATGCACATGAACAAAGTTCTCATAAAAGAACTTATGAAAAAAGAACTTATGATAGCAGTAACCTTGATAATCATCAAGATCAATTAGACTAATGATCTGAAGGACTTGAAAATGAGGCTGAACCGAGACGAAGTAAAAGGGTAAAAACGTCTAAGTCATTTGGTCCCAATTTTTTAACATATTTGTTGGAAAATGAACCTCAAACCTACAAAGAAGAAATGTTATCCCAGGAAGCTACTTCCATTATACTAAACCATACATATGAATTAGTGGATCTTCCTCCTAGAAATAAACCTTTGGGTTATAAATGGATTTTTAAAAGGAAGATGAGAGCCAATGGATCCATAGATAAGTAAAAGGCAAGACTTGTTGTCAAAGTTTATAAGCAAAAAGAAGGCTTAAACTATTTTGATACTTACTCACCAGTTACGAGAATAACATCCATTAGAATGTTAATTGCAATAGTTGCTTTGTATAATCTTGAAATACATCAAATGGATGTTAAAACAGCCTTTCTAATTGGTGATTTAGAAGAGGAGATTTACATGGAACAATTAGAAGGATTCGTTGTTCCATTTTACATCAAATGGATGTTAAATATGTAGGCTTGCTAAATTTCGGTAGAGCTTAAAGCAAGCACCAAAGCAATAACATATAAAATTTGAAAATGAAATGATGTCAAATGAATTCAAAATTAATGAGTGTGATAAATGTGTCTACACAAAAACCCTAAACCCTAAACCCTAAACTCTACAACTCCCATATATTTCATATGAAACTTACTGGTCAACATTCTCTTGGTAGATTTAATCATATCATTATTACTACCAATAATGAGCATGTCGTCTACATAAAGGTATACAATGTCATAACCATATGGAAAGTATGATAATAATCCAGTAAAAACTTCATATGACAATAACCTTTATTGAATTAAAAGTACTGGTTAAGACATATCACAAGTTAAATATGCACGTATAAATGACAGTTTGATGTATGTCACAAACTGCACTCGCCCTGACTTGGCTTACTCAGTTAATAAGTTGAGTAGATTTACAAGTAACCATGGAAGAGATCATTAGAGTGCTATAGTTAAAGTTCTTGGGTATTTAAACTATACCAAGAATTATGGAATGTATTACACAAGGTATCCATCTGTTTTAGAAGATTATACAGATGCGAACTGAATATCAAATGAGATAAACTCAAACCCCACAAGTGGATATGTCTTTACCTTAGGTGGTGAAGCGATCTCTTGGAAATCGGCTAAGCAAACATGCATAGCTAGATCCACTATGGAATCTGAATTTATCGTTTTAGATAAAGCTGCAGAAGAAGCCGAGTGGCTTCATGATTTCTTAGAAGATATTCCGAACTGGCATGTGTATATGCCTGTTTTGTGTGTACATTGTGATAATCAATCTGCTTTGTAAGGTAAATATCTGTTTTTGATGCATTTTGAATTTTTTTCTCCTGTTTCTAATGCATTTAGCCTAAAAGCACTTATATATATATATATATATATATATATATATATAGCCATACACGAATTTAGCTACTAGTTAATTAGCTTAGTATACAGTATAGTATTTTTCATCCAGCTCACGTACGTAGTTCACTCATCTCATAGACTCATATCAAGTGGTCTATGTATTTTCGTTTCTTTTAAGATTTAGCTATTAACTTGGACTAAGTCGGTTGGCTATTGTGAATTTGTATAAATTCAATATATATTTTGCATAACTTTTTTTATTTACGCGTGTCAAGAAGTTCCATAAGTAACATAATATATAAGAAAAAGCATCATTAATTAAATCAAAATTTTTTTTTGCTAAATTGAATAAAAACAATCTCACCGGTGAAATTTGGTTTTGAATTAATCCGTTTCAATTTTCAATTTTGAATTCATGTATATATGAATAGCTGAAAATAATATATAGTTATATTGAGTCAGGTGGATATATATTGTAACTCGTACATCAAAATAAAGTCATACATATTTATATGGCTCATAAGATTTAGAATTCGATCAATTTTGATTTAAAATTTATTTAACTAAGTGACGTTTTACTTTGACTCTAAATATATATGGAGCATCAGCAAACAGAAAGGAGGAATGATGGTCAAAGACCCCTTTGATTATATCAAAGAAATTAAAGTCGTCGGAGATCGAATAGTGACATGCGCGCAGAGAGAAATTGTGATATAAGAAAAGTTATGAAAAGAAGTGAGGGTAAAAGAAGACTAATAATATAAGTCATGAACACTAATACATTGATAATTAACTAGTGGGAATAATCGAGCTTATTTTGGCTTTTGCACATAAAATATCTTCACAAGTGATGATCGATCATAAAAACTTAGGGCCATCGAAACGAATGTTGATCATGGAAACTGTCGGCAACATTACACTACATACATGAAAAGTTTATCATGCGTTGTGGTCCATATCCTTCTTATTATATACTAGCTAATTATGATTACACACATAGCCGCTAGCTTAAACGAAATATTGATATGTTATTGATTGATATTGTATAAAATGTCAAATATTTATCTATATCTATCGATATACTCTTAAGAATTCTACAACAATAAAAAATGTATTGACCTTTTAGGTTGACGAAGGAGGTGTGGCCATAAGATCACTCTTAAACATGGTAATAAAACCTTTTGTTAGGCAGGATTGTATGCCCTCAGATTATTGTCTTAATTAATTAAGAGTGCCTTTTCCCGGATTGACTGGATTAAATTTTGTGCTATGTTTGTAAAGAGAAGGTTGGACTATGATTATTTTTTTATAATTCATATTATAAAAGATATTTTTAAAATATAGATTTTACTTGAATGAGCTATCAACAATATTGCTCGAATATTTAAAAATAAAAAATAAAGGACTTCCAAAAACGATAATATTTAATTGAAAATAACATAAATAATTTTTTTTAAATATGTAGAAATGAAAAATATAGTTAGCCAAATACAGGATGAGTACAATATATGCGCGGAAAGTACATATATATATATATATGCGTCATTTTGTAGATTTCTTTAATTGATACGGTGAAAAGCAAGGCCATTATATATAATTTAAATATATTTTATTTAATTTATCAATATATATCATTTTTCTTCATTAATTTATTAAAAATATGGGTATAGTACGTGAATTTGATGAGTCTTTTTCAAAATTTTTGTGAAGATTATATATGTGTATTTGACGGAATATATAAAAATTAAAAAAGGAGAAATGTGGGGTGGAGTATTTGGAGAGAAGGTGAGAGAAGAGAGGTGAGTTCGGTGGAGGAACCATGGTTGCTTGGAAGAGAGGGATGGGTGATTAATATTGGGTCTGGGTTGAAATTTGAAAAGAGTGTGGGTGGTGGCCGGTGAGTGTATGGTGATTTTGATTTTAAAAATACATATATTTTAGCGAATCTTTGAAAAGTGTCCGCAAAATTGGAATATTTTTTTAAAACATAGGCACCTATATATATAACACTCATTAATGCAGCTTAAGCCTTGAGAGGAAAGGGAGAGAGTCCATGCTCAAGAGGCGTCAGGAGGAGAATCATATCCATGCTAGACCAGTGTAAGAGGAGGTGGTTCTTGCATAAGTAGTGAATGGAGAAATTAAAATCGAGCATGAGCAAATGAGGGAGAGAGAAAATCTACCTAAGAAGTTAGTCCCAAATAAATCCTGCCATTTCTTTTTCCTTCAATATTTAAGCCCATTAAGGACCATATTTATTCTATTCAACACTAGCATTAGTTCCAATTAATTAGGTCAGTCCAGTCTTTTACCAATGTAAGTTAAATCTTTTACTTAGTGCATGTGCATAGTCCTAGTTAGTGAGGTCAGCCGCCATACATAATCTAATAATCCTAATTTGCTTGTGAATGCGATAGAGAATTCAGAACAGGAACCGATGACTCAACACAAAACAGATGGAAAAAGAAAGAAATTTATTTTATGTATAAGTTGGGACGTCTTGTGGTGTTCTGGTGAGACATGATGTCTGACTATCCTTTAGTCATATAGGAAACATGCAGATCTTAAAAATATTTGGTGTTGGACTAATATACACTTACGATCATTACAAATTTGAAACCTTGATCATCGAATGCTGCTATATACTAAGGTAAGTTGATATCACCTGATCGAGGTACTTGTTAAGCCTTTTCGGTGAATGTCGTACAATCACTGGCACCAACAACGTTACAAAATTAACCAATAATACTAAGTTTAATTAGGTTGTTTTTACGGACAATGCAAGTTCCACGTATTTGAAATCTTGGCCCGGCCCTAAACCATATTTCTTGAATTTTGCATTGCATACTTGATTTTTAAATCAGTGCATCAGAAAGACTTAATAGACCTATATTTAAGAAAATATAAATACAACCTCAAAGTTTTAGATAACCAAGAAATTAATTAAGAAGTGTCGAACAAAATTCGAATTCAAAATCTCATTCAAATAAAAAACAGGTGTATAGAGATTTGGGCTTACCTGCATTTTATAAACACTTTTATATATAACGAATGATAATAGGGTAAAGAATATTATTCAGCCGCAAGTGAAGTTGGCTAATAGATATTAACTTCATATATATATATATATTATTGATTTCCAGGGAGATTCTTATTATAGGATATGATATCAGAATTCAAATTTGAGATCACTGATCTGTAACGTCAAGACTCTTATTAACAGAGTTAAACCCACTTGACTATTAACTTCATATACATCTTCCTTATTTATGAAATTCAAATTTTACACATCTTAATTAAGCTTAAAACAAAATATTAATTAAACTTAATATTGCGTAAGCTATCAATTTTTTTTTTTCAGGTGTTATCGACTCAATATACATTTCTAAAACTCATATATATATATATATATATGTATCTTTAGATGGTTGTTATGAATGAAGGCTCCAAAAATGTGATAGGAAAAAGGGCATCAATAATTAATGATGTTATAGATGGAATTTTAATTGGCAATTGTAAAAGGTGGGAATGGTGGAAAAAAAGATTACATAGGTGGGTTTAATATGATATAATGTGTGTGTTTTTTTCTCCTTCTCCTTTTTGTCTGCTTAATTTGCTTTTTCACGTGATTTTCTCCTCAGCATAATTAATCTTTGAGTTAAAAAACGATTAATTAAGGAAGAAAGAAGATGAATGAAGGGACAGGGGGTTGAAAATTGTGAAAGCAGAAGGACGTCGCAGAAATTTCCAATCATCATCGTCTTCGTTGACACCAAGAAAACATGATTATTATTTGGACTAAATAAGCTCCTCATTAGGGCAACCCGGCAGGGGCGGTTGAGTGAAAAAAAAAAAAAAAAAAAAAAAAGGACATGCGGATGCCGCGCGCCTATTCTGAATATGGCATCAAAACATACAAATATGGAAATTATTTGCAGCCAAATGATGCTGTGAGTAGGGTCTTCCCACTTCCCCAACATATATGCCCCTTATCATTTATATTCCATATGCAGCTCCATCGATCTCGCAAGTTTTTGGAAGATGCGACAACCAGAATTTTATGGGGGATTCATTTCCACTCTTGAATAAATTAGGGTAAAATAACAATTAACTTTTATTTAACTAAATGGATTGTAGGATTGACGATATGATTAATGATATGATTCTGGAGTTCGGCATTGGGCCGGGCCGGACCGGGCAAGTCCGGCCCAAATTTTTTGGGCTTGGGCCGGGCCGGGCTTATTAAATAATTTTTAAATTTGCTAGCCGGGTCGGGCGGACTTAATGACATAAAAAAGAGCCCACGAGCTTTTATCGGGCCGGGTTTATATCGGGCTTTTCGGGTCGGGCCTATTAAGCCCACTTGGATCGGGCTTACGTGGGTTTTTGCAATAAATTATGTCTCAAATTTTAAAATTACAAAAAAATATTAATAATGAAAAAAAATACACAAGGGTGCAAAAATGCGGTCTCGTTAAAATAAAATAATCAAGGGTCCAAAAACGTTGGGCTTATTAAGTAGGTGGATGAGTGGTTAGGGTTTGTATTGGGTATTGGGTATTGAGTATTGAGTATTGAGTTTTTTTAAAATAAATTAGGTGGACTTGGGGCTGAGATTTGGGTTTGGGTTGAAATATTAGTATTAAGAATGGGTTGAGTATTAATTTTTAAATAATAAATATTTTATATTTTCGGGCTTATGGGCCGGGTTTATTACGGGCGGGTCGGGCTGGGCTTATCGGGCTTTATCAGGCTCGGGCCTATCGGGTTTGAACACCATAAGCCCAAGCCCAGCCCGCTAACTCTCGGGCCGGGCTAGCCCACGGCCCATAGCGGGTCGGGCTGGACTTTTGTCCATCGGGCTTATCGGGCCCCCATAAGCCCATGGGCTTTTGGGCCAAATGGTGAAGCCTAGATGATTCTTCTAGAAAAATTGTAAAATAAAAGAAAAATATTCTGAAAACACGCATTTTTATTTGAGATGTTTCCGCCATCTTATATACAAAAGGATTCTCGAATCAGAACAAGGCAAGATTAGGGATGGACAAAAATATTTAATCGCAGTTATTATGACCGTTTATATTAAATTGTGTAATTAAAATTTAACCATTTAATCTAAATAATAAGTTTATGGATATAACCATAAGCACACTAACATCGCTGCCACCACCCTCATGGCCTCCACTAACATCGCCACTCACAACTCCATATATCCACTCCTACCGCCACATCTTTCACCCTTATGTCCACATCTTCCACCTGAACCTCCATCTTCTCTACCACCACCACCACCACCATTGTTACCAATGCAGTCTCTATAGCATCCAACCACCTTCACTACCACAACCACCTATCTTCACCATCGCCTCTTCCATGCATACCTTCACCACCACTAGCTACCGTGTGTATTCTAGATCTCCCTCCACCTCCACCACCTCTCCACATCCACATAATGTACCTCTGCCTCCACCACTGCATCCACCACGACCTCTTCATCGACTCCTACCTCCACCTCTAGCATCACCATCACGAGAACGTCTACACTTTAAATATCATGTCCATTAATTATTATTCACGTTTGCAACAATTTTTCATTAAAAAATATCAAATTTACTTTGACATTACTTTCATACTTGTCGTAAGTTTTTTTTTTAAAAAAAGATAAGTTTTACGAAAATTTAACTGCTAAAATGTTTGGTTGCTTTCTCAAAAAGCATATCAAAAATAAATTTTCAAAAAGGTACATTAAAAACAACTTTTCAAGAAAAAAAAAACAGTAATAAAGCAAATAGACGAGAACAAAATTGAAAAGGAAACTTATTTTTCGCGGACAGTGATTAATCACATATTTAATAGGTATCATTAATTACCATTTAACTAAATAATCAATAAATAAAAATAAATGCTGTTATAATTCTAATGATTATGCCAAAAAAATCAGGATTATCCGCCACAGAATTTTGCCCACACTTAAAGCTAGATGTCTAATCAATCATATGTTGGAATTGGAGCACTTCATCATATCACAGTTGACGTTTATTTGTAGTAAATTAACGAATGTTATTAAATTCAAATATCTGGTCCGCATATAGAAATATTACTCCCGAAATCAAATACGTGGTCCACATATGGAAATATTAACACTGAGTCCTGAAATCAAATGGTTGATTCAAGGATGATTTTAGCTGCCTTCGAGTAACCACCAACCTAAATAATTATTACTCCTAAAAATCTCATATTCGAATATTCGATTCAGCGGAATAAAAATATTATAATTTATATTTGTATGAAGTTCATATTTAATTTTTCTTCATTAGTTTTTTATTAAATCCAGAATAAGATTGAGAATATAAGAATATTATAGCCATTGAGACGTACAGGCTATAGGAAGCTAGCAAATCACTATATAGATTAATTAGTGGTTTCTCCTTAGATGAGTAAACCCCAAGTTAATTAATTACACATATATATATCTCTCTCTCTCCCCCCCCACTCATCTGCATCAGGCTTGTAAGCCAAATCGAGTGTGAGACATACACTTAATCAACAGAAGATTTGTGCTTTATTTCTAAAATTAGAGATTTCAAGAAACATATATATAACAAAACTAGCCCCCCATATCCAAGCTTAGAGCATATAATTAGTCATATATATTTCTTATTGTGCAAATGCTCAAGGGTTAAAGGCTTAAAGCTAGCTAGCATGGACCATAACTGTTGCTCCAAACAGAGAGTCAAGAGAGGCCTATGGTCCCCTGAAGAAGATGAGTTGCTAATCAGCCACATAAACACCCATGGCCATGGCTCATGGGCCTCCGTCCCAAAACTAGCTGGTAATACATTCATATCATAATATTACACTACTCTGCATATATCACTTCTCAATTAACTTTAACGACGTCGTTGTCGATCCATCTTTCATTTCTCCTTATTTTGATTGCAGGTTTGCAGAGGTGTGGGAAGAGTTGTAGATTAAGGTGGATCAACTATTTGAGGCCAGATCTCAAAAGGGGTTCATTCTCTGAGCAAGAAGAGAGAATCATCATAGATGTTCATAGGATTTTAGGCAACAAATGGGCTCAGATTGCCAAGCATTTGCCAGGCAGGACCGACAATGAGGTGAAGAATTTTTGGAACTCTTGCATCAAGAAGAAGCTCATTGAACAAGGTTTAGACCCCAACACTCACAATCTTCTCCCTCTTTCCAAAACTAACACTAATCATCATAATAACAAAAATTTTAATAATATTATAAAACCATGCAATAATCTTTTAATTTCCCCATCAATATCTCTCCCTAAATCTTCATCTATAAACCTCTTGAAACCACCTTTCTTCTCATTGCCTTCAATTTCCTCATCAACACATGAATACCTACAAAACCCTAATTATATGGCCGGTTGGAGTAGTGATCTCCAAGAGCAAGTTAATCTAAATGCTTTAGTGGAAGAGGCCATGAACCTCAGTAGCCAGCCCTCATTTCCGCTATCATCAGAGATTGACATTATAAGTGAAAATGGCAATTGGGGAGCAGGTAGATTATTTGAACCCACGAACCCAGAAGAAATATTGTCAATAAAGGCTTGTGAATTGGTGGAAATGGCAAATGCCAATGTGTTGGCTGATGGGCAGACCAATGTGGACGGTTCATCACTTGGGAGCTCTAACTTTACTGATTTAGATTTTGTGGAGTCGACAAACACTAGTCCTTGTGAAATGTATAATTACCATCTCATGAGTCCATTGGATCAACTTGCATGGAATCTCTAGGACCTTTTTAAGTTGTTGTTACTTTTGCAATGGGGATGAGCTTTTAACATTTTGTTCTGTTTTTTTTAACTATTTTGAGACTCTTCTATGTGCAAATATATTAATTTCAAAAGAGTGATATATAGTTGTCAATTTGATAGTGAATTACTTGATTGTTAATTGTTAATTTAAGCGTAACATTTTTTTATTCTTTTAAAACAAAGATGTCTAATTTCGAACATTGATTTTTCGCGTCTTATAACATTCTTTTTCATTCAAGCAGAGTGCTCATTTATTGGGGTTATTTTTCTCTTTATTTTCAGGTGTATGCCACTCTTCTTCTTTTATTTTTTTTTGGGTATATAAACCAATTAAGTGACAAATCCAAACGAACAAAAGGGAGAAAACCCAGAGACTTGAGCATAGCCACAATCGGATAGAGCAACAAGAGAATAGCAGAGAAACAACACGACACCTAGGCAAGCTGGCAAGACCCCTCCCGAATTCACTTTAATAATTGTGTCTGGTCCTGCTCTCATCTGACAATTAAATCAAAGTTATAACATTGCCCCTATGACTAGACAACACAACTAGAGAACCTATCAGACAAGGGATGCACACTGACCATATGTCTCGTTATACAAATCAAACAGAGTTCGTCCTCCTGGGGTCACCGCCCATACCAACTCACTAACCCTAACAAATAGCGGAACTCAGTATCTAGGCCCCTTCCAAGCCCCACCAATATTTTAATTCATTTTGAGTCCTATATTGACATCCTAAACATGTAATGAATCCATATTCAATCCTCCAAAGTCCCGAGAGATCCACACGAACATAAACTAACAACATCGTCACTTAAGACATATAAAACTACCATGTAACAATGTCCAATCATCGAAATTGTACCAATGGATCCAGAATTTCAAAAGGATAAACTTTCATGTTGACTAGATTCCTAGAAGACGCCGCATGTGTTGCCATGCGCCCGTGGACGGTCGGCGAGTGTTTCCTACGCTCCTACAGTGCGACTACAAGCAACGATGTACTTGCCATCTTCCTCTTACAGATTAGACTCAATTCTCTACAACCAGGTCTCGACCCGGTTACCCCAACCTGACTCATTTCATCAAAATTTCACCCCTTTTTTTTCATTTCATACCACTAATATGTTCTAATCATACCCAGAAACATCAATCCACTGCCAAAACTCGAGGATTTTACCTTGAACCCAAAGGAAGAAGCCCAACAACTCCCGTAGAAATTCAAACATCATTCTTGCAGCTTTCTTGTGTCCAACACCCTTGAAATTGGGCTGGGTTTGGTCGCACATGTCCAGAGAGGATGTGGGGAACCTTAATTCCTAGCCCCAACATTCAGAAATGAAAATACAATTTCGTAGGTGGGTGTTCCGACCATGTTCTAGCCCGGTTCGGCTCACCCCACTTCCTTATTCGTTTCCTCCCTTCCTTCATTTTTTTTTTATTTTAGGACCAATAACCTTTCCCCTTTTCATCCTAGTAGCTATTCCTCCTTAATTCATTACCCCAGTGATCATAGTGGTGGTTTTCCTCCCTTTTTTGAAAAACCCCCAATTATGATAATTAGTCGTCACCAAGAACACCATTGAATGACACTTGACACTCTCAAAGATGATGAGTCAATAGTGAGGTTGAGTCACAAATATTCTGACTCATCATCCCAACTTAAATTAAAAAATTACCAATGTTACTACCCAGGCCATAATTACGTGTTTAATGGGATTTTTCAGAATTTTTTTTCGGAATTTTACGAATTTTTTTTAGCACGTTGACTATTTTTCCCTTGGATTTATACTTGACTTTCTAATTTGGGGAGGGGAAAATTGGGAAGGTAGTAAAAGTAGGATATTTTTGGAATGGGTGGTTGGGATTCATTCGATGACCGACAGCGGCAGCCACAGCAGTGCCATCATCATTTCCGACGAGTGGGTGATGTCAGCATGACATAATGATGATGTCACAATGTGACACCATGATGATGTCAATATGGACACGTGGTGGGTGTCAGATGGTGCCACGTGATAGGGGAGTGTCAAATGTTAGGCCACTTGTTAGGTACCACGTCAGCTAGGGCTCACATCACTCGTGTGCGCGGCGTGTGGGGAAGGTCACTAGCCTTCCACCAGCGTGTGATGGAGCATTGATACGAATCTTGAGGTGAGGCCGGGCTTGTTCGAAAGATTTCAACGAGTTGAATTTAATGGTGGGGGTTTCAGTCCGATAGGAATTCATTTAGGGGTAGTTTTGGGCATTTTTAGCCTTGGGATGGGTGTCAAGACCCGTCCTAAATCCCCCGAAATTAACGTGGGATGCGCATGATCCCGTCTGACACGAGATTTCGGGAAAAGTGATTTCGGGCTTGATGCCCAGTTCATAAAAGTGGTTTTGATAAACGAGATTTCGGGTTTCAGAAACTTGAACGTGGATTTCCGAATTTGGGTTCAGAATGATTATTCCGGATGCTAGCTTACGGAATAATGGTTCCGAATTCGGATTTGGAAATGGATGATGGATATGATTTGGGATTTGAACATGAAATTCGGACATGAGTCTCATTTCGATAAAATGTGATCTCGGACATGGTTTTGGAATTTGGATTACGATGGATTCTGGATTTGTTATGATTTACAAATGGTTTTGGCTTTAAAGACTCGGTTGATTGATGATGGGGGAGGGCCCTTGATTGATATGTTTTAAGTTTAAAGACTCAGTTATTGTGATATCCCCCGAGGCTTATTGATTGTGTTTTGAGTTTAAAGACTCGTTGATATCCCGGGAAGGCCTAATATATGTGAGTTTAAAGACTCGGTGATTGAGATCCAGCAGATTGATTGACTTATGATTTACTGTTGATTTCCGATGTTTTCGGATGTGTTGGGCAATGGCCCGGCTTATATGGCTTGATGGATTTTGGGTTATGTTTTGTACTTGGATTTTGATTTGTGATTTTGGGCTGAGGCCCTGTGTTTATGGTTTCGGGCTAAGACCCACGATTTGAGAAAAGGAAAATGATTTTGATTTTCATATACAGTTTTCTGATACTGGAAATGAAATGGATTATGAAATGGTTTTCGAATGCTTGCATTGGTTTTACGTGGAGGGTAGAAATGTCTTTGTTGTAGCATGTTTTACAAACTGCTACTCACACCCTTTGTGTTTTTATTGACCCTCCAGGTCGTGGCGCGATAATCGAGGCTCTTCGAGAGGTGGGTAATTTGGGAACTTCAGTCGACTTGCCAGACGGGAGCAGGACCAGGCACAGTTATTAATGATCCTTCGGAGACGGTCCTATCAAATTGGTATCAGAGCATTAGGTTGCTGATTCTGTTGCCACATCATGCCTCCGAAACGTAAGCATCGTGCGCGACCTAGTAGTGAGACGGTTATACGAGACCTCGTGATAGATTTCGGATGAGATTGGCCCTGGATTGAGGGTCAGATGTTAATCAATGTACATTGCAAACTATCAACTGGTAAACACAAAATTGTGTAGGTCCCCGAGACGAATAAGCCTAGTGGCTAGGAAGGTTGCAAGATTGGGCAAGTTACACTCGTAAGGAGATTATTATCAGTGGATTCTTCAAGTGGAATGTGTGTCTAAAGCGTCTAGAATGTGATGGGATATTCCTTAGGCCTTATCGAACGTATAAGATGTGGTT
Source organism: Prinsepia uniflora (assembly GCA_032719365.1). Lineage (NCBI taxonomy): Eukaryota > Viridiplantae > Streptophyta > Magnoliopsida > Rosales > Rosaceae > Prinsepia > Prinsepia uniflora. The sequence continues at coordinate 19,536,281 of CM064868.1, forward strand.
GACCATCAGTATTTGCTCGGTGACTAGGTATGCCAATGATGGCATTGTTGATTGGCATAAGATTGGACTCAAGAAGAGTCGAGATATGGATACGGGACTCAAAATGAGTCAGGATATTCGTTGGAAACTTGAGATGAGTCATAGTAATGTATCAGGGCTCGGGAGGATCCGGAAAAGTTGAATATACCTATGGTTGTTGATATGGCAGACTCTTGATTGAGGAATATTTTACACCTAGGATGCCAAGGACTAGTATAAGGTTAGATTTAAAATGGATTATGACTTTGTGGATTAGTTTTGTTTAATCTTGTTTACTGGACTTATGGGTCGCGTAAGTTTTAATTAGTGACAAAAGGTTCAGGCGAAGACCCGAGATATACAGGGATTTGGCCTTAAGAGATAGTCCAGTTCAGTGGGACGCTAGTTGGGTCCACTGGGAGGCAAAGTGATAAGAGTACTTATACAGTAATAGTTATGATTGTGGGTCGTCTGGTCACATCATAAGGCAATGATTATATAGCTTAATAAGGTGATATGGCACTGTTGGGGTGTAAGGGAGTAGGGACTGGCTCCTGCATCGATTTCTGATGTGATGGACGAGAGAAGAGTTGGTGGGGCCCGTAATGGACCATAGGGGCGTGATCGAATTGGGACCACATACTCGAGGATTGTAAGCAGGAGGCCTGAGTAGCGTCTGGTGACAGGACCCACCCCGGTTACCACCCCGATAACCGGAATGAACCCTGCTCCCGTCTGGCAAACACACGTAAAGTACCAAAAACAACAGCACAAAAACCCACAATTTACATTGCCAGACCAGGGAGAACTCAAAAATCCAATAAGTCCATAGGCATACAGAGCATAGTACAAAACCAACTAAGCACCGATTAACATACTAATTCGTCACTAATCATTAAGCTAATCCCGATTCCCGGGACGGGTCGTTACATCTCAAGTAGTGACATGGACGTAAGTTAACCAGGACGTATGTATTTGGTAGGTTCCGAGCTATTCACTCTTTCATGTCTTGAGATTGTATATTGGCTGGAGATAGAGATGTTTGTGATTAGTTAAGGTGTGGCAGTTGATGATTTGACTAGAGCTACAGATGTGATAAAATTGATGATATTAATGTGGTAACCTTGGTACTTATATATAGAAAAATTGGTAAGACATAAGGGGGGCAGACCTATCGATGTGAGACTACCCAAGATAATAGGTGTTATTCGCTGAGCGGCTGGCTTACACTTGGATTGATTGATGACTATCGGTTATGAGTAAAAGAAAAAAAAAAGATATTGTTCGGATTTGATATGGCCAAGGTTAGTTGATGGTGATACCCTTGGATGGCCAAATGGACTAGTTATATTTGTGAGTTGTTGAGACAGGTATTCTGGGTTATGTATGGTACCATGATTGATGATTGGTTGGTGTACTCCTACGTACGGATAAGCATGTGAACATATGTATTAAGTCGATGAGAAATAATTAAAGACTGTCACAGAGAACATGAGTTATTGTGAGATCGGATAGATACCACAGAGGATTGTAGAGGGGTTCTCTACCATGTTTTTCCAGTTATGGTGATTGACCCGGAAAGAAGTCAAACTTATTGGAAATGAGAGCTAAGAGAGAATGGTTACAAATACAGAAACAGTGACTTATGTTCGATGGTGACCCTTTCTGTGTGTGTAATGAGATGTCACTATGAGATTTGGGATTTGGTGAGGTATGTATCGATGCTAGTTGAGATTACGACCGCATTTTTGGATCAGGTACCATTCGGGAAAAGGATGGGCATGGTTGATAACTTAATGATAGGTGAAATCTTGTTATTGAGGGAACTCCATAGGAGTCACACATGATTTTCGATCAGTTGAACTGTTGAGGTCCAACTGCAGGATCGCACTTTGTGTATAAAGTTGGATGGAGTCGAGATTAAGAAATGGATATGATTTGCAGTATAGTATGAATGATTGTTCTGAGTGCTTATTGGCATGAGGTAGATATCAGTGAAACCTGTGATGATAACCACAATAGAAGAAAAAGGTTAAATTCATTATACTTAGTGACCTTGGGAAAGGGACGTGGTGTGATTAACCTAGCGAGGGGAATGAGTTCCCGATTTATTGGACCTTATGAGTTTATTGGCCTAGTGACATATGTGTGAGGATTTAGCCATTGTACCATGTCACGAGTGGATGACATGTGATTGAGAAGATAGGACTAATACTTGTGATTCTTGGATTAAGTGGACTCAAATGTTGAGTGAAGCTCTCTATACCCCGAGTGAGTTGTAGTATGACTGCCCATGGGGCAAGGATGTACTGGCAAATTTTGTTCCGATGTTGACCAACAGTGTAGACTGGTTGTATGATTTCTATAAGTTGGGTATGACTTATATCCGGTTGAGGTTGATTATGTTTCGAGTTCATCTTAGACATAATTCCTCAGGAGAGATATCATGGCACGTACTTATTGGAATTTCGAGGACGAAATTCTTTAAGGGGGTAGGTTGTAACGACCCGGAAATTTGGAAAAGGAAAAATTTGAAAATTTTGAAGGAAATGACGATTTTGCCCCTTGAATTGGGCGAACAGTTGACTTTTGGTTCGAGTGGTCAAATAGACTTTTACCGATGACTGTGACGTAGTTCGGGACGTCACGAGTTCATAGACAGGTGGCACGTCCGATTCCGACATCCGAGGAGAAAGTTATGATGTTCGGAAGTGCAAAGGGTAATTTGGTAATTTGGTTAAAGAGGCAATTTGTTGACTTTTCAAATGACATGGAATTTTCACGTAATTCAAAGACCGTTGGGTAGGTCTCGAAACGCTGAGTCCGTAGACAGGTAGCACGCATCAATTGGAGTTTGGACGATAAACTTACGGGTCTAGGAACATGAAGGGCATTTTGGTAATTTGTAAGGAAAAAGGGCAAAATGGTAATTGAGCAATTGAATAAGAAATGGGACGGTGATGGGCTGATTCAGCCATGGTGATGCCACCAAATGAAATATGTCACTCTCTACATCAGATTAGTGGCAAAGGAAAGTGTGTGTAGTGGTGGGAAACTTAAACTATGTGTGAGTGTGTTTGAAGTGGAAAAACAGAGACAACCAGACCACTATTGAACTTGATCGACCCACCCCCCCCCCCCCCCCCCCCCCCTTTCCCTCCCTATAGCAACCTGTTAAGAGAAAAGAAGAATTCAGAGAGGGAAAATAGAGGATTAAGAGACTAAAATAGAGAGGAAAAACGAGGGACTGAGAGAAAACCCGAAGAGAAACCCGAAACCTGTTTTTGGATAAATTCAAATTCGAATTTGAGTTGTAGACCAGCCCAAGTCAAATTAAGGTTAGATTATGCCTTATGGGATCTTTATTAGACGATCCAAATCAAGAAATACAAGGTTCGAAGCTCTTGGAGCTAGGAACAGACATGGCGGAATTTCAGAAATCGCGAGCTTGTGTTCGTGTAATTGGAGGTAAGTTATTGTAAAATTGATTACAAAATCATCTTTAAAGTAAGCCTACGATGCTCCCTAACTAATTAATTGAAGAAATCAGTGACTGTTTGATGAACTGGGACGATGAACTTTCATTAGAACTTGAATTCAATTGAGTTGGTTTGAGGCAGTGACAATTGAAATTCATGTTACAGACCCCTAATAAGGTTGGTTGCGATGCTACATGATGGATCAATTGAGGAAATTAAGTTGAAATCAGCAGAGATTGGACGAGGTCAAAACACGGGATAAAAGACCTGTTTTACAGATGTTCGGGTGAGGAAGAACACTGTAGCTGCACTGTAGCGGCGCGTGAGACCGAATCTCGAGGTGAGTTCAACACGAAACTTGCTACTTTTAAAATAACTAACATTTTGGCACTAGTTTCAAGAAAATCGGATATCGTTTCCATAGTTTTCAGTGTATCCGAAGTTTTTGTATACGTTTAAAATATGTATTTAAATTCCGAAAAAATTGAGGAAAATTATACGAGGTATATTGAAGTGTGAGCAACCCTCGATATCGATTTTGGACAGGAATTATGATTTTTGAAAATTACGGAAAAACGTGTAGCTTGGAAGCGAGCCGTTTGGACGGTGTGCGAGTGGACTTTGTTTTCTAAAATTCAATGCATGCATAATTGTTTTCTATGCTTTTTATTGATGATTTCTATGATTATGATTATGGTTTATGGTAATTACAATTTCTGTATTTATACGTATTTCGATATGCAATACATACTTGCACGTATTTCGAGACTATGGTTTCTCCTATGCTTTGATGATGGTTTAATGAATGAGTTTATATGATTTGTGTGTATCATGTTTTAATGATGTTTTGATTATGATTGTGAGTATGATTTACGATTTTGGCACGTATTTTGAGATTATTACGGATTTGTACGTTTTACAAGATTTCGAGTATGTTGTGATTTAACCATGGTTTTGATGATTTGAATTTGGGATTTGAGATACGATTTGATTTCAAAGATTTAAAATGGATTTTGGGAAAAGTGATTTCGGGCTTGATGCCCAGTTCATAAAAGTGGTTTTGATAAACGAGATTTCGGGTTTCGGAAACTTGAATGTGGATTTCCGGATTTGGGTTCAGAATGATTATTTTGGATGCTAGCTTACAGAATAATGGTTCTGAATTCGGATTTGGAAATGGATGATGGATATGATTTGGGATTTGAACGTGAAATTCGGACATGAGTTCCATTTCGATAAAATGTGATCTCGAACATTGTTTTGGAATTTGGATTACGATGGATTCTGGATTTGTTATGATTTATAAATGGTTTTGGGTTTAAAGACCCGGTTGATTGATGACGGGGGAGGGCCCTTGATTGATATGTTTTGAGTTTAAAGACTCGGTTATTGTGATATCCCCCGAGGCCTATTGATTGTGTTTTGAGTTTAAAGACTCGTTGATATCCCGGGAAGGCCTAATATATGTGAGTTTAAGGACTCGGTGATTGAGATCTAGCAGATTGATTGACTTATGATTTACTGTTGATTTCCGATGTTTTCGGATGTGTTGGGCAATGACCCAATTTATATGGCTTGATGGATTTTGGGTTATGTTTTGTACTTGGATTTTGATTTGTGATTTTGGGTTGAGGCCCTGTGTTTATGGTTTTGGGCTAAGACCCTCGGTTTAAGAAAAGGAAAATGAATTTGATTTTCATATACGGTTTTCTGATATTGGAAATGAAATGGATTATGAAATGGTTTTCGAATGCATGCATTGGTTTTACGTGGAGGGTAGAAATGTCTTTGCTGTAGCATGTTTTACAAACTGATTTATTTTCATCCACTCACACCCTTTGTGTTTTTATTGACCCTCCAGGTCGTGGCACGATGATCGAGGCTATTCGAGAGGTGGAGGCATGAGTGGGCACAGGTATGGTTATCCTTTGTTCGGCAAGTACTGAGGGTAATTTAGGAACTTTAGTCGACTTGCCAGACGGGAGCAGGACTGGGCATGGTTATCAATGTTCCTTCGGGGACGGTCCTGTCATTTATGTGGCAATGATTCAAATTTGGTTTTTCCAAATAAGTATTGACAATTATGAAAATTCGATGATTAACGATGAAATTTGAGAATTTTTGAATAAATGTATGAGGTAAATGCGACATTGATTTTTGGATAATTTTTAGAAGTCATTTTTATGGAACATTTTACGAGGTTTGTGTTTGAATTGTGTTTGGGCTTAGACCTAGATTTCAAATTGTAAATTTGATTGGTGATAGTGACATGTGTTATAAGCACGTGATTTCTCGATATTTGTTGTTCGAGCTATCGATTTCAATCTGATGAGTAATATGTGTGTTATACAAGTATGTTTTCTCGATATTCATGATGTGTGATACCATGATGTAAATTTGAATCTAATTTTAAGGAATTTATATCTATGTTTCTGATATTGTATTCATGTGTTGTGGACATATGTTGTCTCTATAAGGGTGGTTAGCCTCTGACGTCGAGTAGGGCTCCAGTTCTTGAGACTAGCATGATGGGGGTAGCAACTCAGATGTCGAGCTCCCTCCAGCTCCTGAGTCGATAATGGTTGGGGGTTAGTCATAGACGTCAAGTAAGGCTCCAGTTCCTGAGTCAGTATTCACCCAGACATTGAGCAAGGCTTTAGTTCCTAAGTGAGGTTAGACTCGGACGCTATACAGGCACCAGTTCCTAAGTGGATTACCTACCGGTAGGACAAATACCCCCAGGGGAGTACTTATCTGGATAATGTGTTAGTGTTGTTTCCAGATGTGACCTAGATGAGGTTTGTGGTGGTGGCCTACGTGTAGTGCCATTGTGTGTTGTGGCTGGTACTTGATATAGTAATTGGTTGAGCTTAATTATTCATTGATAAAATACAAGATACTTTTTTAACTTGTAAAGTTCCTAGTGTGAGATTACTTAAGTGAATTAAGAGTATACGGGATCCTGGAATTGGTTATGGAGATGAAATTCAGTGAAAAGAGGAAACCAGCGGGTTAATTAAGTTTAAACAACTCAAATGTCTAATTTGAGTGTGAAATAAAAGTTATAATTATTCGAAAATTTCAGGGACGAAATTTTTTTAAAGGGGAAGGTTGTAACTTCCCGAAAATTCGAGAAAGCGAAAAGTTGAAAAATTAAATAGAAATGATAGTTTTACCCCTAAATGGCCAAACGATGACTTTTTAGCGGGGCACTTTTTGGACGAGTCGTGAATATTGTTATGTAGGTTTCAATGTCCTAAGTCCATAGACGGATGACACTCTGAAATCTGAGGTCGAATGGTTTCGACAAGAGTCAAAGATGATTAAGGGTATTTTGGTAATTTTACAATTTTGACCTGAGAATCATATGAGACATTGACATGTGTCTAGATAGTTCTAAATTTCTCTCACATTCTCTCTAATACCGACATAATCCTCTTTATATATTTCTGTATAGTGTGTGCATAGGGGAGTCGATGGGTGGTGGTTGAAAAAGAGAAAAACCACCATCACCAACCCATGAAGAAGAAAGGTCCAGGAAGACCAAGAGAGCAAAGAAGAGAGAAAGAGAAAGGAGAAGAGGAAGACTAGGAAAGGTTTGGAGAAGGGAGAGCCGCCTGAAACCCAGAAGGAACCTAAGAAGCCCGAGTTTGGCTTGGGTTCGATGAGGGACGTTGGACGCCTTGGTTCTGTAATTCGGATTTCTAGGACCTTATATGAGTTCTTAAGACGAGTTTGTGTCTGAAAATGGAGGTTTGGACATGTGGTAGTTCTGGAAAATGAACTAGAAATGCAGCCGTAAACTTTGATGTTGGAACACGACCTGCAAGGTAAGTTCTTCCAGTTTTAAAGCCATAGATCATATTCTAGCATCTATTAGATGATTTTGGATGGTCAGAGCGAAGAAAAAGGGTAAGAAACGATGAGTTTTGGGGTCTGGTCAGGACGCTGGGTCAGGTCCTGCATGCAGGTCCACGAGCTGACCCGGTTGGAGGTTAAAGGTGACTCTGTGCAGGTGTGTGAGCACCACATACAGAGACTTTCACCAGCGAGTGAAGGCGCGTCCGGCGGTGCCTCAGGTTACAATCAGCATGAAAGTTGTTTGTTTTGTGATTATGAGTTCAATTTACAAGATTTGACTTAATCAGATATTGTTTAAGAATAGTTCTAGGCATTCTTCATATTATGCTTATTTTTTTAAAATATGAATTTAAGTTTAAAAAAAATTAATAAATTTGAGGCCAAGGTTCTTAGGACATTAATGAGTTATAAGAACAAGTTACAGTACTTGGATGTGAAATTAGAGGATAGTTATGTTAATTTGGAGAGGAATATTAGAGAACTTATAAAGGAAAACTATGATAATTTGGATAACGTTGTGAAAATAGATTATTTGAAGAATATGAGTATTCTTAGACTCATGTTGTAATATACAGAGGATGTTTGGTGTAGAATGTTATGTATGATGAGATATTGGTATGTTGTGATGACTTGACTTGATAATGCATATGATGATTGTAACGACCCTTCCTGGAAACCGGGATTAGATTAGTGGTTAATGAAGAATTAGTGAAGTTAATCGGTGATTAGTTGGATGTTTTCGGAGGACGGTGCAAAATGACGATTTTGCCCCTGGAATTGGGCGAATGGTTGACTTTTGATTCAGGCGGCCAAACGGACTATGACTGATGACTGTGATGTAGTTGGAACATCACGAGTTCATAGACAGGTGGCACGTCCGATTCCGACATTCGAGTAAGAAGTTATGATGTTCAGAAGTTCGAGGGTATTTTGGTAATTTTGATGAAAAGGGCTAATTGTTGACTTTTTAGTCGATAAGTATTTTTCACGCATTTCAAGGACCGTTAGGAAGGTCTCGATCTCCTGAGTACAACGACAGGCAGCACATCATCATTGGACTTTAGACGAATTAATTATTGGTCTTAATGTACGAGAGGTAAAATGGTAATTTTACAAGGCAGTGGTAAATTGGTCAATTGTCACATTGGGATCTGTGCCAGTGCAATTGTGACACTTGGATGTTCTTGGGATTGGTGCCCAATGGATGTGGGACACATTTCCCTTCTCTAGAGGGTCGTAGAACCCTGTAAGCCGCCTTTGTTCAATTTAAGGACGGTGATATTTGGTTGCACGAGCTGGGAATGCAGAGTGAAAAACAGAGAGAATGGAGTGATCAAGAACCCAACCCTTCCATCTATTTGACCCGCATCCTTTTCTGTGATGTGTGAAGAGGAATGAAGGGAGGTTGAGACGAGTGGTGGGGCTGGTGGAATGCACCGTCGTGCACGGTGGTGGAAGGGCTAAAGGTAATACACTGTTTTGAAGCTCGACAGTGGGGTTTGTTTAAGCACGTATTAATCCAGTCTAATCACTTGGTTACTGATTCTGATAGTAAGACAAGTTCGAAGAGTAGAGAATGGAGGGCTGCCGTGTTTGGTGGCCTTGGAAACGATGGAAGGTAAACGATGAGGTACAAATGGTAAATTATGTTTTAGGATTGGTTGAGTACTTTTGACGCTTGTAAACTGTTTCTCAAGGTGCCAGAGGGTGTTTAGGAACAAAAGGAAGGCCAGTGATGGCCTGTGGTGCCCAGAACCAGAGAAGGACCATGGCCGGTTCATCATTCAATGTGGGAAGGTAAATTCTAAGCTTAAACTCTCCATTTTGAGGCCATAAATCATTAGATAATGAAGTAGTGAATCTATAGGAATAAAAAGGAGGAAAATTGGATTGGAAAATGTTGAAAAACAGCCATGAACCGCCTGCGCCGGTTCGGTCGAACCGGTTCAAATCGGGTTTGTTTCAAGGTAGGAGACGATGAACAGTGGGCACGTGGCTCCCACGCGCAACCTCTTTGGACGGTGCGTGAGGGCGCGTGGGGCCCCTTTTGGGGAAGGTTGCAACATGAATTTTAAAGTATTCAATGTAACGAACATTTTGGCACTGGTTTCGAGTCGATCGGACATCATCTCGATATGTTTAGTGACCTTATTATAAGATTTGGACAGCTTGAGAAAAACTGGTGATAGTGGATTAGCCGGGAAAGCGTGAAGGCGCTTGTATCGAGGCGGAGACGCTAATGGTTTGTGGGTGGAATTTGCTTTCGAACTTATGATGAATGCATAAATGTTTTATATGCTTTCTATACGTGATTTCTATGTTTATGATTATGATCTTGATGATTTACGGTTTTGCACGTTTTATGAGATACAGTTTTCTGCTATGGTTTGATGATGGTTTTGATGATTCTATTTTGGGATTTAAAATATGATTTGATTTCAATGATTTAAAATGGATTTTGGAAAAGTGATTTCGGGCTTGAAGCCCAGTTCATAAAAGTGGTTTGGATGAACGTGATTACGAGTTTTGGAATCGGATAAAGGATAAAGGATTCAATTTTGGAACTGAAAAGTGGATTTTCGGATTTGGGTTCGGAATGATTATTCCGGATGCCGGCTTATGGAATGATGGTTTCGGATTCGGATTTGGAAATGGATTATGGAAATGATTCGGGATTTGGATTCGGGATGTTGATTTCGGATTCAGCTTGGAATTCGAAATGGTGATTTTGAATTCGGATTTGGACATGGATTTGGAAATGGTTTTAAAATGGTTTTGGATTGGATTTGCTGGATCTGGTTATTGGGTTTAAAGACCCGGATATGATACATGAAGGGGGAGGGCCCAGATTGAGTTTAAAGACCCGGATTGAGTTTAAAGACTCGGGAGTTTAAAGACTCAGATATTGTGATTTTCCCCTGTAGTCCTGTTGAGTTTAAAGACTCGAGAGTTTAAAGACTCGGATTATATTGAGGCCTGGATTGAGTTTAAAGACTCGGGAGTTTAAAGACTCGGATAGATCCAGCATGTTTGATTATTTGAAATGGATTTCAAATGTGTTTTGGATATCGATGGGAACTTGATAATGACGGTTTCGACAATGGTTTTTCGATGTTTTAGGCAATGACCCGGATGTTATGGATTTGATGGTTTTGGGCTGTGGCTCGAGATTTGAGAAAAGGAAATAAGTTCGGTTTTCGTAATTAAATAAAAAATGATTTTCTGACATGAGTTGATTATGCATGCATTGGTTTTTAAAGGGAGGGTATAAATGTCTTTCTGATAACTGCTTTCTAAAACTTATCCTTTATTTTTGTCCACTAACAGTCTTTAATGTTTTTTATACCCTCCAGGTTGTTGCGGGGCGGGCTGTTGGCAGAGAGAGACGAAGACATCACACACGCAATCCACAGTAGACGTTGCGTGCTCTAGGAAGTCTGGTACTTATGGACGGTTCATTTTTGAAATCCCTTATCCGGCTTACGTGTTACATGGAGGTTGGACGTTGGTTTAGCCTTCGTGTAACGCATAAGTTAGACAGGAGCATGACTTAGCCCTTAATCCCGGGGGATTGAGGGTGGGTCGTATCAAATTGGTATCAGAGTAGGTTTTTTACGCTCTGTACGAGGTTTGGCTCCTAGAGTTGTTGGTTCGTCGACTTGGGTGTTGTGATGCTACTGTGGATGTGATGTCTCGATGCGAAACAACCTGTTATCAACCTACATACGCGAGTGATAACGAGTAGTTGTACGATAGCTAGTGGCTTAATTAGTAGTGAACGTAAGAGCAACTGGGTGAGGCGTTGCCCCATACGCGATTGGAGGTGTTATTTTTCTGCTTAGGGCCAGGGTAGTTAGCGTGTTTGACGCTGGATATGTTCGATAGTTGGTTAGACCATTGGGTCAGATGTTTGCCAGCATGATTTACCTGGATGGTAACCAGTGAGTTACACTTGATGGTAGACTGAGGGTCGACTGGTCGGTATGTAGAGCCCAATGACAGCTTGTTGAGCTGGGTGGTACACGTGGGCCGATGAGGCCAGGTGATGGTGGTTTCTGAGGCCGGATGACCTCTTGGCGACCTTTTGGTCAGTTTGGTTAAGATTGGATTTGTGTGGCTACGAGTAACTGAATGCCTTGAGTGGTGGGGGTATAGGAAACTACTTTGAGGATATGAGGGATTTTCCCATAGCGTTGGTTATTGATTGATGTTGGTGTGTAGACTTTATGATAAGGAATGGTCTTAGCCGAGTGTGACGACCCGAGTGGGGGTTGTTGTGAGCTAGTGGATGTTGAGGGTTTCGATAACCCGTATGACGAGGATGATTGGAGGAACCCCGTGAAATGATTGGTTTGGACTGTGAATACCTTGGTGAGAAACCCCAGAGTAAGTGCTTAGTCTGGAAACCGTGTGTAACGACCCGTCCCAAATTCCTAGATTAGATTAGTGACTAATCACGATTAGTGAGGTTAATCGGTGATTAGTTAGGCGAAATCGGACGAACGATGCGAAATGACCGTTTTGCCCCTAGGCGTGGCAAAATGTTGACTTTTCAATCGGGTGTTCAAATGGACTTTGACCGAGGACCGTGACGTAGTTCGTGACGTCACGAGTTCATAAACAGGTGGCACGTTCAATTCCGACATTCGAGGAAGAAGTTATGATGTTCGGAAGTTTAGGGGCATTTTGGTAATTTTGGTTAAAAAGGGGCAAATGTTGACTTTTTGACCGGGAGGTCCGATGGCCAAGGGCCAAAGACCTTTATGTATATGGGGACGATACGAATCCATAGAAAGGCGGCACGTCGAATTCGGACGTTCGACGGCGAAGTTACGGTTCACGGAAGTTCAAGTGCACTATTGCACGAATTACGAAATAACTTACCTTTTGGACTTTAGTGGGGCCCAGATATTTAATGGAGGCCCAATGGATGAGTGACAAGTGTCACCCATCCAATGGACACCAAATTCTCTTCATGCATCTTCCTTTCCCCGTGCATTTTCATTTCTCCATTTCAAACACACACAAAACACCCACCCGATCTCACCCATTTTCCTCCCATCCGTGCAACCCAAAACCCATCCACTCTTCACCCATGACCAGGCAGAGGACCAAGGAGACTGAGGAGGTTGCTGGGCGGCCAGAACCGCCGTCCACGGCGGCGAGAGGAGGAAGAACCCGTGAGGTTCACGGTAAGTCCATTTTGATCCATTTTTCCATTTTTGTTGTTATGGTTGGTTTTTAATGATTTTAATGAGTCCATTAGGTTTCTAGGGACATGCTAGGAAGGTTTAAGGAAACTTGGGATGGCTGGGCAGCCATGGGAGATTTTTGGGAACTTTGAACTGTTTGGTTCAAAATCGAACCATGGGTTTAGACGGTTTTTAGGTTGTTTTAAGGATTGTAATGGCTAGAAAACATCAAAATAGGATGAAAGGAACCAAAAAGGAAGAACTAGGATGAAAAATGGGGTGTCTATGGCTGTGAACCGGTCACGCCGGTCCAGTTGGACCTGCCAAACTAGGTGAACCGGCCATGAACAGTAAAACCGGTCTGCTGGAGGTTAGTATCGATGAACAGTGTTTTCGACCTTCTAGGGGCTCGTGAGGACGCGTGGTCCATAATTTGGGAAAGTGTTCAACACTGGAAATCTTCTATTCGATGTAACGAAGATTTTGGAACTGGTCTCGCGTCAATCGGACATCATTTCGATAGTTTTCGGGGTGTCGGAAGGTTTAGGATTGGCTTAAAAATAGTTAAAAGTTCGGGAAAATTACGGGGCTTTGATGAGAGGTTAATTAAGTAGTTATTAACCTTGTATTAAAATTTGGACAGGTTTGGGAGTCCCGGTAATGGTGATCAGCTCGGGGAGCCAAATGGCACGCAAATCGAGGCGGCAGCTCGGACGGTCTGTCAGTGGACCTTGTTTTCTAAATTGGTGCATGCATAAATGTTTATTATATGTTTTAAATACTTGTTTGTGATGCCATCAGTGCATTTGGATGTGCGGTTACGTATAGGCACATATTTCGAGGTTTCGGCCCTATACGGTGCCTATACGGGTCCGTAGGTCTTTATTGGTCTGAATGAAATGGTTTTGGATTTCCAAAAGGATAATGAATGTGATTTGATTAGTTTGATTTGGATATTTGTAAATTATATGGTTTCACGTATTTCGAGGCGATTTACGTGCTTGCACGTAAATCGAGGTTTTCTGGTTTTACACTGATTTTCCATTCTTGTGGTTTTGGATATGATTTCATGAAATGATTTTGGATTTGAAAAGGTAATTCTCGGACTTGAGGTCCATTTGATTTACGGAATCGGGCGGGAGGCCCAGTTGGTTTACGATTCGGATTTGAGGTCCAGTTTCTATGTGGATTCGGGCTTAGGGCCCAGTTATGTATTACAAATGGTTTTTATGGTTCATGACAGTTTATGGGAACCGGCATGAACCCTTGAAATGGATTTACGGGTCATGACGGTTTATGGGAACCGGCATGAACCCATGAAAGGATTTTATGGTTCATGACGGCTTATGGGGGCCGGGCAAGAATCCTTGAAAGGTTTTAAGAATGATTTCAAAAGGTTTTTCATATTCCATCCTTTATATATGATTGTCTCCTCCGGGGAGGGTCGTTGGCCTGGGTGGACCCCGGAGTAGTCACGGAGCACTGACTGAGTGGAGTCACCCCCCAGTTGGGTTCCTTACTCTCAGGATAGGCATGGTTCGTTACCTCCAGGAAGGGTCATTGATCTACGGACATTGACCTGGGTGGACCCTGGAGAGACTTGGGTTTGAGAACCCGGTTAGAACACGTGTAGCTTTATTTTACCGTGAAAAGTTCTGGATATGAATATAATGGATAAACGCAATTTCAATTGGTTTGAGAAATTATGTTTTATAATGATAAATGGATTTAGGCTGATATCCCTCGTATGTTTACTGTACTAGGGTTTTCTGTAAATGGTTTTGGGCAGGAGCCCGTATAAGTTGTATTTACAGAATTTTGGGGCTGAGACCCTAATTATGAATGTTTAAACATATATATTTGGATAAATGATTTTACTATGCATGCATGCTTTTTAGTGAAGGGTATAAAGGTCTTTTATAAAATGTTTTTATAAACTCTTTATTTTTGTCCACTCACAGTCTTTCTGTTTTTAATACCCTTCAGGTTGGATTTGATGTGGACTGTAGCAGAGACCGAGATATCACATGCCTCCTCTGGATCCTGGCGTACTCTGATAGCCCGGGAGGGCAAAGGTCGGAAATATCCCTTGTCTGACACTTCGTGTCAGACGGGAGCAGGGTCATCCCGCGTTAATCCCGGGGGGATTGGGATGGGTCCTGTCAGCGTGGTATCAGAGCATAGGATTGCTCGTAGGATGCTTATCAAAGCGGGGTTGTCTCTATTCGAGCAACCGTGCAGCTCTTGGAGTATGTACACAGGTCGAGGATGTGATATCTCATTGGGCTACAGTTCGTGGTCAACCTGATGTTGGGATGCCGATACGATAGTTAGTAGGATTGAATCGTGGATGTCTTGGTTCGGTACTTGATGCCGGGGTTACCATAGTTCTGTCAAGGTTGACAGTGTGGGACCCTATGGAAGGATTAACGTATTCGTATTTTGGAGTGTGATCGTGAGACGGTTAGTTGGAATCGTCTTCACGACGTCGTAGGATCGTTTTGACGGTAGTTTGGTGTTGTGACCATTCGGTGGTCGGCTCTTGTTGTGTTTGGTGGCTATGCTATTGGGAGCAGCCAGATTCGTGGAATCCTAAGGTAGGATGTGTATGGTTTGGAAATGTGAGTTGACGAGTGGTTTGACTTGGGCACCTATTCGAATTTGGATTCGGTAGTCGGTCTAGTCATGTTAGCTTGTGTTGGGACTGCACTTCGCAGTCGAGGTTGTATTTATTGGTTAGACCTAGTTGGTCGTCGTACTATTCAGTTGTGGTTTGGTGCAACTAAGGTCATGGGCGACCTGGTAAACGACATTTGGTTTAGTCGAGTTACGACTGGTTAGTGATTAGTTGGACGAGTTACCAGGGTTGGTACTTGTCGATGGAATCCCTGAGTGGGATACAGAGTGGTTAATACGGGCGGTTGATTCCGTTGGATGTGAATCTCGATAGTGATGTCTGGTAGTGAGGTCTGCGCGAGTCTGAGGCAGGTCCTACTACCGAGAGTGGTTGTAGTTACGGTTGTTGGGAATCGGGGACGTTTTCCTTTTCTCGTATGAGTTATCAGGGTGACTGTACCCAGAGGTGTTGGGTACGAGGGAGGCAGAGTTTCTCCTAAACGAGCAGAGGTTCAAGGTCGTCGCTCGGCATGAGCGGAGATCCAGGGTTATCAGTTTTGCACATGGTGTGCTAGTGTTATTGTTGATGCTAGTGTGGACACTTTGTGCTGATGCTGACAGGTGATAGTGTTGATACTGGTACTAGTGCTGGTGCTGGTGCCGGTGATTGTGACGACGATGAGTCACGAGTAGGGATGTGAATCCATCGAGATACGTATATGTTAGGTATCTGTGGTTCGGGAGTGGATCACGGATAGTGATGGACTAGATAGGATCCATCGGTAGTTGAGGAGTGAGGATCGAGTATTATCATGGGGGATTAGTGACCAGTTGGCTAGACTCGATCTGTCGCGGGGTTTAGCGACCAGTTGGTCAGGATTGGTCAGATATGGTGGTATGTAGAGATTTGTCTGAGGAGTCTGTTGTGACTTTTCAGTCGAGTGGTACATCAAATTAAGATGAATTGACATCCTTTTAGATGTACATATACAGTCGTAAATGGGCATGTGTCTATAACCAGTCTAATGGGGACACGCGGTTGATGTCCGGGTATGTTGTTTCCAATCTTGTTGGAATTTCGGAATCGCGAGGGTTTGCAATTGTGGTGACACGAGTAATGTTAGTTTTCCGCATCGGTAATGAGTATTTCGAAGTCATTTTGGGGTGACTTCTCAGGTTCTACTATGATTGATGATGGGTTTGTCACCAGTACGCTGATCGTGTATTGGTTGATGGAATTGTGATTTGTCTTGGGTCATCAGGTGGAGTGAGTATATCGAAGTTAGGTGACTGAGATTTCTCATTTTCTGCTTGGTGGTAGAAGATGTTGGATTACGTGACGTGGTGAGTGCAGCGAGTTTTGATTGCATTCACGTAGGGTGAATTTTGGTGTCATCGTTTCGGATCATCTTTGGATTTTTCTAGGTGGAATGTCAAGGATTGATACGAGGTAATCAGTGAGAACCCACAGTCTCGCTGTGTCTCGTCGTTGACTAATCTGTTTAGATGTGGGAAATAGTTAAGGACTTTGGTCGGCGTGACGATTCTCGATCGTGACGTCTGTGGTCGGTTGACGTAGTAATGGATCTGGATGGTGATCTTGATGATCTAGATGGATGGAAAGTTTATCACTCTTACTTGGATGTTTGAGTTGAGAATGTTGTCCGATGAGTAGTTTTCCGACGTGGTCGGATATGGTCAACCTTACAGATGTATTGATATGGGGATTGACTTCCCTATGAAGTCAATCGATTGTACTGTGGTAATCGGTTGAACAGGTATCCGATAGGTTCGGATATAGTGCGTCTCGGTAGACGAGAACGAGATTTCGGGTTTTGGAATCAGATTTCTGGATGACGATTCAGGATTTGATTTTGGAACTTGAAAGAGGATTTCTATATTTGGGTTTTGAAATCAGATTCTGGGTGACGATTCAGGATTTGATTCTGGAGCTTGACTATGGATTTTCTTTTATGGATTTGGGTTCGGAATGGTTATTCCAAATGCTAGTTATGGAATAATGATTTCGGTTTCGGATTTGAACATGGCTATGGATATGATTTCTGGGTTCGAATTCGGGATTTCTTACGAAATTGCGAATTCGGATTTGGAAATGGATAATAGGTCGGAGTTTTTGATTTGTCTAGTGCTGGATTGGATAGATGGACTCCAGAATAGAAACGTGATTGGCTATGACCTAGGTGGTTGTAAGCTAATTGATGGGTAGATGTACGTACCTTGTGCGTTATTCGAGGTACGATACTGGGTGTACTTGTCGTGTCAGGTGACGGTATATAGGTTATACCGGTAGTATATTGGTAAGCGTGTTGGTAGACGGATTGGTTCCGATACCATTGGATTAGTCGAGGTCGTGAACTAGACATTGGATACTGTGCAGTGGGTCATGGTATTTCTGAAGGGTCTAGTTACACACAGATTGAGTGAAATGCTTTGTGGGTGAGTGTTTACCCATGGTTGAGTGAGTTGGTGGTTAGTGTAACCACGAGTGAGTATAGTGACAGTTTTTGATTGACGACTGTCAAGTGGTGACAGTTTGTAGGAGGTGTCAGCGTGGATCGCGGTGTGAGGTCTGATGACTCCCAGTGGGAGCAGATGACGGGATAGTTAGTGGTTGAGCAGGGAACCGTCTAGTTGGTTGTGTCAGCGAAACGGTAGATCTGACAAGTGGTGTTCGTTCGGAGCGTACGACTTCTGTCATTCGACGTGGTCGAATGTAGTCGATACGACGTGAGTGTTAGTGGTACGTCTGGCTGCAGACGAGTAAGTATTGTTCTAGTTAGTTGGTGTACGAGTGTACACGTATTTCGAGGTCGATTCTACTTTCCACGGGGTGGATGTGGAATCAGGATAGTTGGAGTTTCAAGTACGAAACTAAATTAAGGAGGGAAGAACGGTTGGACTTAGGTCGGTTGGAATTTCGAGGACGAAATTAATTAAGGAGGGAAGGTTGTAACGACCCGTCCCAAATTCCTAGATTAGATTAGTGACTAATCACGATTAGTGAGGTTAATCGGTGATTAGTTAGGCGAAATCGGACGAACGATGCGAAATGACCGTTTTGCCCCTGGGCGTGGCAAAATGTTGACTTTTTAATCTGACGGTCAAATGGACTTTGACCGAGGACCGTGACGTAGTTCGTGACGTCACGAGTTCATAGACAGGTGGCACGTTCAATTCCGACATTCGAGGAAGAAGTTATGATGTTCGGAAGTTTAGGGGCATTTTGGTAATTTTGGTTAAAAAGGGGCAAATGTTGACTTTTTGACCGGGAGGTCCGATGGCCAAGGGCCAAATACCGTTACGTAGATGGGGACGATACGATTCCATAGACAGGCGGCACGTCGAATTCGGACGTTCGACGGCGAAGTTACGGTTCACGGAAGTTCAAGTGCACTATTGCACGAATTACGAAATAACTTACCTTTTAGACATTAGTGGGGCCCAGATATTTAACGGAGGCCCAATGGATGAGTGACAAGTGTCACCCATCCAATGGACACCAAATTCTCTTCATGCATCTTCCTTTCCCCGTGCATTTTCATTTCTCCATTTCAAACACACACAAAACACCCACCCGATCTCACCCATTTTCCTCCCATCCGTGCAACCCAAAACCCATCCACTCTTCACCCATGACCAGGCAGAGGACCAGGGAGACTGAGGAGGTTGCTGGGCGGCCAGAACCGCCGTCCACGGCGGCGAGAGGAGGAAGAACCCGTGAGGTTCACGGTAAGTCCATTTTGATCCATTTTTCCATTTTTGTTGTTATGGTTGGTTTTTAATGATTTTAATGAGTCCATTAGGTTGCTAGGGACATGTAAGGGAGGTTTAAGGAAAATTGGGATGGCTGGGCAGCCATGGGATAGTTTTGGGAACTTTGAACCGTTTGGTTCAAAATCGAACAATGGGTTTAGGCGGTTTTTAGGTTGTTTTAAGGATTGTAATGGCTAGAAAACATCAAAATAGGATGAAAGAAACCAAAAAGGAAGAACTAGGATGAAAAATGGGGTGTCTAGGGCTGTGAACCGGTCACGCCGGTCCAGTTGGATCGGCCAAACCAGGTGAACCGGCCATGAACAGTAAAACCGGTCTGCTGGAGGTTAGTGCCGATGAACAGTGTTTTCGACCTTCTAGGGGCTCGTGAGGACGCGCGGTCCATAATTTGGGAAAGTTTTCAATATAGGAAATCTTCTATTCGTTGTAACTAAGATTTTGGGACTGGTCTCGCGTCAATCGGACATCGTTTCGATAGTTTTCGGGGTGTCGGAAGGTTTAGGGTCGGCTTAAAAAATAGTTAAAAGTTCGGGAAAATTACGGGGCTTTGATGGGAGGTTAATTAAGTAGTTATTAACCTTCTATTAAAACTTGGACAGGTTTGGGAGTCCCGGTAATGGTGATCGGCTCGGGGAGCCGAATGGCACGCAAATCAAGGCGGCAGCTCGGACGGTCTGTGAGTGGATCTTGTTTTCTAAATTGGTGCATGCATAAATGTTTATTATATATTTTAAATACTTGTTTGTGTTGCCATGAGTGCATTTGGATGTGCGGTTACGTATAGGCACGTATTTCGAGGTTGCGGCCCTATACGGTGCATATACGGGTCTGTACGTCTTTATTGGTCTGAATGAAATGGTTTTGGATTTCCAAAAGGATAATGAATGTGATTTGATGAGTTTGATTTGGATATTTTTAAATTATATGGTTTCACGTATTTCGAGGCGATTTACGTGCTTGCACGTAAATCGAGGTTTTCTAGTTTTACACTGATTTTCCATTCTTGTGGTTTTGGATATGATTTCCATTCTTGTGGTTCTGGTTTTACGGTATCGGTCCGGAGGCCCAGTTGGTTTACGATTCGGACTTGAGGTCCAGTTTCTATGTGGATTCGGGCTTAGGGCCCAGTTATGTATTACAAATGGTTTTTATGGTTCATGACGGTTTATGGGAACCGGCATGAACCCTTGAAATGGATTTACGGGTCATGACGGTTTATGGGAACCAGCATGAACCCATGAAAGGATTTTATGGTTCATAACGGCTTATAGGGGCCGGGCATGAATCCTTGAAAGGTTTCAAGAATGATTTCAAAAGGTTTTTCATATTCCATCCTTTATATATGATTGTCTCCTCCGGGGAGGGTCGTTGGCCTGGGTGGACCCCGGAGTAGTCACGGAGCACTGACTGAGTGGAGTCGCCCCCCATTTGGGTTCCTTACTCTCAGGATGGGCATGGTTCGTTACCTCCAGGGAGGGTCATTGATCTACGGACATTGACCTGGGTGGACCCTGGAGAGACTTGGGTTTGAGACCCCGGTTAGCACACGTGTAGCTTTATTTTACCGTGACAGGTTCTAGATATGAATATAATGGATAAACTTGATTTCAATTGGTTTGAGAAATTATGTTTTATAATGATAAATGGATTTGGGCTGATATCCCTCGTATGTTTACTGTACTAGGGTTTTCTGTAAATGGTTTTGGGAAGGAGCCCGTATAACTTGTATTTACAGAATTTTGGAGCTGAGACCCTAATTATGGATGTTTAAACATATATGTTTGGATAAATGATTTTACTATGCATGCATGCTTTTTAGTGAAGGGTATAAAGGTCTTTTATGAAATGTTTTTATAAACTCTTTTTTTTTGTCCACTCACAGTCTTTCTGTTTTTAATACCCTTCAGGTTGGATTTGATGTGGACTGTAGCAGAGACCGAGATATCACATGCCTCCTCCGGATCCTGGCGTACTCTGATAGCCCAGGAGGGCAAAGGTTGGAAATATCCCTTGTCTGACACTTCGTGTTAGACGGGAGCAGGGTCATCCCGCGTTAATCCCGGGGGGATTGGGATGGGTCCTGTCACTGTGAATTGGGGTTTGTGGTTAGTTAGTGGTTATGGCTTGAGTCGAATTACGACCGGATAGGAGATGGTGCTACTAGGTGCAGTCGAGGCAGTGAGATGGTGGTATGTGGTTGAACATTGAGTTGCTCAGCGTATTGGACTACGAGGGAGGTTAGTTTCCCCGAACCGAGCTTAGATTGAGGGTTTGGCTCGATTTGAGCTGAGATTCGGGACTGGTGTGCTGTGAGCCAGAGATAGGAAATGATGTTCCACGAGCTAGATCCTTGTGAACGGTAGGATGGGCACATCACGAGTTGAGGTTGTGACCAGGCTGGTGTTTGGAAGGACCTACGAACGGAACTGGGAGATGGGATGATCGTGGGCAGGTCACGTTCGGTACGAACGGTCAGGATACTGTGGGTCTGATCAGAGTAGCACAGCGGAAGCGCGGTGGACCTATGCTTCGTGTTGGAGCAGGCTAGGTTGGTATGGTCGGGTTGACCATGAGTGAGGTTGGTTTTCGTGGACTCATCTTGTTGTGTTGGAGATGTCGAGTGTGTTGGACTGTGTCGGCACATGCCGAGGTTGGCATTTGGGTGATATCGAGGTCTGTGCTTAGTGATTTCCTGAGATTAGTGATTGACGACTTTGAAGATAGTGACTGAGGAGTCCGAGGAGAGTGATTGTTGATTTTGATCCCGAAAGTTAGTGACCCGGAATGGAACCCTCGAGAAGATTGAGACGTGATGGCCGACAACCTTTTAGATGTGTATACACAGTGTTAACTGACATGCGAGGAGGTTGGTGAGTTGGTTTTGCTACGGACACGTGGTTGTGATCCGTAGGAGTTCTGGATGTCCTAAGGCCCGTAGAAGAGTTGACGAAGGGACAGTTAGTCCGGAGATGGCATACTTAAGGATGAAGTCCCATAGCTGGAATCTCGGAATCATGAAATGTTGAGATTGAGACGAAGAGATGTTGTGTTTGGATTCCGAATTGGAGTCCATTTGGGAGACTCATTGTTGGGACATCAGGATTTGTGACCCCCTCTTGATTGTGGACACATGTGGATGTGTTCAGGAGTAGAAAGATACTTGGTGACGCCGAGTGTGGCCTGTGTGGCGAACGTCTTGGGATTATGCTAAGCTGGATTAAGACAGGATGACTTGTGATGTCATAGTTGTGGACCATTGTGAGGTTATTGAAGAGAACCCGCAATCTAGGCGTGTGGTATTTTGGATTGATTTAATTCGATGTCGTGGTCTGATATAAAAAGTTGTATGGACGAGAAGTAGGATCCACTTAGGAGTGAGTGGGCCAGGAGTGGATCGCCTCTGGACTGAGTTGTTATGGATTAGGAAAATTGTATGTAAGGCAGAGTTTTGGATATGGCAGGAGGGATGACGAGATAGAGGTTGGATATGTTGGACATGCAGAGGAGGAGATTGCTCTGTCTTGTAGGAGTAGTGTGGTCTATACTGCGTATGTATGGGTTTTGGTTTTGGATCTAGTGACTGGGTCTGCCCTGTGTATATAATTGAGATGTGATTGCAATCCATATAGGATAGGAGACCCAAGAGACCGGGAGACTCAAAATAGATTTGAGATGGTGTTCTTCAGAAGACGTGTTGGCCCAGTATTGGATTGGATCGACGAGCTTCAAAAGTGAAGCGTGTTTGGCCTATCGGCAGGTAGTAACCAGTATAGTTACGAGGAAGTTTGTGTGCCCCGGAGATTTCACAGTAAGGGTGAACAGGTACACTATGATGTTGTTGGTTGGACTTTGGGTGTTGTAGAGTGTGGCTGATGCCGATATGGTTGATTAGTGGACGGGCTAGTGGACGTACCGTAGGGTGAGGTTAGAAGTACATTAGGATATACTTTACGAGCTGTGTTTAAGGTATTCTAAAATATCTCTGTTTGCTTCAAAGTTCATAGGGTTGTCGTTTCGTGTGTTTGGTGGTATGCATCGTGATTCTGATTGGTTGTGACTGGTGCTTGTACTTGAGAGGTGTTCCGATGCGATTGGATGTGCATCGTGATGTTCTGATAGAGGTGTTATTAATCGACTTGATGCCAAGGTTTGTTGTCGATTAACTTGCTAATCCGATGTGATTGGCTAGTTGCGTTATGGACTGGATTCGAGTGATCCTGAGTGATCTGATTGGTTGACATGAGTCAGTACTGATGTGCGCTGGATGCTCAGAGCCATGAATGGCTGGTGGACTCCTGATGCTGATGTGTGCTTACGGTTGACAGGTACGCGGTAGGGTCCAGTTTGCAGACAGGTAGTGTAGAATGTGGATGCAGCTTCCACAGGATAATAGTGTCGGTAGTTAGTGGAACCACCAGTAAGACGAGTGGTTGAGTTAGTGATGTACGCTAGTACGTTATGACTCCATTGACGTCGGCGCGAATCTCTGACGGAAGTAGCACGGATCTTACTACCGAGGTCAGTAGATGTCGTCTTGAGAACTTTTTTGTGAAGTAAGATGTGTACATGTTGACGGTAAACTCGCACGATGTACTGATGTGCTGGTACGAGGTACGCTTGACTCGAAAAAGGATCAAGGATGATGAGACTGATAGCATTAGTGTGGTGGCGTACCTAGTGTTGGTTGAGCCGTGAGTGTCGGCTGGTGTGACGTTAGAAGTATCACAAGTACGAGTTGGAGTGTGTTGACCTCGGCGAGGATGAGATAATTCGCTAGATGGTCTGAAACTTGGTAAATGGCTCGTTTGGCCGAGTTGGGGTGACAGTTTGGGAACTGTCAGGATAAGTTGGATTGGCAGGTGCTGGACATCGGGTGGGAGACCCAGGTGTGAGATCAGTTGGATTTCCCCTATTCGTTACGGAAGTACGAGATGCGGAATTTCGGGGATGAAATTCTTTAAGGGGGGAGATTGTAACGACCCGTCCCAGAAATCGAGATTAAATTAGTGGTTGATGACGGATTAGTGAAGTTAATCGGTGATTAGTTGGATGCTTTCGGACAAACGGTGCAAAATGACGATTTTGCCCCTGGAATTGGGCGAACGATTGACTTTTGGTTCGGGTGGTCAAACAGACTTTGACCGACTGTGACGTAGTTGGAACGTCACGAGTTCATAGACATGTGACACGTCCGATTCCGGCATTCGAGGAAGAAGTTATGATGTTCGGAAGTTCAAGGATATTTTGGTAATTTGGATGAAAAGGGGCAAATTGTTGACTTTTTAGCCGACAAGTATTTTTCACACATTTCGAGGATCGTTATGAAGGTCTCGATCCCCTGAGTACAACGACAGGCAGCACATCATCATTGGACTTCGGACGAATTAATTATTGGTCTTAATGTACGAAGGGTAAAATGGTAATTTTGCAAGGCAGGGGTAAATTGGTCAATTGTCACATTGGGATCTGTGCCAGTGCAATTGTGACACTTGGCTGTTCTTGGGATTGGTGCCCAATGGATGTAGAACCCTATAGGCCGCCTTTGTTCAATTTAAGGACGGTGCTATTTGGTTGCACGAGCTGGGAACGCAGAGTGAAAAACATAGAGAACAGAGTGATCAGGAACCCAACCCTTCCATCTATTTGACCCTCATCCTTTTCTGTGATGTGTGAAGAGGAATGAAGGGAGGTTGAGACGAATGGTGGGGCTGGTGGAGTGCACCATCGTGCACGGTGGTGGACGGCTAAAGGCAGTACGCTGTTTTGAAACTCTACAGTAGGGTTTGTTTAAGCACGTATTAATCCAGTCTAATCACTTGGTTACTGATTCTAACAGTGGGACAAGTTCGAAGAATAGAGAATGGAGTGCTGCCGTGTTTGGTGGCCGTGGAAACGATGGAAGGTAAACAACGAGGTACAAATGGTAAATTATGTTTTAGGATTGGTTGAGCACTTTTAAAGCTTGGAAACTGTTTCTCAAGGTGCCAGAAAGTGTTTAGGAACAAAGGGAAGGCCAGTGATGGCCAGTGGTGCGCAGAACTAGAGAAGGACCATGGCCGGTTCACCATTCAATGTGGGAAGGTAAATTCTAAGCTTAAACTCTCCATTTTGAGGCCATAAATCATTAGTTAATGAAGTAGTGAATCTGTAGGAAAAAAGGAGGAAAATCCGATTGGAAAATGTTGAAAAACAGCCCTGAACCGCTTGCGTGGGTTCGGTCGAACCCGGCCGGTTCGATAGAACTGGGCTGGTTTGGTAAAATCGGGTCGGTTCAAACTGCGTTTATCTCAAGGTAGGAGACGATGAACAGTGGGTGCGTGGCTCCCACGTGCAGCCCCTTTGGGCGGCGCGTGAGGGCGCTTGGGGCCCCTTTTAGGGAAGGTTCCAGCACGACTTTTAAAGTATTCGATGTAACGAACATTTTGGCACTGGTTTCGAGTCGATCGGATATCATCTCGATATGTTTTGAGATGTCCGAAGGTTTTAAGGCTCGGTTAAAAATAGTTAAAAATTCGAAAAAATTACGGGGCTTTTGTATAAGCTTTATGAAGTAGTTAGTGACCTTATTATGGAATTTAGACAGGTTCGGGAAAGCAGGTGATAGTGGATTATGCGGGAAAGCCTAATTGCACACGTATCGAGGCGGCGACACTAATGGTCTATGAGTGGACTTCGCTTTCGAACTTATGATGCATGCATAAATGTTTTACATGCTTTCTATACGTGATTTCTATGTTTATGATTATGATCTTGATGATATACGGTTTTGCACATTTTACGAGATACGATTTTCTGCTATGGTTTTGATGATTCGATTTTGGGATTTGAAATATGATTTGATTTCACTGATTTAAAATGGATTTTAAAAAAGTGATTTCGAACTTGAATCCCAGTTCATAAAAGTGGTTTGGATGAACGTGATTTAGGGTTTTGGAATCGGATTTCGGATAAAGGATTCAGTTTTGGAACTGGAAAGTAGATTTCCTGACAGGACCCATCTCAATCCCCCCCCCCCCCCCCGGATTACCGTAGATTGTGCCCTGCTCCCGTCCAACAAGGGGTGTCAGACAAGGGATAGCCAAAAGTCACTGCCCAAACGGGGCTTCCAGAGTGCGCAAGGATCGATGGAGGAGGTGTGCAATGTCCCAGTCTCTGCTGCAGTCGCATCCGTAATCAACCTGAAGGGCATTAAAACCAATAAAAGCTGTAAGTGGACAAATATGAACCTTTAGAAATACATTTATCAAAACACATTCTTACCCTTCAGTTTTCACAAACGTGCATGCATAACTTAAAACACGAGTAATAGTGTGAAATCAATCAAGTATGATTAGTGGACCGATAAAATCAAAATACGTTTTCCCATGGTCCATAAAAACTCATGTTCATCCAATCAGTTCATGTTATAAAACAGTAAATCCCGGCTCTCAGGCCAAAACATGTGAACACCATCACCTGGCCACAAGGACCAAAAACCCGTACTCAAAACCGGTACGTAATCACAAACAACATGTTTCTAAATTCCATGTTCACAATTTCCTTAAATCATTTTCCTTAAATCAATTTGAATCTCAATAAATTCACGTTTTCCTTAAATCATTTTCCATAAAACCACGGTTTCCTCAAAATCATTTTATATTTAAACCATGGGACTTATTTCCATATCCTGTTGCTTAGAGTCACGTTTATCCCTGCAACGCGTGCAAATCAATAGGCTCAAGGACCGCTCAAAATCTGAGCATCCTCCGCTGTGAACACATCACCAGCCGGCAATCCGGATCTCGTGAACACATCACTTACCGATCCATATATATATCCAGCACATCTGATCTGAGTCGAGCCTCCCCTGGGCTGCACGACAAAGACCGTGCTACGTGACCTCTTCGGGGTAAACACTTCCATCCCGAAGGCGAGCGTTATCTCTAGGGTGCACTCCGGGGAAAAACATATTTCCACCCGAAAGCCCTAATTTTCCGCAACATATCACCATCACAAAAACCAGTGAAAAACAGTTGCATTGAAATCAAAATCATTTTCAATACAGGGTCTCAGCCCCAAGTCCCGATTTACTTAATAAATCCTAAAATCATCAATATCATCATGTAATCACATGGAAATACAAATCCAATCAAAATCACAATTCCATTAGGTGTCAAGTCCAAAATATCATTTTCACGCAAATCCGTGCAACCGTAAATCCGAGTTGCCACGATCTTGTAAAACCATAAAATCAATCACTGACTCATAATCCGAGTCCAAATATCAATTTTAATTCCCTGACTCATAACCCGAGTCAAAACATCATTTTCAATCCGGGCCTAACCCAAAAACATCAATTTCATCATTTCTCGAAAATCGTGCCAAAATATAATATAATAATCATAAAATCGAGAAAAAATCGAGAAATCACCAGATTGAAACATCAATCATAACAAATCATATAATAAAGCATTTTAAAGCATATATGCATGCATCACGGTTAGAAAACCAAAAGTCCACTCACAGTCTGTCCTAGCTACCGCCTCGATATGAGTGCCATAAGCCTCTCCGGGCTAATCCGACCTCTCTAGGTCATCCTGACCTATCCAAATCATATCCAAAGGTTACTACTAACCTATACAAGTCCATATTAAGAACCCTAAATTTTCACGAAAAAGTCAACGTGTCCCGTACACGTTTCCCGAGGTGTAAAATCTCAATTTGACCAACTTAACAATCTCCGATCGACCCGAAACCACCGCCATTGGATCCGGATCGTCGAAACCCTTAAAATGGTCTTGGTTCCACCTAAAATACACACCCACGCGCGGGTCAAAGTTCTAGTCAAATGTTGACCAAAAAGTCAACGCTGACGTCAGCAAAGTCAACGCTGACGTCATCATGAACAGTAAGTCAACGGTCAAAAGTCAACGGGTCAGAGTCAACTCGTCAACTCGGCGGCGACTCACCGGAATTTCTCGCCGGAAAACTCCATTGATGCTCCAAACTTCAAACTTCAATATCTCACTCGTTTCTCAACCAAATTTGATGTTCTACCTATGTAAATCTATCTACTCGAGCCAAGGATTCTAAAAATCAACCCAAAAAATTCAGAAAGTACCTGGATTTTAAGTTATGGCCATTCAAAGTTTCGGCCAGATTTCCAAACATCATTCCGGCCACCTCCAACGTCCAAATCCGTCCCAAATTGAACCTACAAGGTCAAGGGAGCTCAAGGAACATAACCCTAGGCTTAGAATCAATCAAAAACCATTAAAACCAAGTCCACCATTGTAACGATCCGTCCCGAATTCCAAGATTAGATTAGTGACTAATCAGGATTAGTGAAGTTAATCCGTGATTAGTTGGGCGAAATCGGACGAACGATGCGAATTGGCCATTTTGCCCCTAGTCGTGGCAAAACGTTGACTTTTCATTCGGGCGGTCAAACGGACTTTGACCGATGACCGTGACGTAGTTCGTGACGTCACGAGTTCGTAGACAGGTGACACGTTCAATTCCGACGTTCGACGGCGAAGTTACGGTTCACGGAAGTTCAAGTGCATTATTGCACGAATTACGAAACGAGTTAACTTTTGGACTTTAGTGGGGCCCAGATATTTAAGGGAGGCCCAATGGATGAGTGACAAGTGTCACCCATCCACAGGCCACCTATATTGATTCATGCACCGTGCAAACCTTTCCATTTTCTCCATTTAAAACACACACAAAAACACAACCCGATCTCACCCATTTTCCTCCCATCCGTGCAACCCAAAACCCATCCACTCTTCACCCATGACCAGGCAGAGGACCAGGGAGACTGAGGAGGTTGCTGGGCGGCCAGAACCGCCGTCCACGGCGGCGAGAGGAGGAGGAACCCGTGAGGTTCATGGTTAGTCCATTTTGACCCATTTTTCCATTTTTGTTGTTATGGTTGGTTTTTAATGGTTTTAATGAGTCCATTAGGTTGCTAGGGACATGTTAGGAAGGTTTAAGGAAGCTTGGGATGGCTGGGCAGCCATGGGTGCAGTTTTGGAAACTTGAACCGTTTGGTTCAAAATCGAACCATAGGATTTAGACGTTTTCGGTTGCGTTTAAGGATTGGAATGGATAGAAAACATCAAAATAGGATGAAAGGAACCAAAAAGGAAGAACTAGGATGAAAAATGGGGTGTCTAGGGCTGTGAACCGGTCACGCCGGTCCAGTTGGATCGGCCAAACCAGGTGAACCGGCCATGAACAGTAAAACCGGTCTGCTGGAGGTTAGCGCCGATGAACAGTGTTTTCGACCTTCTAGGGGCTCGTGAGGACGCGTGGGCCATAGTTTGGGAAAGTGTTCAACACGGGAAATCTTCTATTCCATGTAACGAAGATTTTGGGACTGGTCTCGCGTCAATCAGACATCGTTTCTATAGTTTTCGGGGTGTCGGAAGGTTTAGGATCGGTTTAAAAATAGTTAAAAGTTCGGAAAAATTACGGGGCTTTGATGGGAGGTTAATTAAGTAGTTATTAACCTTATATTAAAATTTGGACAGGTTTGGGAGTCCCGGTAATGGTGATCGGCTAGGGGAGACGAATGGCACGCAAATCGAGGTGGCGGCTCGGACGGTTTGTGAGTGGACCTTGTGTTTCTAAATTGGTGCATGCATAAATGTTTATTATATTTTTTAAATACTTGTTTGTGATGCCATGAGTGCATTTGGATGTGTGGTTACGTATAGGCACGTATTTCGAGGTTTCGGCCCTATACGGTGCTTATACGGGGCTGTATGTCTTTATTGGTCTAAATGAAATGATTTTAGATTTCCAAATGGATTAGGAATATGATTTTATGATGTTGATTTGGATGCTTGTGAATTATATGGTTTCACGTATTTCGAGGCGATTTACGTGCTTGCATGTAAATCGAGATTTTTCGGTTTTACACTGATTTTCCATTCTTGTGGTTTTGGATATGATTTCATGAAATGATTTTGGATTTGAAAAGGTAATTCTCGGACTTGAGGTCCATTTGATTTACGGAATCGGGCCGGAGGACCAGTTGGTTTACGATTCGGACTTGAGGTCCAGTTTCTATGTGAATTCGGGCCTAGGGCCCAGTTATGTATTACAAATGGTTTTTATGGTTCATGAAGGTTTATGGGAACTGGCATGAACCCTTGAAATGGATTTACAGGTCATAACGGTTTATGGGAACCGGCATGAACCCTTGAAAGGGATTTTATGGTTCATGACGGCTTATGGGGGCTGGGCATGAATCCTGGAAAGATTTAAAGAATGATTTCAAAAGGTTTTTCATATTCCATCATTTATATATGATTGTCTCCTCCGGGGAGGGTCGTTGGCCTGGGTGGACCCCGGAGTAGTCACGGAGCACTGACTGAGTGGAGTCGCCCCCCAGTTGGGTTCCTTACTCTCAGGATGGGCATGGTTCGTTACCTCCAGGGAGGGTCATTGATCTACGGACATTGACCTGGGTGGACCCTGGAGAGACTTGGGTTTGAGACCCCGGTTAGCACACGTGTAGCTCTATTTCACCGTGACAGGTTCTGGATATGAATATAATGGATAAACATGATTTCAATGGGTTTGGAAAATTGTGTTTATAATGATAAATGGATTTGGGCTGAGATCCCACATATGTTTACTATGTTCTGGTTTTCTGTAAATTGGTTTTGGGCAGGAGCCCGTGCCACTTGTATTTACGGAACTTGGGGTTGTGACCCTATTTATGGATGTTTTAACATATATGATTGGATAAATGGTTTTACTATGCATGCATGCTTTTTAGTGGAGGGTATAAAGGTCTTTGATGAAATGTTTTTATAAATTCTTTATTTTTGTCCACTCACAGTCTTTCTGTTTTTAATACCCTTCAGGTTGACATCGGATGTGGACTGTAGCAGAGACCGAGATATCACATACCTCCTCCGGATCCTGGCGTACTCTGATAGCCCGGGAGGGCAAAGGTCGGAAATATCCCTTGTCTTACACTTCGTGTCAGACGGGAGCAGGGTCATCCCGCACTAATCCCCGGGGGATTGGGATGGGTCCTGTCAACTATTTTTGAACTAAAACCATACCTCACGGGTTTTTGGTTCACAGCCACCTCCGCCGTCCACGATGGTCATCGTCGTTGATACTATCATCATCTCCAGTCCTCACCCTCCAACTTTCCTTTACACTACAATAGCATTCAATGAGGTTTTGTGGTTTTAGAGGGAGGTTGGGTGTTTGGGTTTCTTGAAGAACGATGGGAAAATGATGATGAAGATGATGTATGGCGGGGTAAAGCCGTTGGCTGGAGGTAAAGCAGATAAGTGAGGGTGGTGGTCATCTGAGTGTTTGGTCTGGGGTGATGGTTCTTCATGGGTGAAATGAGAATGGGAGAGGGAGATGGCTGATCAGATTAATGGGAAGGAGGAAGTGGAATGAATGGTGCAGATTCAATCTTAAGAATCAAATGGATGGCTAAGATTAATGGAGAGATAAAATCATATTTTAATTCATTAGTGGAGACATGATCCAGATTTTAGGGAGTGTGGGGATGAGTGAAACTTGGCACTCATCCAAGGGTCCAGATTCATCAATTACTATTCACCTATTTTAATATTATTTTAATCAAATTCTCGGTTCGTTCGGTTAATTGATTTCGTTCCCGTGACCATAACTTCGTCGTCGAATCTCCGATTTTGGCATGCCGCCTATCTACGGATTCGTATCGACGAGACCTACGTAACGGTCCTTGGCCCTCATCCATTGGACTTCCCGGGTCAAAAGTCAACATTTGACCCCTTTTCAGCCAAATTACCAAAATACCCCTCAACTTCCGAACACCATAAGTGAGGGTGGTGGTCATCTGAGTGTTTGGTCTGGGGTGATGGTTCTTCATGGGTGAAATGATAATGGGAGAGGGAGATGGCTGATCAGATTAATGGGAAGGAGGAAGTGGAATGAATGGTGCAGATTCAATCTTAAGAATCAAATGGACGGCTAAGATTAATGGAGAGATAAAATCATATTTTAATTCATTAGTGGAGACATGATCCAGATTTTAGGGAGTGTGGGGATGAGTGAAACTTGGCACTCATCCAAGGGTCCAGATTCATCAATTACTGTTCACCTATTTTAATATTATTTTAATCAAATTCTCGGTTCGTTCGGTTAATTGATTTCGTTCCCGTGACCATAATTTCGTCGTCGAATCTCCGATTTTGGCATGCCGCCTGTCTACGGATTCGTATCGACGAGACCTACGTAACGGTCCTTGACCCTCATCCATTGGAATTCCCGGGACAAAAGTCAACATTTGACCCCTTTTCAGCCAAATTACCAAAATACCCCTCAACTTCCGAACACCATAACTTTTTCCTCGAATGTCGGAATCGAACGTGCCACCTGTCTATGAACTCGTGACGTCCTGAACTACGTCATGGTCATCGGTCAAAGTCCATTTGACCGCCCGATAAAAAGTCAACATTTTGCCCACGATCAGGGGCAAAACGGTCATTTTGCCCACGATCAGGGGCAAAACGGTCATTTTGCACATTTTGTCCGATTTCGCCCTACTAATCACCGATTAACCTCACTAATCAAGATTAGTCACTAATCTAATCCCGGAATTCGGGACAGGTCGTTACAACCTTCCCTCCTTAAAGAATTTCGTCCCTGAAATTCCATCTATCCGTAATCCACATCTACCTCATGGAAAACAAATTGGTTTCACAACACGTGTACACTCGTACACCAACTATTCAGAACAAAACTTTTCTGCACTCAAATGTACTACCAGTACTCATAACGCATTGACTACATTCGACCCCGTCGAATGACTGAGACTACCCGTTTCGAATTGATACCACTTGTTCAATCAACCCTTTCGTTGACGCAACAACTCGACGGTTCTTTTCTCACTCACCAGTCTAACCTGGTATTTACTCCCACTGGGAGTCATCAGACCTCACTCAACAATTTACGTTGACACATCCCGACAATCTGTCACCATTCGGCAGTTGTCAGTTGGAAACTGACACTCTACTCACTCGTGGCTACACAAGCCACCAACTTACTTGACTCGACTATACACTTACCAACATTTCACCCGACTCTTGAGTAATTAGACTCATCGGAAATACCGTATCCAATGTCTGGTCCTCGACCAATCCAATGGTATCGGAACCAATCCGGCTACCAACAAGTTCACCAACATACGTCGGGTATAACCCATCGACCAGACTACAACCACCTAGGTCATAGCCAGACACGTTCCAATAATGGAGTACATTTGCCCAATCCAGCATGAGACAAATCGAAACTCCACCCATCATCTAGTTCCTAATTCCAAATCCGAATCCGCAATTTCGTAAGAAATCCCGAATCCAAACCCAGACATCACATTTTTAATTCACGTCCAAATCCGAATCCGAAATCATTATTCCGTAAGCTAGCATTTGGAATAATCATTTCATACCCAAATTCGGAAATCCACTTTCAAATTTCAAAATCAAATCCTGAATCGTCACCCAGAAATTCGATTCCAAAACCCGAAATCTCGTTCACGTCTGCCCAGACACACCAAAACCGAACCTATCGGTTACCTGCTCAAAACATTCGATTGACTTCATAGGGAAGCCAATCCAATTTCCACGCGTCTAAGATTAACAAAAATTCCAACCACGTCGGAAACCTACTCGCTCAAGTAATAAACCATACGGGCTCCACTTCTAAAAGAAGTTCAGTCCCGTCATTTACAACTCACATATCAAAGTAAGAGTGATAAACTCTCACCCTATCTGGATCATCAAGATCACGACCCAGATTTGACACTGCGTTCCCTGAATATAAACGTCACGATCCTGCTCCACCTAGGACCCACACAGTTAACTACTAAATTCTAAACCATAGGGTTTTACACCCTCATCTAATTTGCATACTGTCACAACTTTCGACAGCCAACCCCCACAACTAAACGGATCAGTTAACGACGAGATACGCCGAGACTGCGGATTTTCACTGATTACCTCGTAGCGATCCTTGTCATTCTACCTAGGAAAAATCAAGGATGATCCAAAACAATGACGCCACAGCTCCTCCTACGTGGATGCAAACAACACTCGCTGCACTTACCACGCCATGTAACCCAACATCGTCTGCCACCAAGCAGAAAATGGGAAATCTCGTTTACCTAATTTCGAAACACGCAACTCCTCCTGCTGACCCCAAAACACACATGGGCCCACCAACCAATACACGCTCAACGTACTGGTAACTACAATCAATGTCTGCCAAGGCAGAAAATAAGAAGTCAACCCCAATAACTCCCGAATACCTATCGCCAATGCGGAAACGAGCATTCCTCTCGTCCCACAATCACAACTCTCCTCGAAACTAAGGTTCCAACCGTGTTGGAAACTGACATGCTCCCAATGAGATGTCAAGTCCAGCCACTGGACTTCCCACATCCACAACTCACTTGGACAACCACGTGTTCGCAATCAATCCATTACCCAGACCTCACGTCCGTTACTAACCATTTACGCATATCCAAAATGATGTAATTCATTACGGTTTTGTTCTCATATCTCAACCTTTATAAGTTCAACACTCGGTTCTCCAAGTTATTTACAATCACAGAATCCCACATATATACCACTAATGGTTTCCCTCGTCTCTTCCAATTCTAATCATTTCCATGTGCTTTCTGGGGATATTAAAAACATACAATCACACCAAACTCGGAGTTGCAAACAACTCCCCAAATCCACTAATTCTCATGACGTAGGGGACGTCATCCCAATATCACTCAAGTCTCAATCATACCTTTTTATCCACTCATCAGTTGTCATTTTACCACTATCGGGACTGATCCCAACACATCACAATCTCAACTGGATCTCATCCAGTCCATCACTCAACCACTACCAGATCCCAAATACCGAACATATGTCCATCATGACGGAGTCACGCCCCTACTCGTGGCTCATCGTCATCACAATCACCGATACTAGCACCAGCCCTAGTACCAGCACCAACACACTATCAACCACACTAGTATCAGCACACAGGCATCCATACTAGCATCAGCACAAAAGTACCAACATACAAACATCCATACTTGCACACTGCGTGCAAATATGACAACCCTGGATCTCCGTTCATACTGAACGACGATCCCGTACCTCTACTCGTACCTCACAACTATGGGTACCACCTTTCTAACAGTTCACATCAGGATAATAAACGTTCCCTGAACGTCCCCTGATCCCCAAGTACTGCACCCACACTAATTACCCTCGATAGCCAGTCATCTCCACATGACTACCGACCAACGGTCATTGCTATCGAGATCCGTATCCACACATCACACTAATACCT
The DNA here is from genome assembly GCA_032719365.1 of Prinsepia uniflora. Taxonomy (NCBI): domain Eukaryota; kingdom Viridiplantae; phylum Streptophyta; class Magnoliopsida; order Rosales; family Rosaceae; genus Prinsepia; species Prinsepia uniflora. The sequence continues at coordinate 19,571,598 of CM064868.1, forward strand.
GGTCTAACTCGGGATTCCATAATTTATCTCATAACCGTATCCGTGGGTCGAATCCCATAGTTCTTACTAGACTCACCAGAGTCATCCACATGGTCATCCATGACCTCAGCCCCTCGTCGCAGCACAAGTTCTCATCTACTAGTCACAACTTTTTCAATCATATACTAGGGTTCCACAATCACACCCTATGGTTCCACCGAACCCAACAGCTCTCCGTAATATAATCCACAACCTGACCGACCCCGCGGTCCTGACATCGTAGAGACGTCAAATCCAATCCTACCATCAACTCAATGTGGGTTCCACTACTAAGGTAATCGGTCAACTCCGATGTACCAACATCCCTCACACTAGCGATGACCACAAGGGTTCACATTTTTAGACCATTACTCAAATGAGGTTCCCCGAACCTAGCTGCACCTAGCAGCACAACAATCTAATATCACATGACCGAACCGACGGTCCCACATTACCAGTTCATCACAATCAACCCCACTTGGGTCGAATCACATTAACGCACGGCGTATCGGGCCAAACACACTCTGTCCGCGATTAAAACCCAGAAACTATCTATCAGGTTGATAACGAACTGCAGTCCAAAGAGACATCACACCCTCGACCTGCGTGCACAAAAAGAGCAACCCTGCTCTAATACCAAGTTGACAGGACTCATCTCAATCCCCCACCCCCCCCCCCCCCCCCCCCCCGCGGGATTACCGTGGATTGTGCCCTGCTCCCGTCCAACAAGGGGTGTCAGACAAGGGATAGCCAAAAGTCAATGCCCAAACGGGGCTTCCAGAGTGCGCAAGGATCGATGGAGGAGGCGTGCAATGTCTTAGTCTCTGCTGCAGTCGCATCTGTAATCAACCTGAAGGGCATTAAAACCAATAAAAGCTGTGAGTGGACAAAAATGAACCTTTAGAAATACATTTATCAAAACACATTCTTACCCTTCAGTTTTCACAAACGTGCATGCATAACTTAAAACACGAGTAATAGTGTGAAATCAATCAAGTATGATTAGTGGACCGATAAAATCAAAATGCATTTTCCCATGGTCCATAAAAACTCATGTTCATCCAATCAGTTCATGTTATAAAACAGTAAATCCCGGCTCTCAGGCCAAAACATGTGAACACCATCACCTGGCCACAAGGACCAAAAACCCGTACTCAAAACCGGTACGTAATCACAAACAACATGTTTCTAAATTCCATGTTCACAATTTCCTTAAATCATTTTCCTTAAATCAATTTGAATCTCAATAAATTCACGTTTTCCTTAAATCATTTTCCATAAAACCACGGTTTCCTCAAAATCATTTTATATTTAAACCATGAGACTTATTTCCATATCCTGTTGCTTAGAGTCACGTTTATCCCTGCAACGCGTGCAAATCAATAGGCTCAAGGACCGCTCAAAATCCGAGCATCCATCGCTGTGAACACATCACCAGCCGGCAATCCGGATCTCGTGAACATATCACTTACCGATCCATATATATATCCAGCACATCTGATCTGAGTCGAGCCTCCCCTGGGCTGCACGACAAAGACCGTGCTACGTGACCTCTTTGGGGTAAACACTTCCATCCCGAAGGCGAGCGTTATCGCCAGGGTGCACTCCGGGGAAAAACATATTTCCACCCGAAAGCCCTAATTTTCCGCAACATATCACCATCACAAAAACCAGTGAAAAACAGTTGCATTGAAATCAAAATCATTTTCAATACAGGGTCTCAGCCCTAAGTCCCGATTTACTTAATAAATCCGAAAATCATCAATATCATCATGTAATCACATGGAAATACAAATCCAATCAAAATCACAATTCCATTGGGTCTCAAGTCCAAAATATCATTTTCACGCAAATCCGTGCAACCGTAAACCTGAGTTGCCACGATCACGTAAAACCATAAAATCAATCACTGACTCATAATCCGAGTCCAAATATCAATTTTAATTCCCTGACTCATAACCCTAGTCAAAACATCATTTTCAATCCGGGCCTAACCCAAAAACATCAATTTCATCATTTCTCAAAAATCGTGCCAAAATATAATATAATAATCATAAAAACGAGAAAAAAATCGAGAAATCACCAGATTGAAACATCAATCATAACAAATCATATAATAAAGCATTTTAAAGCATATATGCAAGCATCACGGTTAGAAAACCAAAAGTCCACTCACAGTCTGTCCTAGCTGCCGCCTCGATATGCGTGCCATAAGCCTCTCCGGGCTAATCCGACCTCTCTGGGTCATCCTGACCTATCCAAATCATATCCAAAGGTTACTACTAACCTATACAAGTCCATATTAAGAAACCTAAAATTTCCCGAGAAAGTCAACGTGTCCCGTACACGTTTCCCTAGGTGAAAAATCTCAATTTGACCAACTTAACGATCTCCGATCGACCCGAAACCACCGCCATTGGATCCGGATCATCGAAACCCTTAAAATGGTCTTGGTCCCACCTAAAAATATGCTCCCACGCGCGGGTCAAAGTTCTAGTCAAATGTTGACCAAAAAGTCAACGCTGATGTCATTATGAACAGTAAGTCAACGGTCAATAGTCAACGGGTCAGAGTCAACTCGTCAACTCGCCGGAGATCGAGTCAACTCGGCGGTGACTCACCGGAATTTCTCGCCGGAAAACTCCATTGATGCTCCAAACTTCAAACTTCGATATCTCACTCGTTTCACAACCAAATTGGAAATTCTACCTATGTAAATCTATCTACTCGAGTCAAGGATTCTAAAAATCAACCCAGAAAATTCAGAAAGTACCTGGATTTTAAGTTATGGTCATTCAAAGTTTCAGCCAGATTTCCAAACATCATTCCGGCCACCTCCAACGTCCAAATCCGTCTCAAATTGAACCTACAAGGTCAAGGGAGCTCAAGGAACATAACCCTAGGCTTAGAATCGATCAAAAACAATTAAAACCAAGTCCACCATTTTTGAACTAAAACCATACCTCACGGGTTTTTGGTTCACAGCCACCTCCGCCGTCCACGATGGTCATCGTCGTTGATACTATCATCTTCTCCAGTCCTCACCCTCCAACTTTCCTTTACACTACAATAGCATTCAATGAGGTTTTGTGGTTTTAGAGGGAGGTTGGGTGTTTGGGTTTCTTGAAGAACGATGGGAAAATGATGATGAAGATGATGTATGGCGAGGTAAAGCCGTTGGCTGGAGGTAAAGCAGATAAGTGAGGGTGGTGGTCATCTGAGTGTTTGGTCTGGGGTGATGGTTCTTCACGGGTGAAATGAGAATGGGAGAGGGAGATGGCTGATCAGATTAATGGGAAGGAGGAAGTGGAATGAATGGTACAGATTCAATCTTAAGAATCAAATGGACGGCTAAGATTAATGGAGAGATAAAATCATATTTTAATTCATTAGTGGAGACATGATCCAGATTTTAGGGAGTGTGGGGATGAGTGACACTTGGCACTCATCCAAGGGTCCAGATTCATCAATTACTGTTCACCTATTTTAATATTATTTTAATCAAATTCTCGGTTCGTTCGGTTAATTGATTTCGTTCCCGTGACCATAACTTCGTCGTCGAATCTCCGATTTCGGCATGCCGCCTGTCTACGGATTCGTATCGACGAGACCTACGTAACGGTCCTTGGCCCTCATCCATTGGACTTCCCGGGTTAAAAGTCAACATTTGACCCCTTTTTAGCCAAATTACCAAAATACCCCTCAACTTCCGAACGCCATAACTTTTTCCTTGAATGTCGGAATCGAACGTGCCACCTGTATATGAACTCGTGACGTCCTGAACTACGTCACGGTCATCGGTCAAAGTCCATTTGACCGCCCGATAAAAAGTCAACATTTTGCCCACGATTAGGGGCAAAACGGTCATTTTGCACATTTTGTCCGATTTCGCCCTACTAATCACCGATCAACCTCACTAATCAAGATTAGTCACTAATCTAATCCCGGAATTCGGGACAGGTCGTTATATTTCCAGATTTGGGTTCGGCATGATTATTTCGGATGCCGGCTTATGGAATAATGGTTTCGGATTCGGATTCGGATTTGGAAATGGATTATGGATATGATTCTAGATTTGGATTTGGGATGATGATTTCAGATTCGGCTTGAAATTCGAAATGGTGATTTCGAATTAGGATTTGGACATCGATTTGGAAATGGTTTTTAAATGGTTTTGGATTGGATTTACTGGATCTGGTTATTGGGTTTAAAGACCTGGATATGATACTTGACGGGGGCGGGCCCGGATTGGGTTTAAAGGCCCGGATTGAGTTTAAAGACTCGGATATTGTGATTTCCCCCGTAGGCCTGTTGAGTTTAAAGACTCGGCAGTTTAAAGACTCGGATTATATTGAGGCCTGGATTGAGTTTAAAGACTCGGGAGTTTAAAGACTCCGATTATATTGAGGCCTGGATTGAGTTTAAAGACTCAAATAGATCCGGCAGGTTCGATTATTTGAAATGGATTTGAAATGTGTTTTAGATTTCGATGAGAACTTGATAATGATGGTTTCAACAATGGTTTTCCAATGATTTGGGCAATGACCCGGATGTTATGGATTTGATGGTTTTGGGCTGAGGCCCGAGATTTGAGAAAAAGAAATAAGTTCGGTTTTCGTAATTAAATATGAAATGATTTTCTGACAAGAGTTGATTATGCATGCATTGGTTTTTAAAGGGATGGTATAAATGTATTTCTGATAACTGCTTTCTGAAATTTGTCCTTTATTTTTGTCCACTCACAGTCTTTTATGTTTTTGATACCCTCCAGGTTGTTACGGTGCGGGCTGTTGGCAGAGAGAGACGGAGACATCACACACGTAATCCACAGTAGACTCTACGCGCTCTAGGAAGTCTGGTACTTGTGGACGGTTCATTTTGGAAATCCCTTGTCCGGCTTACGTGTTACATGGAGGTTGGACGTCGGTTTAGCCTTCGTGTAACGCGTAAGTTAGACGGGAGCATGACTTAGCCCTTAATCCCGGGGGATTCAGGGTGGGTCGTGTCAATGATGTAATGGAAAGGCATGATAATAATTATGGATATTAATAAGGCCCATGTTAAAAAAAATTAGGAGTTATAACTCATGACGGGGTTAAATAGGTTGGTTGTGGGCGATAACCTCACAAGGATAGGTTTAATTTGGTCAATTTAATACGAAGGGAACAAGGATAAATCTAGTATTATTCCTTTTCTGACAAGAACTACCAGACAGGAGCATGACTAGCCTGATTTATGAGGGAAATTTGGGACGGGTCTTATCAGATTGGCTAGGTACTACAGACGTTTTGTAAAGAGCTTCTCAAAAATAGAGCCTCCCTTGACGTGTTTGACTCGGACGGGAGTAAAGTTTGTCTGGGATGACCTATATGAGTGGAGTTTCCAAGAAAATAAAAAATGATTGACTACTGCTCCGTTCTTGGCCCTTCCAAACGATAGTGGGGAGTTTGAGGTTTACAGTAATGCATCCTTGTAGGCATTGGGATATGTGCTCATACAGCGTGGGAGGGTTATTACTTACGCATCCAGACAGTTAAAACCCCACAAGTTGAATTACTGTATTTGGAGCTTGCCGCAGTTGTGCATGCACTAAAAACTTGGAGGCACTATCTTTATGGGGAGATGTGCAGTATTTTCACGGACCACTAGAGTCATAAGTGCTTGTTTACTCAAAGAAAGTAAACTCTAAGAAGGGAAGGTGGTTGTAGTTAATTAAGGACTATGACTGCACTACTGAGTACCATCTACGGAAAGCTAATGTAGTGGCTGATGTCTTGAGCGTGAAGTTTGTAGGTTCGTTATCTTACATCCACCCTGTTCACTTGCCTCTATTGTTAGAGCTCCAACAGAAGGGGTTCGTGCTGGGGGTTGATGACCAGGGTGCTTTACTAGCCAATTTTGCACATGAGATCCATGTTACTTGACTAGATTATTATAGCTCAACTTCATGATCCAACTTTGTGCATTATCATAATGGAGGTTAAAGTAGGAAACCGACTAGACTTTCACTAAGGGACGACGAAGCCTTTCTCAAGGAAGGTCAGTTGTGTATGTCAGATGACTTACACTTAAAGAGGGATATTCTTGCAGAGGCACATAGTTCTGCCTATGCGATGCACCCAGAAGAGACCAAGATGTATCGTACCTTGAAAGAGTATTACTGGTGGTCGAAAATGAAACGAGAAATTTTAGAGTTTGTGAGCAGGTGCTTGGTTTGTTAGCAGGTTAAGGCTAAAAGGCAGAGGCCTTATGGGAGATTGCATCCACTTCCTATTCTGGAATGGAATTGGGACCACCTTACCATGAATTTTGTGCTTAAGCTTCTGAGGACCCAGAAGGGTCATAATTTGAGTGATCTTGGATAGGCTTACGAAGTCGGCACACTTCTTGCATGTGCTGGAGGATTACCGGATGGATCAATTTGCCAAGTTGTTTTTAGATCAGATTGTTCACCTACATGGGGTCCTTAAATCAGTTATGTCAAATCGTGATATGAAGTTTACCTCAAGGTTCTAGTAGAGTTTCACTCGATCTCTTGAGTACAAGACACATTTCAGCACAACTTTTCATCCTCAGACTAGTAAAGTGCCTTTGACAAACCGAAGGGAACCAAGAATGTACTTCTCTACAACGGAACCAACACTGGAGATGAAAATTGAACTCTTAGTGGGATTAAGGTAGAGATTGGATCTAGCAGCAAAGAACTCCAAAACGACTTTGATGACCTGAATTGAAATCACATCTCAATGGCAGAAGGCGACGAGGTCTTCAGTAAAGGCCATGTGGGAAAATGAAAATTTTCTCACGCTAATGATATCTAAAGAGAGGGGACCATTCATTGGACCGATTATGAGTTCTCGAGAACACTCCTGTGACCATGACAGTAAAGTAATTGGTTATTTGTAATTCAACATAACAATAAAATGATTGGTTATTTGTAGGACATCACTAGGTGGGGTGAGATAGTCTGTGGGGTGAGATAGTCTGTGAGGTGAGGTAATCTTGGCTTGTTCAGCCTCTTGTGAAGTGAAGGTGAAATCACCCAAGCATTCTTTCTAAACTTGACCCTCCATTGGTTGGTTGGGTGGCACCCAGGAATTACTTTGGATCACATATACAAGGCTAGGAAGACCCTATCAAAGGGTTGGATGACCGACCTAGACCCATATTTTGTTTGGGCCTAACTCGATAGTATGCAATACAGGTTGAGCCCATTTAGCTAAACAAGCCTCATGGGCCGGGGGCCCACTTCTGACCCATGGGTACCAGCGGGTGAATCAGAGGCCCAAAACCTTATAGAATGAAGCCCTAAGAGTAGGGTAAGGCAATGTGGGTCCAACCTACAGAAGCGTCCGCCACTTCAGCAGTCTGGTCACCAACTGGCAGGTTCTGTTCCGAACTCTTGACCGTTTTGCATGAATCCCGCCACCGTTTCAACAGTTCTACTACTTCTTTTGTGCTCTAAGTAACACAAACACACACACCTTCAACGTTTGTCTGTCTCCATGCAAAGCTATGGCAGGAGGTACTTTCATCCCTTCAAATTTTACAACTTTAATTTTTGTTGGTTATTTGATAACTATATGAACTATGAATTTGGGTACTTCAGATCTTCCTGGGTTTTATTATGATGCGGAGAAGAATCGATACTTCCCCATCAAAGGCCCAATCCCCGGCTCTCGTCGTGTTACTGTTTCTTCTTCTGATTCTGCTTCTTCCAGCGCCCCATCATTGGCCCAGGTACACTAGTATTCTGCATTTGAACCCAAATTTAAGATTTTCCAAGTTTTCAAGTTTCCAAGAGCTTTGCCTATTCTAAAATTTGTATCTTTGTTGTTTTTCATGGCTCTCAGCTTAAATGAGCTCAAAACGTTTCTATGTTTGATGGCTTTGCTTTGATTAATTTTGTATTGCAACTTCGTTTCGAGTATGGGATAGATTAGGAGTTCAAAGTTGTGTTACACTTGCTTTGGTAAAGTTCTTAATTGCTTGTTTTGAGTTTTTGATTTCATAATGACAGGATGTCCGTTACAATTGATCATTCAAATCGAGCTAATGTCATTCACTGAAAAAAAAATATTAGGCATGTTGAGAATATTCTCTATTTTGCGCATTAAAGTTGTTAGAAGAGTAATATCTCATGGGGTTTAATGAGTGAGATAGTCATATGGTCAGCTCCATGCAGTGCAAACTTTTCTTTTGGCCTTGGCTTATCATACTAATGACTTTCGTCATAGATTTGTCTAAAGTTGTCCAGAAAGTATTGAATTTTTTAAAACATGGTATGCAGCCCTATATTGTATATTTTTATGTAATTTCCTATTGTGTTGCCTATTAATCACATAGTTGTAGCAGATTTTTCTTCCTGGTTAATCTGGCATCTTAAATCGCTCCAGTTTTTTAGAAGCTGCTGATTCGTGTTGTTGCAGGAGACCAATTCATGTAGGAGAACCAAATTAAAAACTTCTAAGCTGCTTCAGGCCCGGGAGTTGTGTGGTAATGTTATTCCTTCCAGAAAAGGTAGGTGTAACTTCTACGAGGAATTCCAAAAGACACAAGTCTCCCACCCTGTGGTATGTTGATTTAATCTTGGCCTTCACTCTAAAATTTTAAGACAAGTTTTCCACTGGTTTTCAAATTTAGCCCATTATGTTTTACAGCAATTTGTTTTCCAAAGGAAGAGAAAGAAGGGAAGTTGCTCCGGAAACCTATAATTTAGGAAATTTATCAACTTCTGAGGTGTTGAAATTGTTCAGGAAATCTATAATTTTTAGTTGTAATTCATATACTGCAGGAATTCTCAATTTTTTTTTTTATCAATGTGAATTTTAGGTGTGGAAGTATCAAGGAACAAAACAGTTAGGTGATGGTGCTTTGGAGCGGATTCGCATGGGTGTACAGACAGAAGATGGTCTAACTGAAACGGACTTTGTACTAGCAGGTGGCATTGATGGCACTTTAAGGTAGAATAAAGTTGCAGTCTGATGTAATTGTGTGTGCATTTTTTCTTTTTTGAAAATATTATGTATGCTCAAAATTTATGATAGATCAATAATAGTTTTGGAATAAGACATGGTATCATGAGCAAGTGATTGTTTATGGGGTTTGAAGACATTGAAAATGGGTCTGAGAATAGCATGAGAACTTTTGCAGTATTTAGAATCTTAAACTCATATTTTTTTTTTCTACTGAAGAATGAGAATAATGGAAGTGGTTTTGTTTCATTTTGGATAGGAGCCTTCTATTGAATGTAAAGGGAATTTTCGAATGTCAGTGTTGTTCGAACTCTAATACGATTTATTTATTTACATGCGAGTTGGGGCCTTTGTTTAGGCAGATATTTCCTGTTGGTTGAAAGTATTTGCTTCATTCGGGTGGATTTAGAAGTCTTAAGTATGATAAATCTCCCCAACTCATGGTACTGTCAAACAGTAACTTTCCCCTCACCTTTACATCCATTAGCCTACTACTGGACAGTGTTACTGTAGGTGTGTTTTAACATATTACTAGCAGCATTGGTATTAGTGTTTAGCATTGGCCTTCTCTTCTTCGTGCCCATATGTTATAACATTGGGGCCTTTGGTTTCTGTTGAAGTATGTTTTTCAGTTGGCCTTAGTCTCACCCTTGGTGATTTTCACCAGCATGGTCTTGTTCGTGATGAATTTGACAAATTTCCATTGTGAAATCAAGCCCTGCTGAGCACTTTTAGCCCTTTAGATCTGTGACCGCTTGCTTGTGGTGCTCTTGCTGACTTCTGCTGATAATGTCTCTTAGACTGCGAGATTGGTCAGTGATATTCTTTTTAGTACATATAGTATCCAAAGGCCATGCACGCAATTACTCAAAAATTTTCTTTGTGCTATTTTCATACGCAACATTTCAATTCTCTCTTAAATACATTAAGTTTGAGATCTGAGTTATTATATTTTTAATTCTAGGTTTTTGTTATTTGCATAATATAGTGTTTTGTTACCTTGATTCAAGTATTGGTGTGTTTATTAGTATTACACATGTTTCTTTTTGTAGTTCTTATCCTTTGCATGGTTCTTCACTATATATATATATATATATATACCTTCTCAATAAGTTATTACTAAATGTGCTTTGAATATGATGCTCATGCAGCATTTTTGAAGTTGGAAGAGTTGGGGAGGGTCATGATTACGGGATGAAATGCACGGCAGATCATGTCTGGCCTCTCTTTAATAAAAGTCGACTAGAGTGTAATGAAGTGCCTGGGAACATTTGGAGACCAACTCAAGCTACACCCCGAATGCCATCTAATATATCTTGTATAAAATCATTTGGGAAGGAGAAAGATGATGCATCTATCAACCAGCATATGTTGTATCCTTACATGCATTAGATAAGACTTGTTTCTTACTGGTTAATATAGATGGCTAGTTTGATGCTTCTGTATTCACGCGTATTTATTGGACCTAAAACATTTAGAGTACCTCGATACTATCTTACCTTTAAATTGATATTAACAATTTCGAATATGTGCCTTATTGGAGGAAGAATTAATGTTTACTCTGCAAAGCCTTAACACAAGATAACAGGGTATCAACATTGGGATGTGAGCGGTCTGGTGGAAGTCTTGTGGTTATTAACCTTGTTGAACTACTAAATTTTGATCCACAGAGGCTTACCTTAAGTCGAAACATCTATGAGATTGCAACTTTCAACTGCACTATTTGGACTGCAGATTGTGAAGCTGATGGGAGCCGTGCAGTAATTGGTAAGTACGTTTTCTTTTTATCTAATCATACTTTAATTCGTTTTAGTCATAAGCTTTAACGTTCTCCTTTCAGTGGTTATTTAATCGGTGGCCCGAAATTTTAAACTATGAAACTATCATTCAAAAAATTAAGCACACATGCATGCAATGGCACACATTACAATCCTAAACATATATAGTTAACCAGGTGTTCCTCTTACTGATTTAAACTTTATAGTATGGGCTTTGTACTTGAAACAAATGCTAGTCTGAGAATCCTACAGTTTAAACAAGCAATTTGGTTTCTTTCATGCTTCAGTATCTATTGCTAGTGGTATGCAGCAGAATATGATTGAGGGTAATAGTTTTTTGGAACTGTAAATGTTGTTCAAGATGACTTATTATTATTATTATTATTGTTACAGGAACCAACCTGGGAGCTGCTTTGGTGGATTTGGAAACTGGGAGGGCATCATGGCTGTTACGCAGTAAAAGTGATGTTTTGGCGCAACAAGTTGTTTACTCGGTAATCCATTGCTTAATTTAAAGCTTCCTGGAAGCTTTTAAAGTTTCCCGTGCTTAAATGTCTTTGGAATGAATGGTTTAGCCAGTTAAGGAATAATAATAGTTTGATTTTACTTTGATATGTTAACGAATTGAAGAGGATCTGTTGATATTTAATAAATTCATGCTGGAAATCAGCTTTTAGTTGTGTCCCAAAGCTACAGTTCAAAATTGACCAAAATCAACTGCTTATAACCCAATTCTTTCTAGTAGCCATCGCATCTGATGATCAAGTACTCAGATACTACACTCTAGTCAAGTTTGTGGGAGACTCTTAGCAACTTTACCTTAATGTTTGGCTTATTCAAGTTTGAATTTTCGGGCCCAAGTGGCTTTTCAAACTCATCTTTGTTTATGTTTTGTAGGGAAATGCTGTTCTCTGTGGACTCAGAAATGGAACGATTGTAACAGTTGATGTGCGTGAGAAACAGGAAGCGTTTCCTGCAAGAAATGTTAGACAAAGAATGAGTCACTTGCCTTTTGGCAACAATCTTGTAAGATCTAGACAACGACCTTTTGGCAACAATCTTGTAAGATCTAGACAACGAACTTCGAAGGTATGAAGTTCATTGCTGACACAACAAGTGTACTTTTTTTTAATTTTATACTTCTGTTTCCTTTGGAGAAAACTATTTCCATTTAGCATAAATCTTTGCTTTAGATTTTCAAGTGTTTTGAAGCGGCTAACAGGCATAGATTTAGTAGGAGCTCGTATCTATAAAATGTACTCTGATAGTCTGAAGTTCTGTAAGTCGAAAGGTTTTTCTGTTCTTTTTATTGGCATAAAAACTTAATATTCTTTTAATTAAATTCGTTTAATTATTGGCTTTGGCTGTTGTTCCATTAAAAATATACGTAATAACTATTTAATGTGATCAGCACATAATTTTACAAAAATTATATGGGTATTTTTGTCATTTCATTTTTATCTTCCAAACTATGATTAAAGAAAGAAAAGTATTTGCTATTCTAGGTCAAATTTAAAACTATGGACAATGATCTGAGTATTCTCTGTGCAGCTTTCAGTAAATATGCATCCTTCTCATACTATTAAAATGCCTTCATCTATTGCAAGGTTAGAACGACTTATTATTTAGTAGGCTTTTTTTGTCCTTTTTAATGATTTTCATAACATCTGCTTACTCTGTTTTGATACTCTAGTTTGTTGTCACTTCGGGTAGATGACCAGTACTTCTTAGCAAGCTCCATGGATGGAACGGTTAGTGATTGTTTCAACCTTTTTAGATATTACTTTTCAGTATGTTTGCTTAGTAACACAGGTCTTAAGATATGTAACAGTCGAAAAGTATGAATAAGAGTATGGTTTTCTGGCTGGTTTGTGCGAGAGTATGGTTTTCTAATGGCTGTTGTGCACGAGTTGAATTCATTTTCAGCTACACATGCCCATATTCCCCTCAAAACAACAAATATCTAGAAATCAACTAAAGTTCCGTGCCATTGTTAGAAAGGCAATTTTCTCTAAGAAAAATACTGGGATCATGTCTGGGTAGTAATAAGCGGTACTAGGTGATTCATTACATATATCCTTAGAGGAAAGACAAAAAGTCTCCCAAGTCTGGTTATGATTGTTGTGGTTGCTGCAACGATTTTGGTCAATGTCACTCTGTCCAGTTCTTGTTTTCGCAGATGAAGCTTTATGACCAACGTATGGTCCAAAGAGGAGCAGTACAATCTTATGAGGGGCATGTGAACTCCCATACTCGTTTGGAGCTTGCAGTTGACCCATCTGAGAGATTTGTTATGTCAGGTGAATATCATTATTACAGGGTGCCATTTATATGTGCAAGTGTTATCCTTTGAGATTCTCTTATATATATATATATATATATATATATATTTTTTTTTTTTTCTTTTAGGTGGAGAGGACTGCAAATTACGAATTTGGAGTATTAAGTCCGGTGAATTGCTTTTTGAGGATAAATTCTGCAATACAGTCCCCTCAACTTTGTGCTGGCGAAGAGCAGAACGTACTCTCTATTTCTCATGTGTTCTCATTCTTAGTTTCGCTTTTCCTCCTTTTTATTGACTCTTAGTTTTCCCCTCCCACGTAGGGTTAAAGGGAGCAGAGGATGACTGGCAAAGCTACGATTACCTTGATGGCAGAGGTTATGGTTTGGGGGCATGGATTGGATCACATGAAGGACTATTTTACATGCAATTGTGAGAGGTTAAAGGGAGCAGAGGATGACTGGCAAAGCTACGATTACCTTGATGGCAGAGGTTATGGTTTGGGGGCATGGATGGGATCACATGAAGGGCTATTTTACGTGCAATTGTGAGAGTTACAAAAGTGTTCTCAAGAATGTTTTTACAAGCTTGTAAAGCTCGCCATTTATGGCATCTGTGAGATCAAATGCAAGACCTTGAGGTATACAGCTGCATAGTTACCTAGATATTTGGTAATAGTAGTGCAATCCATTTCCTAGGTTCTCTCTTTCTGTTTCCTTTTGTAAAGATAGAAAGCAGATAGATGGTGGGTTCGAAACTCCGGTGGTCGAGAGGAGTTATCCTCGCACTCGAGGCCAAGGCTTCAAATTTCAAGTCCTCACCTTGGCCTCCCTTGTAAAAGGAACAAGTGGTACTTTGTTTGCTATTCTGGAAATCGGTAAATAAGAATATGTTAGAAATACCCAGTATGCATGTCATGTGTTAATACTATGCCATGGTTTTGGGTTTGGGGCCACGTATGATAATGAAAGGCATGAAAAGACTTTGATCAAAGGAGAGAGACGAGCAATTCTTTTGATCTCTTTATTAGATGACTTGACTGCTGGTGTTTTCAAGGGTTGATTATTTTTAATCTTTTGAGTTTTCATGCCAAGAATTTGAGCATAGTGCATGCTATGTAGGTAGGCTTGTGCTTGAGTCTTTGGCACAAAAGTTTCTTAAAGTGATAAACTCACTCAAAATCAAAAGTGAAGACAGAATGATGCTTTGATTCCAAAAGTGAACCACCAAACCCTACCCCCATAGACATTAGCATCACCTGCCTGTCTCTCTCTTTTTCTCTAAAGAGGATAATTGGGAAATCTTTGTGTCTCTGTCTTGACTTAAACATGCTTTCTGAGATTTTTTTAGTAGATTACTTCCTCCCTCATTCTACTAGCTAAATTCAGTTCAAATCATTCCCCTAAATAGCTTGTGAACTACCTAAAGAACCCATGAACTATATAATAATGCAACAATCAATCATATACCCGAACTTCTAATAATGGCGTGCAAGAGACTTGTAGTTCAAGTTGTTGAGTGTAACTACCTTTGTATCTAAAATCTCGTCTAATCCAATTTTACATTTTGATGAGAGTTGAAAATTTGTTTTTCAGAGGTTTTTCAGTTAAGAGTAATTATCTTGACGTAAACATGTATTCTCATATGTTTTTATCGTGCAACTAAATTTCTATTAATAACGTATACGAGACTTGTAGCTAGTTCAAATTATTAAAAATATTTATTTTTACATTAAAAATGAAATTTTATGAAACTTTTCGTGATTAATTTGAAGATCGTGCTCTTTTAAGGGATCCTCTAGCAAAGTGCCATATAGCTGCACTAATTGATACCCTCTTATGGTTTAGCAGAGCTTGAGCAGCTTTTAAAAGGAATAGATGGCTCAAGAAAGAACCAAGGGTATGAATGTGAAATGTAGTTCCAATAAAGGAGCCGTGAGGGTTATTTAGGGGAATTGAGTTTTAGAGACCCCTGCCTTGTATGTTCACCATTGCTTTGGATGCCTGGTGCTCTGTTCATTTCACTTTACACGCAAAACAATGGCGATAGTGATTGGGGGAGGCTGTTTTTTTTTTTTTTCTTCACTCTTTTCTTTTTTGCCTTTCAATTTTCCCTTTAATAATTGTATATATGAAGTGAAGTCTCGTCTCAAACAAAAGCCTCCAACGCCTCAAATCGATAACAATTTCTGAATCATTATGTCGATCCTTAGCTCATCCTCTTGTGCATGATATCCACTTCATTAACATTCCCAAAAAACGAGCACATAGATTAAAATAGATGCGTCATTTTAATATTAATGCATCTAAATTCGAATTTCATTTTCACAATTCAGATTAACTTGAAGTAAAATATTATTTGTATCTTAAAAAAATCCCAAAAGCCAACTATTTTTCTTTCCTTTTCTCTTGAGAACCGACGAAGAAAAATAAAATAAATAAAAACAGATAGAGATGAATGTGGACATATCCATCATGCAATTAAGCAATAATTTTGTCCATCTGTGCTTGTTTTTTATCCCTTAACAAATTGATATTCACTATTTCACTGACTGCCAAAATAAATGAAGTGCCAGATACATATATCTACCAATTTTTATATGAAAATAAAAAAGCAAGAATAATAGTATAATGATTAATCATGATCCTGAAGATTATGATTATCAAAATGATTGTGTGAAGATTCTATTGACAAACTATAATAATAACAGATTAAGAATGACATATAACTAAGAATTAAGCTCTGCTGATGATATTACAGCCCTGTATGTAAATTAAATGCCAGAAAATACAACCCACAAAGAAGAAGAAAATCAGAAACTATATATTAATGGCTCTTTTTTTTTTTTTTTCTTTCTTCACATAAATATCTACTTTGATCACAAATCTTTTCTGGCTTCCTCATTATGCTCACCTATTTGAAATGGGATTTGGGCCACTTGGAACCTCATGTGCACTAGCATTGAACATATTATCTTGCCATGGGAATGGCTGCCTCCCACGACGAACCCCAAACCCTAGACCTCTGCCTTTTGTTGATCTTCTTGTATGATCATCAGACCGATCCATGACATTTTTCTCAGTACCGGCTTCAACTACTCCGCGTCTAGCATATGAGATTGGGGAGCTAATAATGTGATATCTTGAAGCCATGGAGATTGGAAATGTTGTAAGAAGGAAGAAGAAGAAGAAGAAGGTTGTAATAAAAGTGGTGGTGGTGGGTGAGTTTGCATTACCAGCAGCCATGCAAAATGATTTCTATGTTGAAATCATATATTCAACAAGTTCTAGTACCACTTGATATGATGATATGATCATGCAATAACAGAATCAATCAAGGAAGGTGCTAAAATGAATGGAGGAATGGCTTTGAAAACTAAAGGCTGTTCTTTTATGTATATATATAGCTGAAGATGGAAAAGAAAAAGGAACTCTAGGCCATTTGAAATGGCCTGTAGGGTTTATATCTATGAATGTTCAAATCACAGGGAGAGAGAGAGAGAGAGAGAGAGGGGTCTGAAAAATGAAAAGGGGAAAGCAAGGTGTTTGTGGACTTTGCTTTTTAGTCTTTGAGGGATGATTTTTTTTTCTTTGCTGTTTTAAAATATTAAATAATTTCTATAATTAGAGAAAGTTCAGTATTAATAAACAAGATAATATGTGATTTAACTCATATTCTATGAGCTTTATGATAAAGTTAAGCAATTGGATTAAACGATGTTAAGCTGCATTGAAAAATATTAATTTTTTTTAATTTAAAAAAAGGGTAAAATTTTGCTGATGGAGTGTGAGTATGTGTACATTAAAACTTTAAAAGAGACAGTTTGCTTTAGCTCTTTCTTTTATTGGCATGATAAAGGGGCGCTGTTTGCTTTGGTTTGACCTTTTTGACACAGTGAGTAGTGATCAGTAGCTCGTGAGAGCTTAGCACTCTTGCTAACAACCCATTTAGCTCCTTGGAAAGAGGACAAAATAGACCCACACCCACAGAGTATGACTCATAGATGCTATGCTTCATTCTTGAGGTAGATAAAAGGGGTCATACAGTTTCAGTATATCATCATTTAGGTCCATCGTCATTCCATTAATACAAGATGTTTCTGTTACATACTGTAATTGTATTTTGTAACTGTTAATTTACACTCGACTTAAATGAATGATCCAAAAATAATTTATATTTATGTCGAGTTTGATATCAATGACAAGTTTCTTTTGATACTCGTGGTCAGCACATAATAAGCATCTCTTGGACTCTTGGTGAGGAATTTATAAGAAAGTACTGGAATAGCTAAATGTGAAAACAATAGGAAATTGAGGAGATAATAAAAGTCAGAACACGTGGTGAGGGAGGATGGAGAAATGAAATAGGATTAGAATAAATTTGAGGTTCGAATTCCTTTAATACAACCCAAAATAAATAAAATTGGAACACTACTGAACAAGTAAATTCATATAAAGCGAGCTGTTAGCTGTATGGTAGTACATAAGCAAGAAAAAACAATTACAATTTCAAAGATATGTATAATCATATATATATATGGTACGATAAGAAAATGAAACAAAAGGTAAGAATATTCATGTGAGGTTTGCTTGTCATTATAATTAAGGGTCTCTTAATGAGAGTTGACAGAATTGCAATTGGTTCGAATTTCGCCTTCGTGCTGGCCGGTGAGGACTTGAACGTTCCCCAATTTGGCCATGGAAACTCCAAACTGGTGGTAGAAATTTGCAGGCTGGTAAGCAAAAGCAGTGACAAGAGGCTTGGTTCTTATATCAGAATACAAGAGTTGGTCCGTGGATAAAAGTCCCATGTTCTTCTGGAGATTTTTGTAATAAGCAATGTCAAATTTGTGTGGAGTTGTTGCATCAAGATCAACGTAGTCTGATGCCCATCTGCATTTTCTTTGCAAGTAGTTTAAGTACCGTGGATCAAGGGATGGGTCAGGCTTCCCAGTTCCACTGAAGTTGTAGAGCCTGTGTTGTATTGACCCACATGAGGACCTTCCTATGGTGTGTGCCCCTGAAAATAATTACCATTTATTGCAATCAAAGATGTCAGATTTGTCACTCCAATATGTTATCAGCATGTATTGGATTAGGTTGGATTGAAGTTCTAATTAATTAGCCTAAATTCCTCTTAACCTAACTCAAATTCTAACTACGTACCCAACTCAACCCAATTTTATATCAAGAACTCATTCGAACGCACATGTACCCTAATCCTATATATTAGACTCTAGATATATTTTGAACTTTTAAGTTAGGTGGATTTGTGAGTGAAAGTTAATGCGTCGAACCGAATCCAACCTGGAAACCCTAGAATCCCGGATTATTAATCCAAACTAGCCTGTAGAAATCTAAGTTAATCCGAACTTGAATTGTGAAGGTTGAAATAAGATTGGGTTAATTAAGATTGTGAAAGTAGAATTACTGAACAAGACAATCACGTATTTTGGTTGTGGAGTAGATGCTGACCTGAGAGAACAACCAAGTCAAGCACATTCAAGCCCTGCGATTGAAAAAACTCGAGCAAAGCAGTCATGTTTTGGTGACCCATAATTGGAACCATTTCAGTTTCCTTGGCAATCGAAACTTTGCCATCCTTCCGTCCATAGGGGATTGTCCAGTATGGACCTCCAATCTGAACAGTGGCATCTCTTGTAGCTGCAGTCAATATGTCTGCACAAGACACTGTCTTTGGGCACTTCTTCTCAACCTCTGCTTTTATATCAGCTATCACTTCAAACCCTCTCAGTGACTTGCTGCCCAATCCAGACCTCTCACTTCCCTCGTGCTCTAATAAGATGGACGCATCACACCCCTGCATATATAATTATTAACACACAATTCATTCTAATTTTTGCTATAAAATTTTTGTGACTAAATATATTCGTACTTGTGTGCAAGCATAATATGATTAAGGTTGTTTTGCCAATTTCGGCCTGATCCAATTATGATTTATGAATGGCTAGTTTCTCATTTATGATCATATATACTTTGTCTAATATTTTCATTAAATTTGTGACATTTCAGCAATATTATGTGCTAAATAAAGCTGAAAATGAAAAATGATTTGTAATGAATGTGTGTATATATATAATGATCGATATATGACATTTTTGAAAAAAAAATATATATATGTATATACGATGATAGATCAAAAGAAAACGAGTCGACATAACATTTGAGAGGAATACTTAAAAAAGATTTACAAATTTAGAGAGGAAATTAATAACTTGATGAATTAATAATATATAATGTGAAGCATCTAGAGATGATTCTTACGTACCCTAATGGAACAGTCATGGAAGTGCAACCTGATGAGGCTAGCAGCTAGGGTGTAATCTTGCTTAAGCCATTCCTTCACTTTCCTACTGATAATGCCTTCCAGGTCCGGACAACTCTGGCGGTAGTATGTCGGAGAAAGAAAATCTCCGAAGGGGAAGTCGTCGGAAATTGTTGGAACCTTTAGAAGTGTGGCTCCGTCCCAATATTTTTGGTCTTCTTTTTCATGGTGATCATGATCATTTTGTTGTTCGTGTTGATCGTGTCCCGAATAACACGAAAAAGGAGTTACTTGCAGGATTACAAGAAGAGCAAAGAGCAAGGAAACCATGGACGAGTTCATGGTGAAAGAAAGATCGAGTGTATTCTGCTATTATGGCTTCCAATGAAGGAGTTGACAAACCAAACAACTATGATATGTATATATATATTGCAAGGAATTGGTAATTAGAGGATCTAACTTGGATATTAATTTGGTTAATTATTATTAATTAGGTTGGAAGTTGGAACTACGTGGGAAGCACACCTTGTAGAGACTAGAGGGAGATGACATGCCAGCATGTCTTGAGAATGATTAATGCTTTCACTTTTTCTTTTTTTTAAGAACATTGACTTTCACAGATTCTATTAATATATCTAATACAAATCTTCTCGTCCTAATTTTTTAACTACGACATGCAACATATTTTCAGAGTGGTATATATATGTTTTTTTTCTTTCTATGAAGAAGATGAAAAAAAAAATTACGCAAGGCTTGTTATAAAATTTGTTGATGCACAAAATGTGCAAATTTAGGAGACGAATGTTGTTCAGCTACGTGTCTTTCGACAGATCTGCAAAATAGGAAAATTGGAAGGGTACTCCGACACCCAAGTCAGTGATGGGTTTGTGTGATGGAGTAAGTGGTGAATAGTGATTCGTAAAGATAGATGTGAATAGTTAATGCTTAGTTACATTTATAGGAAAAAGTGAACCTATTTTGTATAAGTGTAATGTGTGCAATGAATGAGCATTCTTGTGAGACCGACACGTGTAATGTTGGGGTTTGTCCATGTAGTCAGGCCTTACTAGGGTTTGTCTGTCCAAGTGGGCTTGGCCTAGAGGTGTTGGGCTTTAGGTCTGTCTAAACAGATATGGTATTAACAAAATTCAAATTTAAATCTCCCCTAAAAACTCAATCAAAGCTTTATTTTCTTAAAATTTATATCCTTGCACAACTTATTTACACCACATAATCAATAAATTTGAGATCTTGCCACGCAATGTATAGATAACTTTGATAAATATTTCCCAATAGCGTTTCTGGTTTCCCATGGCCCAACTACCAAATAGGGTTTAAGTTTGTCAAATTTACAAAACTTATTTTCTTCAGGAAGATGGTTTTTTAATGTGGGATTATGCATGTTTTGGATTGAAATTCTGGAATTCTTTTGAATTGAAATGAAGAACACATGTAGTCAACCGATACCACTGAAAATTCAGGTTTGTTTTCCTAGTACCCAACCCCGACAGAGAAAATAGAAAAGCCCTCAGGGCTCAGGAGTAGTTTGGGCCGCAGATGGTGTTTTGGGTCAACAAAATATAAGCCCAATCCGAATTCTAAAGTAAAGTAGGGCATATTTGGATTTGGGAAAGCTCATTCTGTCAAAACGACCAAATTCCGAGACATTCTTTTTCTTCAAAGAGTGGGAAAGCAAAGAAAAATTAAACATAGTTTGTGAAGTAACTATTATTTAATATTATTTTTATATAACTGCTTTCTAAATTAAACGGAAATAAATGAGCTTGTTTATTTACATCTTTAAATTTGCATCATAATAAAGGACGTTGGTCCGAATTGTCTACTCTCATAAAAAGAAACGAGACTTGTTTTAAAAATAATTTTTTATATAAATCTATTATCATGTTAATTATATATTACCATGCAGATCAAAGTAACATCAATTTTCAATGAAAACCAACAAACTCGTATAAAAACTTTGTATTAACAAAGTCCCGTTAACGTAATTATAAGCGCTTCTCATATTTAATTAATCAAATATTATTTGTATTTTATGGGTCAACGAAACAGTCAACTAAACATTGTTAAGGATATAATTTGTGATTGTGAATCGGGTGATGATGGATTAAGTGCTCTTTGCAGTAGCATCGCCTGTGTCGTACTCTCTTGGACAAAGCATAAGTATCTACATTCCACAATTAATTTATCTTACCCAATTTTGTAATTGTCTAACCACTCATTAATCCCTCCTCTACTTTTCTTCTTTTTCCTCATAATTTATTGATGAAAAGTTAACATTCTTCGGATGATCTTCACGTAATATACAAATTCATTAATAATTATTTTGTATGTATTACCTGAGCATAATATCACGCGTAGCAAACTTTAAATATTTGATAATTGAAAATTTAAGTAGCTTGCTAATTGCCACATCAAAACTTGACCTTGATATATGTAAATGTAATGTAGGGCCGACTAGCTATGAAGAAGACTATTGATGATCCTATATCTCTATAAATATATTGAGGAGCAGACAAATCAAAGTGGCAAACTACAAGGGCTCATATCAATAAGTACAAGAATTTTGAAATGTAACATTATCTTGCCCGTATAGTTTGTCAAAGTAGGTCGATTCCAATTTGTTTGCATGTAGGAATTTGGGGGTAGAGTATAAGAAATATTATCTAGTTGAATATGTGCTGATTAGTAGAAAAGCATGCATACTTGAGTGGGCAAAAACAAGAACAAAAATATTTAATACACCATTTGGAGTAAAACATAGGGTTTGCATGCTAACTAATCAAGCTTATCGAACAACTACGATATGATCTACGAATGGCCACAAAAGGACATGAGAATTTGGTATCTCAAACCCAATAACCATGACATAAACTAACTGTATGGTATGAATATAGCATACATGTAACCCTCAAGCTACCAAAAAATATTTAATATTAACATAATTGTTACGGTGGAAGGAATGTAGAACTTCTACTTATACTAAAAGCTCTTCTATTATCACTATGCTAAAATTATCAAAAAAATCAAAGTGCTTCTCACAAAAGCACTTTGAAAAAGATTATTGAAGAATCGTATAATGACAAATGTTTCTTTAATTATAAAATGCTTTTATGATCTATAAAAGTTTTAAACCATTTCTACTAATGACCATATATTGTCATGAAAGCTCTTTCAAAAGCAGTCTCAAATATGTTTTTAATTGGGTTACGTAGGGGATGACAATGGAGTTTGGGAGGGAGTCTGTTGACTTTGCAAAACTGTTTCAATTTCAAAATGCTGAAACGTTATAAATTGATTAAAAATGGAAATTCAACCGCTCACTTTCAGAGTAGGGACTTAGTCATTTTGAGCTAATGCACCATTTTTGCAAAACCCACGAGTATCGTCCTTTGTCGGTCACGGTCACCCAACCACTGTATCTTCTCCATGTAATCCCATATCTTCTCTAACTTCATCTTCAATCAAAACCAGAAGCACCCCACTGTTTTTTCCATTTTTCTCACTGCAAATTTGTGACTTTCTTAAATACACTGACCTTACTTTCAATAATATAATACAAATATTCTCTTGTTGTCTCTCTGACCAAGTTTGACCTTCTCCATCAAACTTTATCACATTGTTTAAAGCCTAGGGTTTGTCCACAGCCACAGTGGAAACAGAGCAGTCATTAATGGGAAAGGTTGCAGCTTGACCCCTGACAAAACTTGCGGGCTTATTCATTCACGAGAGAGAGAGAAAAAAGACTCTTCGGTTTTTCTCTCTTTGATATGTGCACCCATTTTACACACCCTGAAAAAAAAAATATACCAAATTTCCAAATGCATGCAATTACCTCCAGATATAATCCTCCATGCACACCCTCACATGCCGCACTCAAACCCCGAGACCAACCATCAACAACCCAATCTCACCACCACCAACACAGAATTAAAGATGCAAGATTTAGCCATGTTCATCAATGAAACAGTTGGAATAATTGTATCCCAAGTTTTTATAAAACTTAATAGTTCTTGAGCTGCTCAGTTTTTCAACAATGGCTGCTGCATTTTATCTTGCTCTGTTTTTGCGTCTTTCATTTATTTTTCTGTGTGAGGGCAAGCTTGATGGGAATTCAACTTTGAGTGTGCTTTTGGAGGTGAAGCGGTCATTTGTGGAAGACCCAGAAAATGTTTTGCATGGCTGGTCTGAGAGCAACCCAAATTTCTGTACTTGGAGAGGGGTGGCTTGTGGGTTGGACTCGGCAGATGGCTCGGTTCAGGTGGTGGCGCTCAACCTTTCCGACTCGTCACTCGCCGGGTCAATATCGCCGTCACTCGGTAGTTTGCAAAACCTGCTCCACCTTGATCTCTCTTCTAACGACCTCTCGGGTCCCATCCCACCCGCCCTCTCTAACCTCTCGTCATTGGAATCTCTGCTTCTCTTTTCCAACCAACTCATTGGGCCCATCCCGGTTCAGCTAGGCTTGCTAACGAGCCTCAGAGTCATGAGAATTGGCAACAATGAACTCACTGGCCCAATTCCCGCCTCATTTGGAAATTTAGTAAATTTGGTCATGCTTGGTTTGGCCTCATGCAGCCTCACCGGTCCAATCCCACCCGAACTCGGCCGGCTTGGCCAGCTGGAAAATTTGATCCTGCAATTCAATGAGCTCAACGGTCCGATTCCGGCCGAGTTGGGAAACTGCTCCGACCTCACTATCTTCACAGCGGCTCTTAACTACCTCAACGCATCAATCCCACCGGAATTGGGTCGTCTGCAGAACCTCCAGCTTCTCATTCTGGGCAACAACAGTCTATCTGGAGAAATCCCGAGTCAACTCGGTGAACTGAGTCAACTGGAGTCCATGAATTTTATGGGTAACCAGCTCTCGGGTCCAATCCCCAAGTCATTAGCCCAACTCAGTAATCTTCAGAAACTTGATTTGTCCATGAACAAGCTCACCGGCCATATTCCAAAAGAAATCGGAGACCTGGGTCAGCTGGTGTATCTGGTTTTGTCAAACAACAATCTCTCTGGCCCCATTCCAAGAACTCTCTGCTCAAACACAACTAATTTGGTGCACCTGATGATCACACAAGCTGGAATTTCGGGTGAAATCCCAGTGGAGCTCAGCCATTGTCAATCATTGAAGCAGATTGATTTGTCCAATAACTCAATCTCTGGGTCAATCCCCGATGAGATTTATGGGTTGGTGGAGCTGACCGATCTCTTGCTTCACAACAACAGCTTGGAGGGTTCAATTTCTTCCTCCATAGCCAACCTCACCAACCTAGAGACGCTTGCTCTGTATCACAACAACTTGAAGGGTCCTCTGCCAGAAGAGATTGGAATGCTTGGGAAGTTAGAGATTTTGTACCTCTATGATAATCAGCTCTCCGGAGAAATTCCCATTGAGATTGGCAACTGCTCGAGCCTGCAAATGATCGATTTTTTCGGAAACCGGTTCAGTGGGGAGATTCCGATTACCATTGGGAGGCTTAAAGATTTGAACTTTCTTCATCTCAGGCAGAATGAGCTGGTGGGTGAAATTCCCGCCACACTGGGCAACTGTCATAATCTAACTATTCTAGATTTGGCAGACAACCGTTTGTCTGGTTTCATTCCAATAACATTTGGATTCCTCGAGGCAATGGAGCAGTTCATGCTTTACAACAACTCACTTGAAGGTAATCTTCCTGATACTTTGGCTAATATGGCGAATTTGACCCGTGTGAATCTGTCAAGAAACAAGCTTAATGGTAGCATTGCTGCATTGTGTGCTTCAAGTTCGTTTCTTTCCTTCGACGTCACTGACAATGGATTTGATCATGAAATTCCTTCCCAGCTCGGAAATTCAAAATCTCTCGAAAGGCTAAGATTAGGGAACAATCAGTTTACGGGTCGAATCCCCAAGACTTTTGGGAATATCAGTGAATTATCTCTCTTAGATGTCTCTGGAAATTCACTCACTGGATCAATACCAGCTGAGCTTTCATCCTGCAAGAAACTGACCCATATTGACTTGAATAACAACCTTCTTTCCGGTTCTGTTCCTCCGTGGCTTGCAGGTTTTCCTGAGTTAGGGGAGGTGAAGCTGTCTTCAAATCAATTCACAGGTCCTCTCCCTCGAGAATTGTTTAATTGTTTCAAGCTGCTTGTACTTTCTGTGAACGACAATTCTCTCAATGGAACCCTTCGGGATGAAATTGGGAACCTAGAAGCCCTTAATGTCCTAAACCTTAACCATAACCAATTTTCCGGGCCAATTCCTCGAGCCATAGGGAAGCTAGACAAGCTGTATGAGCTTCGGCTCTCACAGAACAGCTTCAGCGGTGACATACCATATGAGCTTGGACAGCTCCAAAATCTTCAGAGCATTTTAGACCTCAGTGACAACAATCTGAGTGGTCAGATCCCAGCCTCTATTGGGACACTTTCAAAGCTTGAATCCCTTGATCTATCTCACAATCAAATTGCCGGAGAAGTCCCTTCTCCGGTTGGTGGGATGATTAGCTTGGGGAAGCTTAATCTGTCTTACAACAATCTCGGAGGAAAACTGAGCAAACAATTCTCTCACTGGCCGGTTGAGGCCTTTGCAGGAAACTCGCTTCTTTGTGGAAGTCCTCTTGGTAGTTGCAGTGGTGGAAAGCAGAAGTCAGGCCCGAGTGAATCGGTAGTTGTAGTTGCAGCCGCTATATGTACTTTGTCTGCAATTGCTTTACTGATATTCGGAGCTGCTTCTTTCTTGAAACGCAAGCAAGAAGCTTTTCAAAAAGCCAGTGAAGTGAACTGCTTGTATTCATCAAGCTCTTCCCACGCGCAGCGAAGACTGCTCTTCCCAAACCGGTCCTTCAAGCCAGATTTCAAATGGAAAGACATCATGGATGCTACAAAAAATCTAAGCAATGAGTTCGTGATTGGGTCAGGAGGGTCGGGAGTGATCTACAAAGCTGAGCTGTCCACCGGAGAAACAGTGGCTGTCAAGAAGATCTTGTACAAAGATGACCTAATGTCAAACATGAGTTTCACAACTGAGATCAAGACGCTTGGGAGGATCAGACACCGGCATTTGGTGAAGCTAATGGGGTATTGCAGCAACAAAGGAGCAGGATCCAATCTGTTGATTTACGAGTACATGGAGAATGGAAGCGTCTGGGATTGGATTCACCAACAGCCGGCCAATTGCAAGAAGAAGAGCCTTGATTGGGAGGCAAGGCTCAAAATTGCAGTAGGGTTAGCTCAAGGAGTGGAATATCTTCACCATGATTGTGTCCCGAAGATCATTCACAGAGACATCAAATCAAGCAATGTCTTGCTTGATTCAAACATGGAGGCACATCTTGGGGATTTTGGCCTTGCCAAGACCATAAGTGAGAATCCAGAGTCGAACACCGAATCAAACACATGGTTCGCTGGATCCTATGGTTACATAGCACCAGGTACTAAAAATTGCGATTTGAAGTATGTTCTTTCTAACATTAATGATTTATGTCCATTGATATCTAACAATATTTCATACAATTACAGAGTATGCTTATTCACTCAAGGCAACGGAGAAGAGTGATGTCTACAGCATGGGGATTGTCTTGATGGAGCTTGTTAGTGGGAAAATGCCGACAGATGATTTTTTTGGAGTGGAGATGGACATGGTGAGATGGGTTGAGACACATACAGAAATGCAAGATTGGGCTCGGGATGAGCTGATAGACCCTGCGCTGAAACCAATCTTATCTGGTGAAGAATGTGCTGCATTTCAAGTGCTTGAAATTGCACTGCAGTGCACAAAAACCAGCCCGGCAGAGAGGCCTTCGTCACGACAAGCTTGTGAACAACTATTACATGTTTCCAATCATAGGACGGCGGAGTTTGCGAAGACAGACATAGATTCTTATACATAGACAGACTAGTTTGAAAAGTCATGTTTCAGAAGATTGATGAAAATTTTATGTCGGCGTAAATATACGAGGTTTCGCTACTATTATCCATCATTGTTGTAATTTCATTTGTTAGCAGCAAGAATCAGCATGAAAGTGCAGGAAAATGTGGAGCACTAAAGTGTTCATGCAGGTCTGGTACTAAGGATAATTAAGGTTTTGCTTGGGGCAGATGCCAATGGCGTTGGAGTTTATGTAAGATTGTTTTGTAAGTTTATTTTTAGTAATTATCAATGATTACGAATATTTATCCACTGGCTTGTCAACAATGCATAGAATTCCCATTTTTTGGTTAAATTCTCAAGTACAGATCCAGCAAATCAAAGAATTGTGATTCAACCCACTGGTTACAGCTAAATCAAAGAAATGCGATTTTAATCTTAACTGCAGCAACTTAGTTACCCAAACCGCCAAACCAACAGCCGAATGTTCATCAAACGGGTCCTAGAATTAGCCACACAACCTAAAGTAAAGTCTAAAGTGACGGCTTGTGGAACTAATATATTTGCATAGTCGTACACAGATTAGACCCAAAACCTACAAACAGAAAGGCAAACTGTTTATAAAAGCTCTACGTAAAAGAGTATCTATATTTAAGATATCTAATTTCTTGATCATACTTCATAAATTTTCATGACCAAACCACTTCACAAGGAAATGAATAACCAAACCAATTCACTAAGAAAACTGTTCCAAGTGATTTGAAGAAGCTTTCTTCATTCATGGTATTAAACCTACAACATTTGCAATACCCAATGCACCAACAATGAGTTCACAACCATGTCACGTTGGTCCAGAAACAGATGCATATACATTATTTTCGCAATTCACCATTTGAGGGGCAAGGATCCCAATTTTACATCATTTTTTGCATACTAAAGCTAAAACAGACTCCCAAAACAACGTATCAACTGTGGCTTCATGGTATTGAAGAATCAGTTCATAAATTTGGGCACAGTTACTAAAACCTTTGATAAAATACTAAACCTTACCAACGGAACCATACAGTTTTAATTATATACTGGTGCATATAGGATTGTATTTATTATAGAAGAGTGTCTAGATGGTATTACCTTTTCATTTGAGCTTTAGGAATAATGGAAAACATTATCTTTCACTCATTGCCCAAAAGAAAGCTTCAATTTTACAATATCTTGCAGCTAGGAGAAGTACTGAATTCATTCCATTTATTAATAATGCACTCGAAAAATCATTCAGCTTTCCAATACGAGAATACTTTAAAGCATATGCATCACAAACGGATGAGAAAAATAGGAAAGTTGTTACAGCATTTCAAACATATCAACATTAAACTAAAAACAAAAAAGGTGTCGCCCAACAGTCTCTTAGAACACGAATCCTGTCTGAACATGGAACAACATACTGAGCCATGAGCTAGTCATCATCTTCCTCTGCAGACGAGAAAGAAATAGTAAGCAGGGGGAGGAAGAGTCTGGCCAAAGATAAGTTTGCACAAATTAAATCAGAAAAATAATATTTTCATTTTTCTTGAATTATTTAAAAAATAAAAAATAAAAAATAAAAGAAGAATACTGTCAATCAAAGCAATTCAGCAATTCAAGCGCTAAACTTAATTTATGTATGGAAACAAGTTAAATTGACCTTAGCATTTCCCAACATAGAATTACTTATCAAAAACAAAGATACAAGGATGAATGCCTGCCCAAACATTATCCACAAACGATCATGGCTTGGTAAGACAAAAACACTTCCTACCAAGTTTTCCATTGCGGGGTCCTTCAAAATGTTCACACCTTCCAAGTGTTGCACAATACCCAGTGCGCTTGATTAAAAAATAATAAATGATGAATGGCGATCTGATAGAAAGAAGGTGAGGTGCGGAAGAGGATGGAGGCAAATCCTCATCATTCAAGGGTACAGTGTTTGAGGGTTTTCTTGTAGGAACCCTCCCTAATATTTTTTAGAGGAAACTAAATGGGAAAAAGGGATTTGAAAGCAGAGATAGAAAGAATAATCTTAAAATTGTCACCAACACTCAAAATAGCTTATAAGTACAGAGCATTCAACTGTCATCTGGTCAAACACAAAAAAGCTTTAATAAAAACCAATCTGAATGGCTGAATCCAAAAATAGCATTACCTAGCTAAAAGCTAACAAGAAATTCCTTCTAATAGATAAACAATCCCACCGATCAGTGCATTCTCTCACCAAGGTTTGTTTTGGCCCATAATCAAGTAATAGCTCAGGAACAAATGCACGAATAACGTAATTTTTATCCTTCTTCATGGTTTTAACAGTAAGGGGCAGAGTGAAGCCCAGGTCATGAACAGAAAATTATTCATTTTCAAGATATCAGAGCTAATATCAGTTTAATGGAGCAAAAAGGTGCCAAAATTTCAGCTCATTACAGAATATAGGAAATAAAGAGGAAGACCAAAAAAAAGAGAAAATATGTAGTAACACCTTTCATAGCCCTAAGATCCTAGCACACAGAGTGCATGCACAAACAGGTTAAAATTTTCCTTTCAAGCATATAGAAAGTCATATAATGGAGTTGATGACCCAATTAAAAGGAAGACAAAAGATTAATGTTTATAAATCCTTGGTATAAAACAAAAGTATAGGTAATCAAGACAAATCATTCACAGCCTAGTCAGTAAGATTGTGCCATAATGGCCTTGGCATGACGTTCAGAGTTCAGATGACACTTTATCAGGAAGTCTGGTATTTCCTGGTTTGAAACTTTGGAACTTCTGCTCAGTTCACATTTCTAAAAAATTTCCACATTTATGAGGTAAAACTAGCTTTGAGTAATCAGCCAGGAGAGAGCAGACAAAGATGGAAGAAACAGAGACAACATGTTATGACTGAAACACTAAAATTATCACCCCAAATATCCTATTAACACATACAAAATGTTCAAATTTGTTGTTCCCACAATATTCAATCCCCACACTTACTAAGATTTACCACCTAAAACATGGTACTTCGATTCATCTCTCTACATAGCAACTCAACCATTGACACAAAAGCATATCAAATCACTCAAAAGATAGATAAAAGTTTACGATTACTTATAGCACATTTTAAATTTCCCAAATCTCTTCCAAATGAACTTATAAATTACTAAAATGAGCTAAAAAATTGCGACCAGAACCGAATGGGTTGCTGGGTTGTTACACAATACAATCATGGGCCATGGTAAAGCGAGATTTAAATTAATCGTGCAATTTTGATATTGGCTGCGAAACTATACCAATATAACGGCGTTCGTTGGCGGCCTTGGCCTTGTCGAGCATCTTATCGAGGTCCTCTTTGAGCTTTTCGTCCCATTGCACGAGCTGGTTTACGAACACTGCACCAAGCCCCATACCCAGAACATGCTCCCATGGATCTGAATCGGATCATTGGACATTTACGATTAGGGTTCATGAGTCAATGAACAGAGAAATCAATCATGATTTAAAAAAAAAACATAAATTGAGAGAGAGAGAGAGAGAGATAAAACTTACGGCGCATGTAAGGGAGCTTACGAAGGGCGTTGGAGTACATCTGCGTCCCGAGTCCCAATAGGGCTCCGACCATCGTTGTGGTTACCGGCATCTTCACACCTTTGCTTCTACTCCTCACTGTCCGTTTGTTTCTCTCTCTTCGTTTGGGAAGCTGAAATATGTCTACATAAAAATAAATAGGGCTTTTTGACTTAAATGCACAAATAACTCGCATATTTGTCATATTTGTCACACTTTACACTATATACTCGCTATCTATTCACTTAATAGCATTAAATGGGTGAATGATGTCACTCATCACATTTTCCTTAACTGTCGTTACCTTTGCCATGAAAAAGCCCGCACTACGTGTAATAAATATATTAAATTGGAAAAGGGCAATTGTGGAACTTCACAATTGACATTTTCAATTTCGAATCCCAAATTGAGAAGCCTTAAATCACCGCGACCCAGTTCCTCCTTCCCCCAAGCTTCAACGCGAACTTAATTCCTTCTTCCCCCAGGCTTCGACGTGAACCCAAGTTTCGACGCAAACCAAGTCCTATTTTCCCGATCGGTGCGACCCACCTTCTAATCATCCACTCAACCTTCGAAGAAAAAGAAATGGAGGATCTTGAAGTCAGAATTTGTAACTGCAAGAAGAAATGTAAAATCATGAAATTGTGGACTAACAGACGTCTTAGGAGGAGATTCCAAGTGTGTCCATGTTCTAGGGCAATGAAAAATCTAAAATTTGTGTTCTTTGTTGAAATTATGATGAATACGCAAGAATTTCTTCATATGGTAACCTTGCAATCTAAATTAGGTTTAGTACTTCCACTTTTAGATGAAAAATGTTCAAGTTCCATTCAATTATTGGGTTTGTGTGTAAGTTTAAAATAATCGAGTCTGTTTTGATGCAGAAAAGCAAATGTGGGTTTTTAGAATGGTTTGATCTTGAAATGTGTCATCGATGCAAGGTAATCATACGTGGATTGTTAAGGAAAACTGATAAATTGGAAGAGGATTTGAAAAGGTACAGAGTTAAGACAAGAAGGCATTGGGTTGCCCTAATTGTAGCTTGTCTTGTGCCGATGCTTAAGATGACTGAAGTTTAGGGTTTAGGGATTGCCTAATAATCCAATTTTTTAATCGATGCTAAAAACATGACTTGTAATGGAAATTTAATGCATGGATTGTTTTAGCAATGTAACAATGGTTATTTAAGCCTTCTCTACAATGTAATTCTATGGATTATTCTGTGAAATTTAGCCAATCAATTTGTTACAAGGTGCAAACTTGGTAATACATAGTGCAAAGGCACAAATGCATTAATAGTACAGGGTGCAATGTGGTACACAATCAGTAATACATGGTACAAAGTGATACACACTTAATAGTACAGGGTGCAAAGTGACACACAAATATAGTAGTACAGTATACAGGATCATTGCACATGAACATTGAACATGACTCAACTAATCCTGAAATATTTAAGGAAGAGAACTTGAAAGTGAAAACATACATCATTACACAAACAACAATTGAAGTCGATGAGATATAATATCATTGTCAAATAGTGCATAAGTAGGTCATTTTGTCTATTACATTGCGCAATTAAATACAATGGATGTAGTCCAGGGTGCAAAGTGACACATAATACGAGTACACCAAACAAAACATTCACCAATCAACATGCACCCACCCGCCTACACCCCACCAGCCCGCACCTAACAGTTTTACACCTAACCTAGCAGAATACACAAACCAACCTACAAAACCTTATGCCTAATTATTGATGCTACTTCTTCCTTCTTGCTGGAGATTTGAACCTGAGTTTCTTACGAGGAGAGGGTTCAGTCAATGGAAGAGGATTTGGAGTAGGCTGCGTTTGTGGTTGAGGAGATCCAGTGATCTGAGACAAGTCTGGTACAGTTGGAGGGGGTTGTGATTGGGTCTGGACTTGAGTTTGGGGTTCTGGATTAAGTTCTAATTGGAGTTGGGGATTAGGTTCTGGTTGAGTTTGGGATTCTGTTTGGCATTGGGATTGGGATTGAGATTGGGATTGAGGCTAGGGTTCTATTTGGGATTGGGGCTAGGATTTTGTTTGGGATTGTGGCTAGGATTCTGTTTGGGTTTGGGGCTGGGATTATGTTTGGGTTTGAGGCTGGGATTCTATTTGGGTTTGGGGCTTGGATTGGAGCTGGGATCCTTCTTACTAACTTGCACTTTATCCACTTTCCTTAGCTTGTTCCCTCTTTTTTTTAGCTTCATTTCTTATTCTTCTCAAGATTTTGGCTAATCTGTAATAGGCTCCTGTAAAAAAAAAAAAAACTGAAAACCAATAATCAAGCAAGCATCCAAATGAGGTAAATAAGAATTCTTAACTAAAGTGATTTATACTTTGCATTTGTTAAGCATATGCTCCAATTAACCACAATTGCTGCATTTCATCTCAGTGTGGAACCTGCCAAGCTTGGTTGGATTTTGGGGTAGGTCTATCTCACCAGTAGACTTCTTCCTTTTTTTCCTTAATCTGCATGGTTGCTTGTGGTATGTTGAGGGCTTCAAAGGAGGAAAACTTGAGGAATGCCATTGATCTTCATTTGTCATTGGCTCAATGATCTTGTCATAGCATCTCATGTAAGTCTCCTTGTTGTAGCATTCATGGAGATAAGCTTCTGGTTTCCCATGCATAAAAGTTATTGATGCACAAGCATGAGGGCATGGGATACCAAATAGGTCCCATTCTTTACATGAACATTTTTTCAATTTCAACTCCATTCTAAACTGCCTCCTAGTTTTACTAGTGACTTCGAAAACTTCATTCCATGCATGTCTTGTAACATACTATTGTCCCTCTGTAACGACCCATTCCGTATTTCAGGATTAGATTAGTGAGTAATTGTGGATTAGTGGGACTAATCGGGGATTAGTTGGAGAATTACAGACGGACGGTGTAAAATGACGATTTACCCCTAGGAATTGGGTATAAAGTTAGCTTTTAAATACAGTGGTCAAATGGACTTTGACCAATTATGGTGACGTAGATCGGGTTATTACAAGTCCGTAGACAAGCGGCACGTCGAAATCGGATGTTCGACGAAAAAGTTATGGGTCTATGAAGTATTACGACATTATTCTCGAAAATCGAGGAAAACCGACATGTGGACTGTTGTGATTGGGGGAAAGTTCTGGAAGGACCCACCAGATGAGTGACAAGTGTCACCCATCTGATAGGCCCATAACCCAATTAATTGGGGTCCTTATCCTCATATGATTCGATCATCTTCTTCATTGTTCCAAAACCCGTGGAAAAACCTATACTCGTGCAACCCCATCCCTTACAAACACCTCCCAAACCTCACCCATTGATAATAATGTAAACATGAAAATGGAAGGGGAGACTGGAACGAGCTGGACGGTGGCAAGGTCGAGGACCGTCGTGCATGATGGTCGGGAAAACCCTAGACGATATGTATTACGTTCAAAAGTTGAAAATAGGATTTTAGGTTGTGTTGATCGATTTGATGGATGGGATGATGTTCAAGGGAACAAGGCGATTTCGTGGGAATTGGAATCATGGTTGGAGGTGGCCGGAGATGGCTGGAAACAAAGGAGGAAAATTGGGAGCTTGTTCATTGATCGGGACGGTGAGTCTCCGTGTTTTTCTTTAGTTTCTAGGCTGGTAGATCGATTGGAAATGGATAAACGAAGCTTTAGGAAGAAAAACGGAGTGGAAAGTTTGAGAAATGAGAGAGAACCGGTCTCGCCGGTTCAGTCGAACTGGATTTACAGTGAACCGGGTTTGATTGAGGAAGACGATGACACTGTTCCCGGCGCGTGGGCTTCACGCGCAGCACTTTTGGGCGGCACGTGGGGGTGCGTGGGGCAGAGTTAGGTGATGTAGTCAACATGTAGTTTTATCCTTTTTATGTAAAGAACATTTTGGGACAGGTTTCGAGTCGATCGGACACCGTTTTGGGGTAGTTTTGGATGTCCGAAAGTTTAGGGTCTATTTAAATACGTTTAAAATTCTGAAAAATTAAGGGGATTTAATGAGAGGTTAATTGAAGTAATTAGTGACCTTCGAGTATGGTTTGGACAGGTCTAGAGGTTCCGATGATGGTGACTAGCCTCAGGAAGGCTTATGGCGCTTATCGAAGTTATAACTAGGACGATCTGTGAGTGAACATTTGCTTTCAAAATATGATGCATGCATAACTATTTTAGATGTTTTATATATGTGATTTCAATGATTATGATTGTGGTATTTATGATTTACGTATTTGCACATATTTCAAGGCGTATGGTTTTATGTGGATTTACATTTTCTTGTGTTTTCAATAATGGTTTGATATAATGGTTTTGGATTTGGGAATATGAAATCGGGCATGAGACCCATTTGATTTGTAAACTGTCGGACTTGGGGTCTAATTGATTTAATTAGATATCGGGCTGAGACACAGTTGGTTTACGAATTCGGGCATGAGGCCCAGTTATGGACGTGATTTCGGGTCGAGGATCCATTTATGGATTGGATTTATGGATTTACGATGATTTTATGGAAATTCTGGGCATGGCCCCTTTGAGATGTTTTGAAAC
Source organism: Prinsepia uniflora (assembly GCA_032719365.1). NCBI lineage: Eukaryota > Viridiplantae > Streptophyta > Magnoliopsida > Rosales > Rosaceae > Prinsepia > Prinsepia uniflora. The sequence continues at coordinate 19,606,947 of CM064868.1, forward strand.
GGTTTTATAAGGATGTTTCCCATTTACCATCCTTAGATGAGGATATGTGGATGGTCTCCTCTAGATATCTAGGACACTAGGGAAGTCACGGCGCAATGCCTGCGAGGGGTCATTGCACAAAGTGACCAGACCATATAGTGACTCAGGATCATGATTGTTATGATTAGACGTCTGGGATGTCAGAGATTGACCCGGAGAGACTCTGGGCAGCACGCGTTGCTTTGACCGTGAGATATGACGTCTGGGACGTCAAGCATCTGGGACGCTAGGCATCTGGGATGTCGAGGATGGATATTTGGTAAACATGACTTATTGATTTTATGAAATGGTACTTCTGTGTTTTACGGTTTTGGGCTGAGTTCCCACACTTGGTTGATTTTATGGTTTTGGACTAAGACCCTAATTATTTGAGGAAGGAAATGGCTTTGGTTTTATAAACGGTTTTTATGATATTTGAATTAACTGGTTTTGTATGCATGCATAGTTTTTAAGTGAAGGGCATAAATGTCTTTTTGAAATAAGTTTTATTAAATTATTTATTTTTGTCCACTCACAGTCTTTTAATGGTTTTTAATGTCTTTCAGGTTGATAGCGGATGCGGACTATATCAGAGACCGATACCTCATATTCCTTGGCTGATCCTGGCGCACTCTGGGAGCCAATAGGGTGGCTCAGGATTTCGGATTATCCCTCGTCTGGCTTTCGTGTTACCTCGTGTGGTACATGTAGAAGCAAACATGTTATATAAAACTCAATGATCTATCTCAAGAAATGACAACCAGTAGACCATCATCAGTGTCAACATAACAAGCATATGAGGAACAAAACAAGCATACAAGCCTTATTGAGCACTTAATTCAGATTCTAAGTGAAGGGCATAAATGTCTTTTTGAAATGAGTTTTATTAAATTATTTATTTTCATCCACTCACAGTCTTTTAATGGTTTTTAATGTCCTTCAGGTTGATAGCGGATGCAGGCCGTAGCAGAGATCGATACCTCATATTCCTTGGTTGATCCTGGCGTACTCTAGGAGCCAATAGGGTGGCTCAGGATTTCGGATTATCCCTCGTCTGGCCTTCGTGTTACCTCGTGTGGTACATGTAGAAGCAAACATGTTATATAAAACTCAATGATCTATCTCAAGAAATGACAACCAGTAGACCATCATCAGTGCCAACATAACAAGCATATGAAGAACAAAACAAACATACAATCCTTATTGAGCACTTAATTCAGATTCTAAGTTTATAAGAGGCACTTACATGTAGAATGTCCACATTCTCAGCCGCCTTTGCTGCTCTAGCAGCTTCTCTCATTTTCCTAAGTTCTTGCTTATGCTTGAACTTGGCTTCCTTCTGACGATCTACTGGTTGTGTGCAGACATTCCTTTTGTGTCCATCGGCCCCACAATTCCCACATCTGAGTGTAGAATGATATCTTGGTAGCGTCTTTGGATTTGAAGGAGCCTCCTCAGTTTGACTTTTCTTCCTTTTCATCTTTGGCCTCCGGGGTTGCTTAAGATATCTTGGAGGCTTTAAGGGTGGGGCACCAACTTTTATCTATTGGTCTTCACTAGGTACGAGTTTGATAATCCCATTGTACGCCTTAGTATACGCATCCTGTTTGTAGCATTGATGGACATAAGTCTCTGGGTTGCCCGTAAACCTGCTAATTGCACAACATGCGACATGGGATTCCACTGAGATCATATCTTCTGCATGAGCAAGTGTGGGCGTTCAAGTCCACTGAAAACCTTCTTCCATAAGGATAAAGGATCTCAAAGATATTATTCCCACAATGTTTAGGAATCAACATCTGCCCTTTTCTTCTTGTAATCCTCTAAAATAGTCTGAATTCTTTTTCCCACCAAATGCCCATTCCAATCTCGCCCATCCTCTCGTCTCTTAGTCATCAAAGCAGTAATGTATTACCTCACTTTTTCCAACACTGACAAAGCTGGTTTGGCTCTATAAGGCAGAATCGCTTTGTTGAAGGCTTCAGATAGGTTGTTGAGTAGCATATCGCACTTCAAGTCTGTTCGAAAATGGGATTTACACCATTGTCTTCTTCAAACCATGGTATGGTTGTGGCCCGTGCAATGGCATCTATTTGATTCTTGAGGGCTAAGCCTTTATGGGAATGGTTGAAATTATCATATAGGTGCCTAAAGCAATGGTGGTGCTCTGCATTTGGGAAAACTTGGCTGACTGCTTCAATCAAGCCCTTCTGCTTGTCTGTCATTATCAACAACTGACCACTGTTGTCAATTCCGAGGTCCCCTGCCAAGATCTCTACAAACCATTTCCAGCTTCTACAGTTCTACACCTCACACAAGGCATATGAAGAATGAAACATGCCATTGTTGGCATCCACTCCAATTGCCGACAAATGTTGTCCTGGGTGAATGCCCTTAATGTGGCAGGCATCTAACCCTATGAAAGACCTGCATCCATTAACCCATCCAGATTTGCAAGCCTAAAAGCACACATGGACCCTCTTAAATCGGGCTACCCTATCAAGCTCCAGCTCAGACTTGATGCCCACGGTAGAACCAGGATTGGTCTTCTTCAATTGTAGATAGTACTCCCCAAGAATCTCGTATTGCCTTTGGCATGATCCTTCGACAAGCTCCATAATCACCTGCCTCGCCCTGTAGCAAGTTTCCCTAGATGGTCTGTAACCGGTTACCAAAACCACCAAATCTTGAAATTCGTGGAAATCCCATTTACTACTACTCAGTTGCCGTGTGTACTGCTTTACCATCCATTTCACATTCGCATGTATGTTTGTGTTCCCTACACCACAAACGTGCCCATCATCGAACTCTCGTACCTACAAACACTTGCTAGCTTCTATTGAAGAGGTATAGATGAAAAACGGACACTCGTTTGACATTTCACCTTAATACGATCTGGTTGGTTTTTCTTGAACTTTAGCTGTCTCCCTTGTATGACTGAATATTTTCTCACCGATTCTCTAAAAGTGGCAGCATCTTGAAACTTCAACTCTATCTCAAACCTTGGGTTTTCCATGTCAATGGAGGGAATAAAATCCCTAGAATTAGGCACGGGTCTCTTCCTACTCTTTTTCTTAGGTATTTTCCCATCATCTTCTTCAGCACTAAGTTCAACGAAACTATCAATCCTAGGTGAAAGAGGGACATTGTCCTCTTCATCTAACTATGGCCCTGTGGCATCGTCCGCATATGCACCAAAAGCCCTAAATAGCTCATCATCACTAACCACTATATTTCCTCATCATCCTGACCAAAACCTTTCTCATCAAAGTCTGGAACAAACTCTTCATCACTACTATTATCCCCACTGCCACTACTTGGTGAATCCTCAACAATCAGTTTGGTTTTTCCTTTCCTTTACGACTGCCTTGTCACTTTTTCTGCATGAGCCTTCTTACTGTTTCCAGTAACTGGTTCTTGATGATTTGGTTCTTGATGAACCAGTTCTTCATAACCTGGTTTTTCATGAACCGGTTTTTCCTCAATCGGTTCTTCCTCACTTGGTTCTTTCTCACTTGGTTCTTCCTCAATTGGTTCTTAATGAACCGGTTCTTCATAACCTGTTTCCTTTTCCTAACTACTAGACCCGCACTCAATAGCAACATGCACCTCTTCAATAACCCCACCCTCCACAGCATGTCTGCAGTATACATGAAGTGATTTTTCTTTCGACTTTGTTAACCTTCCAACCAACTCCAACAATTGGTAATCCATCCCAATTTTAAAAAACTGTCCTCTATCTTTAAAGTAGAATTCCACCTTGGCTTTGAGCTTCCCAGCAGCATAGTGGTTGTCCTTCACCAGAGCATGTAAGTCAAGCAACGATACGTAATCCCACGAGCACCAATCATACCATGTAAATGACCCGTTGTCGTATGTCCAATCTCCTGCTTTATTTACGATGCTTTCCCCATGATGTAATCCAATGGAAAATATACCATCCATTCCACCTAAACCATACAACCAATATGTAAACATTATAAACACATCACGATAGCCCATTACACTAAAACATAAACAATAATAGCCATATTACACTAAACCATACAATAAGTAAACAATGAAAGCCATATTACACTAAACCATAAACAATGATAGCCATATTACACTAATGGGAAAAGGAAAGCAAAGGTGTTGCAAGTGAAAACCTATGGGTTAATTAGCTAATGGAAAAATCAAAAGTTCTACTCTACTTTGTTTTTGACAGGACCCGTCCCAATCCCACTAGGACCACCCGGGGACTTGTCCTGCTCCCGTCTGACAATGACTCTAAACATACCAAAAGTACCCTTACTCGAAATCAAAATACTTCAAATTAAACAAATAACGTTTAAACATAAGAGTTCAGAGTAATATGTTGTCACACCAGGGATAGTACAATACAAAACATGAGTACAATAGTCAGATTACATAATTAGTGCTCAACCTACCCACTTGGGGTGTACAGGTGCACAACGAACTAGACTAAGCCTCATCCTTTGGATCCTCCTCTAATTCTGTGGCATGGCCTGGAGGGGTCAGTAAAACATTAAAGAGTGAGTGGGCCGAAAATAAACAGTTTATAAAATCAATTTAATAATATAATAGATCATAAGGTTTTACCCCTATGTTTTCCAAAACTTGCATGCATTGAAGTAAACATAGTATCATAATAGAATCGTAATTACAGAATCAGATAATGATCGAAAAGGGAAAACCAACATAATTGTGCACTGTAAAACCCAACACCGGCTCCCCCGATGCCTAATAATGATGTCACGGTTCTAAGGCTACGCATTGCCACTCAGGGTCTCAAAGCCCGAGAACTCCCCTAGGTCCACTAGTGCCCGGTATCCCGGTCACTGCCCGAGGTATACTAAATATTCCTTCCTGAGAGTAGGCAACCCAACGGGTGTCAACTCCTCTCAGTCAGTGCCCCATGACTACTCTAGAGTCCACCCATACCAACGACCCTCCCTGGAGGAGACAAGATAGAAAGGTAGGAAAGTACAGCACAATAATAGTATAGTTACCCTGTGTCCCCTGAACATCCCTGAAAACATTCCATATGTATAATCCAGACGGGTCTCATGCCCAAAACATCATAATATGTAATAATCATTCCCATATAGTACCCATAATAGTCCCATCTAAATCATAAAATGGAGTAGTAAAACAGTTTATGCAAGCAAACCTTTTAGAAATCAAATAGCCCACTCATTCACAGTCCTCGCTGCTTAACGACCACCTAAACCTATATTAACATGTCCAAGAGTCACTATAGGACCCCACTAGTTCAATACTAAAACCCTAGAACAGATTCGTCCCGAAAACCTAGCCCGGGCAGACACACCACCAATCTAGTGCGAGGCCTTCTGGGAGTTCACTGGCTTTGGATTCCTGGGGAACTCCAAAGTTAAGCGAGTGGAGGTTGGTGCAATCCCATGATGGGTGACCCACTGGGAAGTTGCACCGTGAGCTCCTGGGAACAAAACCCTTCGGGCTGAGCTGGTTCGGCCAGTGAGTCTAGAGGGGACAATATCGTGTTAGATAGAGTGGGCCGCTGCACAACTCTTATCTAAACGAGGCCTTTTGGGAGCTGAAGTGGCTTTGGGAGGGATTGGAACCCCAAAGTTAAGCGAGTTGAGGATGGTGCAATTCCATGATGGGTGACTTCCTGGGAAGTTGCACCGTGAGCTCCCGAAAACAAAACCGTGAGGGCAAGAGCAAGGAGGCCCAAAGCGGACAATATCGTGTTAGATGAGTCGGGTCCTAACCGAGGAGGGTCGAGACCTGACAGTTTTAATGTTCTTTGCTCTATCTTGTAAGTATCTTTGTTTTGAAATGTCTATGAAGCAGAAATGGTGGAAGCATTGGCTTCAAAAACCACTGCTTGGCAATGAGAAAGAGGGCTTGAATTCTTATATAATGGTGTAAGTAATCACCAAGCGAAACATTGATTTCGCGAACATTTATTCAAGTGGTACAATATGTTGGGCGTATCCACATTTCTGTTGATTGTAAAACTTGGTTCTCTGTGATATCTATTCTATAGGGCCATCTTCTATCATTGCTCAAACAATACAGCAATTTAAGGAAGGAGAAAGAGCTTGAAAGGCAAAGACACAGAGTATGAACAAAGAGTGGGTCATGCCTCATGCGTACTGAGCATTTCAATTTCACTTCCCTCCACTGCCTTATGCCTTTTAAACCGACAAGCCTTATGCCTTTAAACCGACAAGGTCTTATGCCTTTTAACAGGCCCACATACTATAAGACAAAGATAAATGCAAATAATAACCCCAGACCCATTCACTTCAATACCCGAAATTAAAACATCATCCATTTTGACCAAACATAAAGCATCATCAATTTTGAGTAAAAATAAAGCATCAACTATCTCAAATTTACCCACTTTATCTCTATATCAATAAAAATCAGTAAACAAAGCCTCAATTATCTCGAATTTACCAACACTATCTTTTTATCAACCAAATTCAACAAGTAAAGCTATTTACAAAACCATCTGCCCAAAATTCGATTTACAAATTTACCATAGTCGGGTTGAACACTATTGGGTTCTCTAGCTACTGGCATCCTCGATTGAAAACCTCTATTTTGCTTGCCTGCAACTTCGATTCAAAACCCTTGCAGCCCCACGAACATTCGCGTTCGTACTCCCAAATTTTGAATTCACTCAGTGTTTCCTCGGTTTTTGATTTCACTCAATTACTTCTTCGAGCTCGCCTACAACTCCGACTAAAAACCCTTAAAGGCCTGCTCGAGTTTGCATCTGTCTTCAACCTTTTTCTCCAGATTTCTTACTAGCAGCGCAATTTCCCCAATTCAATTTCGAAATCGCGAAAACACGTTGACATGTCCACCTCAGTTAACACGTCAACCATAATCGGGTCCCACAAATGCCACATAGTATCCACGTATAGCAAATTATACAGAAATTGACAGGACCCGCCCCGATCCTCTCTGGAACCATATGGGGACGTGCCCTGCTCCCGTCTGACACCCAATAACTCATACCAATTTTGACCCCAAAACCTCAAATGCATAAATAATCAAAATTAAAGTCATACAACAAATCCGAATTAAACAGATGTCAGACAAGGGATGAAATCCGAAATTACAAGTTGCGAGCACGACTCTAACAATATCCTGCGGGTACACCACCCAGCAGGGGTTCAGGTACGCAGAAGTAGATCTATGCCTCAGCCTCGGGTTCCTCCTCTACCTCAGTATCACGACCTGGAGGGGTTACCAAAAACATTAAGGGTGAGTGGACCGAAACTCAAGTTTATAAAATCGTTTGATAAGTAAAACATATAATTTATCCCTCCTTTTTCCAAACATGCATGCAGCATCATTTAAAATCATAAATAATATAATATGAATCATAAGGCATGTAATAAAACCATAACCATAATTTTAGCCACTGCACTATACACTCCAATCTGACATCCCTGATGTCTGATGTCCCTGACGTCCAATAAGGTCACAATCACAAGGCTACGCGTGCCACTCGGGTCTCAATTCCGAGTTCAATCCCCGAACCCTGTTCGGTTACAGCATCCCCGATGCTTAGCGTCGTAGACGCTGGACGTTCTAGACGTCCGTGACCTCTCCGGGGTACCTCATCCGGAGGAGACAATATAATATGGAAGGATCTATACAGTGCAGCACCAAATACATTTTATTGATATCCACATGCAAACATATATGTATACATAGGTAAAATCTGAACCGATCGTTACGTTTCATCAAACGGGTCTCATGCCCAAATACCGTGAAACGTGCTATAACCGAAATCTCAATATCATCAAAACCATTTATAGATTCCAGCATGTGAACATATAAGTAAATCAGAAAACATTTAAGCATGCAAGGGTTTAATGAAAACGGGCCCACTCACAGTACGATTCCGTTGCGAATCTGCGCGTACGGACCTGTACCGAGATTATCGTACAATTCCTGTCAGTTCAAATCACATGTAAGGGTCACTACCAGTCTTAAACGTTTAACCACAAAGTCCGAAATAGAAACAGGCCCGGGGAAACCGTACAACATGTTTCCCGAGGTAACCGGCCCTAAACTGACCCATCAAAGCTTATCTCAGATCAACATGGTTAAATCACCAAAAATGTTCAGAATGATGAGAGGAACAAAAGTCATGTTGATCGTGATCGGAGATAAGGTCCAACGCGCCCTCACGCGCCGCCCAAAGTGGCTGCGTGTGAAAGTCACGCGCCTGACACTGTAGCTACAGTGTCACCTCCTTCACCCGTTTGTCTGTAATACGGGCCTGCCACCCGCGGCTTGACCCGGTTGAATACCCATCAATTCTTACTCGATTTCAATCCAATTTGATCCTAACATGTTCATTAACTATCCAATTTAGGTTCTGTGACAAAAATCAACCTCGACACATCCCCAAACGACCCATCGACCCGCGATCAACCAATCGGGTCAATCACCAGAACTTCCTGGTTTCAAACCCATTGTCCAATTAACTTCACAGGAAGCATAACAGGATCAAAACGAACCAAAATGAACAATCAATTGTGTCTGAAAGTACCTGAAGGTTGTCGTCCCAAGCTCTGCAACTTCCCTGAAAACAGCAGCCTCCGTCCTAGCTCAACCGTGACTGTTAGCCTTCAATTTCGATGTGGTTGAGTTCCAAACACTCCCAGAAGACTAAACCAGGCCTTGGTTTGGTCCAACACTCACCAGAAATTAAAACCCGATTTTCCTTCCAATTTTGCCCGAAATGGTTTCTCTGGTTTTCCTAACCCGTTCTCAGTTATTTCTGCATCAGAGTGATGCTCACTTATGTCCTAATCAGTTTTAAACAAATTCAAGCCGTCCCAGAGGCTCGTGGGTGTCCAATTTGTCCACTGAAATTTGTCCCCCGAAAGCTTCGAATTTCAATTAACAATTTGATCGTGCAGGTTTGGACGGTTCAGGCCACGTTCAAAAGTAAAAGACAGCCCAGACTTTCCAGCACATATTGGCATAATCAATTGTGCACTGGACCACCGCACATGGTGGTGCCGTCCATGGTTCCCCCGCGGTTGCTACAATAACCAGGGCAAAAGACCAAAATGCCCCTGGTTCAATAATTACCAAAATGCCCCTCACTTCCTAGACCCGTAACTCAGCCATACGAAGTCCGATTTCGGCGTGCCGCCTGTCTACGGACTCAGGACGTCGAGACCTACCTAACGGTCCTAGAGTCGTGTGAAAATTAATTGTTAAACGAAAAGTCAACATTTTCGCCCTAACCGTCACAATTACGGTAATGCCCCTGAACTTCCGATAGTCATAACTTTTTCTCTGATCGTCCGAAATGGACGTGCCACCTGCCTATGAACTCGTGACATCCCGAACTACGTCTCGCTCATTGGTCAAGGTCCATTTGACCCACCAATCAAAAAGTCAACAATTTGGCCATACCATTAACAAGGGTAAAAACGTCAATTGATACATTAAATTACAATATTAAAGTCCTCGAATGTCCGGGGTGTTACAGAAATACCCTCACTTTTCACGGACGTTAAACCGGAGTTTGTTTGTTAGTTCAAGGGTTTCTACGATGCTACTGTTCCGGGAGCATTTTGAGGCAAAATTCGGTTCATGGTGCATATTGCGAATCGTTGGCGTGTTCTGAGAGCATTTTAAGTAATAAGTCTTCTTTGTTTCCTCCATGCTTCAATATGCTATCTGCTAAGATTGTGTCTTTATTTGCCTATTTTCTCCTTAGTTCGAATAGAATGCTCAAATTGATGTGCATGTTGAAATAGGATATCTAGGCTTAGTTTGTGATGTTGGTTTTGGCATAACCATTGAAAGATGAGGTATTTGGATTGACTATGTGTCGTGTAATTGGTTTTTTTTTTTCTATTGAAAGAGATATATCTTTAACGAATATACACTCTGAACTCGATGTTCGGGTTTCACTTTGCATCCTAAACTCGATGTTATGGTTTCACTTTGCACCCTGAACTAGATGATTTGGTTTCACTTTACACCATGTATTGAATATATGTACTGCATGTTGCATCCTCTACTTGGACTGTTGGTTACACTTTGGATTATGTACTAGATATGTTGTTAAACTTGGCACCTTAAGCTCATTAATCAGTCACCATTTATAGTTATTTAGTTGGTTTCTTAGTTGCTATTTGGTATATGCATGCAAATAACAGAGATATCTTTATTGTGAAAGTTCACTATAGAGGTGAACTACTAATAGAAGACGAGGATTGTTGGAATTACATAAAGGCACAAGTCAAGTTCTATGACTTTGTTACGGTAGATTGGATTTCCCTTTTGTAATTGAATTACATAGGAAATAATTTAGGCTATCTACCTTCTGAGTTTTTCGTATACTCTAATAACATAGATAGTGAAATCTTGGTAAAAGAAACCTCTTATGGCCAATTATTTAAACTTTATGATAACTAAATCAGTGGTTGTATCCCTCTGTATATGAAAAATGGGAGGGGGTGTTGGGATCCAACTTCCAGGGCATGTGGAGATTGGAGGTGAGGCTGTGGATATGAGGAAGGTGACTAAACGGAGAAGTTTCCCAAAGAAACAGATTCAGTCTTCTTCCACTAAAACTGATTCAAAGACTGGTGATGAGGAAGATGATAAAGATGATGAAAATGATCAAGATAGTGAAGATCCTGAATGGGTTGCTAATGATTTTAGGAAAGAGACTGAGGTAAACATGGATGAGTATGATGAGAACTTATTTTCAGTACACATAGATGTGGAAGATGTTGAAGATAGTGGTGAGGCAGCTCAAGAAGAATATGAAGCACCTAATTCACCAAGGCTCAATGCATTTGAGTTAGAAGCAGTTGCTAGTCGTGATGAGTGTAACGACCCGTCCCGAGAGCCGGGATTAGTAAGTGATTAGTAACGGATTAGTGAGCCTAATCGGTGTTTAGTTAGGATGTTAGCTTAAAATGACGATTTTGCCCCTAGTTTGGGCAAAATGTTGACTTTGAGTTCGGGCGGTCAATTGGGCATTGACCGATGACTGTGACGTAGTTCGGGACGTCACAAATCCGTAGACAGATGGCACGCCCGATTCCGACATCCGAGGAGGAAGTTATGATGTTCGGAAGGTTGAGGGCATTTTCGTAATTTGGTTAAACTAGGGGGGAAAAGTTGACTTTTTGTACGATCGGGTTTTGACACGTTGACCTAGGACAATTAGGTAGATCTCGTTGTCCTGAGTTCAATGACAGGCGGCACGTGTTCATCGGAGTTAGGATGTGTGAGTTACGGGTCAAGAAAGGTAGTGGCACAATCGTAAATTTGGACTCAAAGGAAGGGCATTTTGGTCTTTTGCACATTGGAAATTGTGCAACAGGACAGGGACAGGTGTACAGCTGAGATTGGGACAATTGTGAGAGGGTTGAGAGGATTTGGACACGTGGGAGAGCTCTAGTGGGTTCTAGGCGTGTGCACGGGTTCAAATAATTGGGGGTGTAACTGTGCATTCGAGAAAAACAGAGAGGTGAGGCGGTGAGGACTTTGATCGATTCAGTGAGTGTGTGAGAGTTTTGTGAGTTGTGAGAGTGACAGAAAGAAGAAGAGAAGCTGGTTACTGGGACTGGGAGTGAAATCGTGCAAGAAACACGGTGGTTGTGAGGTTCGATTTTCAGGGAAAACAGAGAGAGCCGTGGGAAGTTGGTGGTGGTTGTGTCGTGTGTTGGTCCAACCCAGGCTGAGAAGGAGCTAGGACGACTGCAGGGGACTCAGTGGACACCGTGGTACACGGCGGTGCGAACGGCGGAGGACGATTCGACGGTAAGATTCAAATCCCCTGTTTTTCCCGATTTGTTTAATCCAAAAGTCGTGGCTTCTGGGTACGAGTCGAGGGATTTGATGAGCGGTGTGAGACTCAGGAGGGTCCTAGGAGTCGTCTAGGGTGGTTGCCGTGACGGGGGAATGTCTGAGTGGCCAGGGACCGAAACAGGGGTATCGGGCTGTTTTATTTCGAGGTTGAAGACGACGGGTTTAGGACTTTTATTTCTAGATTTTAGGACGGGAAATAATTTCTGGAAACTGGACGAAACTAATGGGATTGAAATGGTGGAAAATCATGGAGGAATTGCAGAGAACTGGGAACGACGGTTCAGACCGGTTCGCCCAAGGTAGACGATGATGAACATTGATCGTGTGCATGCGCGTGAGGCCCACGCGCAGCCACTTTGGGCGGCGCGTGGGGGCACGTGCAGCGGTTCTTGGGAAAACGTTCAACATAGTTTTTGGTCCAGGAGTTATAACGAGTCTAATGGAATTAGTTTCGGGTTAATCGGATGTCGATTTGAAGTAGTTCTGCGAGGTTGGAAGTTTAGGGTTCCGGTTCGTTACGTTTAGGACCTGGGGATTTTTGGGGAAAATTAGGAGAGTCTTGGTAGACGTGTTAGTGACGTTCTTTGGTGATTTATGATCGGATCGGGACTTCCCGAGGAAGCTGAGGAACGTACGGTACGTACGGGGCGCGAGTGACGTGCTGGTATCTGTGAGTGGACCCCTTCTCTAAACTTGAGTATGAATAACTGTTTTTCTATAAGTATTTTATGGTTTTACATGTGATTTCATGATTGTTGAATATGTGATGTTGATTTTGCATAATTGTGCGTTTTTTTAGAAATAATGTATTTGGCACGTTTTACGATAAAAGGTTGCTTTTTGATTTTGGTGTTATAGTTTCTGGATTTCAAATAATAAATGATTTTCAATGATTATAAAGGGATTTTGGAACATGACTTCGATGATCAAGGATTTTCGATTTTGAAATCGGATTTCGAGAATCGGAATTTGGTTTTAAAGTTGAAAAGTGGAATTCCGGATTTGGGTTCGGAATGACGGTTCTGAATGCCGGAAGGGCATCAGACCAGTGATTTCGGATTCGGGTTTGAATATGGATTTAGAATTGGTTTTCAAATGGTTTTGGATTGGATTTGCTGGATCTGGATATTGGGTTTTAAGACCCGGATATTGTGATTGACGGGGGATGGGCCCGGATTGAGTTTAAAGACTCGGATATATTGATATTTCCCTAGTAGGCCTGTTGAGTTTAAAGACTCGGGAGTTTAAAGACTCGGATATTATTGAGGCCTGGATTGAGTTTAAAGACTCGGTAGTTTAAAGACTCGGATAGATCCTGCAGGTTTGATCGGATAATGATGTTGGTATTTATTGGTTTTACGAGGTGATGTTTTCTGATATGGTTTTATGATGCTTATGACATGATTTCTATAACTGTTTTTATGATAATTCTGTAAACGTTTTTATGACGATCTTTATGTGATTTATCATTGTTTTCAGCAACTGGGTTATGCATGTGATTTCAAAACGGAGGGCTAAAACCCTGGTTTTATTATGAAATGGTTTTCGGAAATTATTTTATTATTTATGGTCCACTCACATCTTCTGTTTTAAATTGCCCTCCAGGTCGTGGAGCTAGCGTGGGGGTTTGACGTCGAGGCAGCGTCGGAGGCATAGAGTATTCGAGAGTGACCCCGGAGTTCTTTAGAATTTTCCGTTGTGCGTGTATCGGTTTTCTTTCTCTTGTATTGGTACTATGCTCTGTAACACTTTGACTTCGGGATGTTTAAATTTTCTCCTGCGTCTAGCTCGTATTTGGGGGTTTTTCGTGAGTTTACTTTGGTTTAGTGCGGGGTGTCAGACGGGAGCAGGATTTACCTCGGTTTTTAGAGTGGAACCGGGGTGGGTCCTGCCAATTGGTATCAGAGCATAGGTTTGTCGGGTTTATCGGTTTGTGAGGTTGTGTTTAGGTTGTCTAACTGTTTCTATGCCTCTTTCAGCTTGCGATTGATGATGCCTCTGAGACGTAGACCCTCTCCACGACCCGAAGATGAAGCAGCGAGAGGGACATAGAGTGCTACGATTGAGCGAGCCCAGCGGCTCGGGGCTACTACTTTTAGTGGTGGGGCAGATCCTGAGGAAGCTCAGAGGTGGATCACAAGACTTGAGCGGATTGTTGCAGTGATGCATTGTCCACCGGAGGATCGAGTGTTACTGGCTACTTTTCTACTGGACGGTCCTGGATCGAGTGATGCATTGGGACGTCACGAGTTCATACACAGGTGGCACACCTGATTTCGACATTCGAGGAAGAAGTTATGATGTTCGGAAGTTCGAGGGTGCTTTGGTAATTTGGTTGAAAAGGGGCAAACAGTTGACTTTTGACCTAGGAGGTCTTATGGTCGTGGGCCATGGACCATTAGGTAGATCAGGACGATACAAATTCGTAAACAGGCGGCACGTCGAATTTGGAAGTTCGACAGAAAAGTTACTGTTCACGAAAGTTTCAGATCATTATTGCACTTTTTACGAGACAGATACGTTTTGGCATCAAGTGGGCCCAGATATTTTGGGGCACCCAAATTGATTCATACACTTCACCCCTTGCTTGTTCGTGCATACCAAACCCAAACCAACTCGATCTCTCCCCAAAAGCCTTGAACCTAAACCCCTATCCCTTGGATGTGATAGCCAAAGTGATGGCAGGATCTATAGAATGTTGTCTGATCAGATGCTGATCAGGATGTCATCTTGGATGTGATAGCCCTTTGTGGGAGTACATAATTCAGCATGACTACTGTTGTCAGGACCCACCCCGGTTTCACCCCAAAACCCGAGGTAAATCCCGCTCCCGTCTGACCTCCCGACACACTACCCAAGTAAAACTCACGCAAACCTAGTCAGACGCAGGAGTCATTAACGGAATATCCCAACCTTATCGTTTTGCATAGTACGAAAATACAAGGAAAAATAAAAACTGATAAACTACACGCACACGGAAAACTTTAAATTATTCTGGAATCCCTCACGTCACTTCTATGCCTCGGACACTGCCTCGACGTCAAGACCCCGCGCTCGCTCCACAACCTGGAGGGCAAGTTAAAACAAAAGTGTGAGTGGACCATAATAAAAGAAAAGTTCTAAACAGTTATCAGAAAACCGATTTTAACCCTCCGTTTTGAAAACCACATGCACAACCAATAGGTATGAACACAGTTATAAATCACTTTACCATAAACCGCATCATAAGAAACAGAAACACTATAAAACAGTTAGAAAGACCACAGCATGTGAATCATAAAACCGTATCAGAAACCATAAACATCAAATCATCATTTTCCGATCAAACCTGCTGGACCTATCCGAGTCTTTAAACTCCCGAGTCTTTAAACTCAATCCAGGCCTTAATCATATCCGAGTCTTTAAACTCAAGGCCTACGGGGGAAAATCAATATATCCGAGTCTTTAAACTCCCGAGTCTTTAAACTCAATCCGGGTCTTTAAACCCAATCCGGCCGGTCCCCCGTCACATATATCCGGGTCTTTAAACCCAGTAACCAGATCCAGCAAATCCAATCCCAAAACCATTTGAAAACCCATTTACCAATCCACATCAAAACCCGAATCCGAAACCACTGGTCCGATGCCCTTCCGGCAGCCAGAACCGTCATTTCGAACCCAAATCCGGAAGCCACTTTTCAACTTTAAAACCAAATCTCGTTTTCCGAATTCCGATTCTAAAATCGAAAACCTTGATTATCAAAATCATAGTCCAAAATCCATTTATAATCATTAGAAATCACTTATCAATTGAAATCCCGAAACTAGAGCATCAATTTCAGAAGTCAACCACTTCCTCGTAAAACGTGCTAAAAACCGGACTTCCTCGAAAACCGTGCACATGTAAAATCGACCAGGCATATCTGATAAACATAAAAGCATAATTAAAACCATAAAACAATTATAGAAAACAGTTATGCATGTTCGAGTTTAAAGAAAGGGTCCACTCACAGTACTGAGCCCTACTCGCGTCCCGAACGTCCAGCACGTTCCTCGGCTTCCTCGGGAAATCCCGATCCTGTCAAGCACCGTCAAAATACGTCACTAATACGTCTACAAACATTCTCCTAAATTTCCTCAAAAATCCCCGAACCGAAGACCTAGAACCCCGGGACCCTAAACCTTCACCCTCGCGGAACTACACTCAAACGACATCCGTTTGACTCGAAACCAACTCCATTGAACTCACCACAACTCCTAGACCAAAAGTCATGTTGATCGTTTTCCCCATCGCCGCCGCACGCGCCCCCACGCGCCGCCCAAAGTGGTTGCGCGTGGCCCTCACGCGCCAGCTACAGTGTCACCCCCAACCTCGAGTGCACTGTGTTGAACCGGTCGCTGCAACTGGACCGGCGAGAGGCATTCTCCACCGTCCGGCCACCTTTTCCTTCCCTCTCTTCTCCTGCAGCTTCGTCCAGACACCACGAATCCATCCCTCAACTCCTCTAACCTTGACACAGCCCCGTCACCGTCGATTCAAGCTCGAACCAGACGGCCACTTTTCCCCTGTTTCACGATCCTTCTACTCCGGTCACCTCCCGTCACGGTGGCGACACCAGACTCACCCCACAACCTCACTGAACCTAGTCCAACACTCCTAACCCTTCGACTCACCCCAGAAGTCCACGACTTTGTGTAACGACCCGTCCCGAATATCGGGATTTAATAATATTTAATTGTGATTCACTAATCTGGGATTAGTTGGGCGATTTCGGACGAATTGTGTAAAATGACCGTTTTGCCCCTGGGTGTGGGCAAAACATTGACTTTTAATTCGGATGGTCAAATGGACTTTGACCGATGACCGTGACGTAGTTCGGGATGTCACGAGTTCATAGACAGGTGGCACGTTCGATTCCGACGTTCGTGGTGAAAGTTATGATGTACGGAAGTTCGTGGGCGTTTTCGTAATTTAAGCATAATAAGGGGGAAATGTTGACTTTTTGATCGGGTGGTCCGATGGCCGAGGACCGTTAGGAAGGTCTCGATGCCCTGAGTTCGTAGACAGGCGGCACGCATCAATCGGAGTCCGTATGACCGAGTTACGGGACTGGATGCGCGAGGGGCATTTTGGTAATTTACTGTGCAGGGGCAGAATTGTAATTTCCACAAGGGTACTGTTTGATCGAAACAGCCGTGGAAATTGGTGGCTTTGTGCGATCGATCCCATGGGTTGTTTATCAATTAATGGACTGTTATTGGGGCAGCTTTGGATTGTGGTTGCACATGTGAGGAGCTGGCAACTGATTGCACTCACATGGACACTGATTTTTAATGGTTTCGGGTCTGTGCAGGGAAGCTTTGCACAGTGGGCCTGCGTGGTGCTTTGAGGCACTTTTAACGACTCAATTGGATTAAAAACATTGTGAGTGAATTGTGAGGATCATTCTGAGCTTGTGTGGCTGTCGAATTGGAGAGAAAAACCGTGAGAAACCATTTCGGGTTCTTGGAGGGAAATTTCAGAATTTGATTTCTGAGCCTTGTTGGACCAAACCATGGACGGGTTTAGCTTTCTGGGAGTGTCTGGAGCTCAGCCGTATCAATTTCGAATGGAACCAGCCACGGCTAAGCTGGGACGGTGGTCACTGTTTTCAGAGGAAATACAGTGCTGTGGACGACGACTTCCAGGTGAGCTCTTCTTCAATTGGTTGTGGTTTTGGGTTCGTATTAATCCTAGTATACTTCCTGTGAAGTTAATTTGGGAATGGACTTGAGTTGGGTGTATTACTAAGGATGACCCGTTTTGCTGTTCGGGCTTGGATTGGTTGATTTGATCCCTGTCGATGTTGATTATTGACACAGAACTGAAATTTATTGGATATTGATTGTTTTAGGATCAAGAACGGATGGAATCAAGGTTGAATTGATGGTTATCTGGCCGGGTCAGATCGCGGGTAATCAGACCCGTTTACCAGTCATTCGGGTGAAGATGGTGACTGTAGCAGTCACTGTAGCAGGCGCGTGGCTTTCACGCGCAGCCACTCACGACGGCGCGTGACGGCGCGTGGGCACGAATCTCGAGGTGAGGTCAACATGACTTTTATCCTATACATTGTAACGAACATTTTGGGATTGGTTTCGTGTCGATCGGACACCGTCTCGATATTGTTCGGGATGTCCGAAGGTTTTAAATCCAATTTAAAAATACTTAAAAATTCGGGAAAATTACGGGACTTGAATAGGATGTTAATGATGAGGTTAGTGATCCTCTAAATTGATTTGAACAGGATTGGGAGTCCCGGTGATAGTGAGGTGGCCCGGGAAGGCCTATAGCACGCGTATCGAGGCGCTCGGTTAAACGGTCTGTGAGTGGACATTGGTTTTATAAATTCGATGCATGCATAACTGTTTTATGATTGTTATGGTTATGATTAAATGATTTATTTTGGATATCGGTGAATTTAAATGATTTCACGCATTTCGAGGCGATTTACGTATTTTCACGTAAACCGAGGTTTTCTGGATTTGCACCGATTTCCATAAATGTGGTTGGATATGATTTCATGAAACGGTTACGAACTTGAATAAAGTAAAATCGGGCCAGGGGCCCAGTTGAACTATGAAATCGGGCCAAGGGCCCAGTTAACATGTGGATCGGGCCAGGGGCCCAGTTGACTTCTACATGTGTTTGCGGGTCGGGGACCCTAAAACGGAATTGAATAAATGTTTTCTGGTTTACATTTTATATATATTCACATGCTAAAAACAATAGTGGTTTGATGATATGGAAAATCTGGTTATGGCACGTTTCACGGTATTTGGGCTTGAGACCCGTCTGATGAAACTTAATGATTGGTTTGGATTTTTATCCATGTATATATATATGCCTTGCATGTGGATATCGATAAAATGTATTTAGTACTGCACTGTATAGATCCTTCCATAATATATTGTCTCCTCCGGCGAGGTACCCCGGAGAGGTCACGGGCGTCTAGTACGTCCAGCGTCTATGACGCTAAGCATCAGGTGATGCTGCATCAGGTGATGCTGTACCCGAACGGGGTTCGGGGATTTAACTCGGAAAATTGAGACCCGAGTGGCACGCGTAGCCTTGTGATTGTGACCTTATTGACGTCAGGGACGTCAGACATCAGGGATGTCGGATTGGAGTGTATAGTGCAGTGGCTAAAATAATGGTTATGGTTTATATTATATGCCTTATGGTTCATACTACTGGATTTATGAAATAACTCTTGGATTTACTTTTGGAAATTGAAACTATGCTTGGGTTTCCGGGCTAAGGCCCTAATGGTTATTTCTAAATAAATATGGGATTGTTGGTTTTGGTGCATGCATATGATTTTTACTGAGGGGCATAAAGTCTTATAAATGTTTTAAACAGACTTGTTTATTTTCGTCCACTCACAGCTTTTGTTTCCAATGCCCTTCAGGTTGATTCCGGATACGACTGCAGCAGAGACTTGAGCATCGCACACCTCCTCCATCAATCCTTACGCACTCTGGAAGCCCGTTGGGCAATGGCAATCGGTTATCCCTTGTCTGGCGCCTCTTGTCAGACGGGAGCACGTCACATTCCATGGTAATCCCGGAGGGATTGGGATGGGTCGTGTCAAGTGGTATCAGAGCAGGTTTTGCTCTTTTGTACGCGAAGGACGAGGGTGTGATGGCTCTTTGGGCTGCAGTTCCGTTGTCAACCTGATAGATAGTTTGAGTTCGTATGGTGATTGGGTGTGTTTGGCCCGATACGCCGTGCATTGTTGCGATTCAACCCAAGTGGGGTTGTATTCGATTAACTGGTAATGTGGGACCGTCGGTTCGGTCATGTGATGATGGATTGTTGTGCCACTGGGCACAGCTAGGTTCAGGGAACCCCATTTGATTGGAAATGCGAAACTCAGTTGAGTATTGGTCTAAGTTTTGGACCCTAGTAGTGTTGGCTAGTGTATGGGGGTTGGTGCATTGGAGTTAGCCGATGACCTTCGTGGTGGAACCCACGATGGAACCCACGTTGAATTGATGATTGGATTGGATTGGACGTCTATACGATGTCAGGACCGCGGAGTCGGTCAGGTTGTGGATTCTACTGCAGAAGGCAGTCGGGTTCGGTGGAACCCTAGGGTGTGATTTTGGAACCCTAACTTGTAATTGATGGACCGAAAGGTGAACCTTAAGTGAGAACTTGTGCTGCGACGTGCGGCTGAGGTCATGGATGACCATGTGGATGACTCTAGTGAGTCTTATGGGTTCAATCTACGGATGCGGTTATGAGATAAAATATGGAATCCCATGTTGGATCGAATATTAGTGTGATGTGTGGGTATGGATCTTGACAACGATGACTGTTGGTCGACAGTTGTGTCGAGATGACTGGCTATCGAGGGTAGTTAGTGTGGCTTTCACACTTGGGGATCAGGGGATGTTCAGGGAGCGTTCATTATCCTGATGTGCCAGTGGTCAAATCGGAGGTACCCACAGTCGTGGGGTACGAGTGCTGTTACGCGA
The DNA here is from genome assembly GCA_032719365.1 of Prinsepia uniflora. NCBI lineage: Eukaryota > Viridiplantae > Streptophyta > Magnoliopsida > Rosales > Rosaceae > Prinsepia > Prinsepia uniflora. The sequence continues at coordinate 19,627,329 of CM064868.1, forward strand.
TCGTCGTTCATAATGAACAGGAGATCCAGGGTGACAACTTTGCACACTGTGTGCTAGCATGGATGTTCGTGTGCTAGCATGGGTGTTCGTGTGCTATGTATGGATGTTGGTATGGTGATACCTATATGCCAATACTAGTATGGATGCCTGTGTGCTGATACTGGTATTGATGATGGTGCGTTGGTGCTGGTACTAGCGCTGGTGCAGGTGACAGTAATTGTGATGACGATGAGCCACCAGTTGGGGTGTGACTCTGTCATGATGAATAGATGATTGGTATCTGCGACTCAGTGGTGGTTGAGTCTTGGACTGGATGGGATCCAGTGGAGGTTGTGTCGTGTTGGGATAAGTCCTAACAGATATATGATGACAAGTGATGAATGGATTAAATGGTATGATTGAAACTTGGGGAATCTAGGGACGATGTTCCCTATGTCATGAGAATTGATGGATTTGGGGAGTTGTGGTCAACTCCGAGATTGGTAAGTTTGTGTACTGCTTATATCCCCTGAGAGTACAAGGAAATTATTGAAATTGGAAAAAGTCGGGGAAAACCATTCGTGGTATTGATGTGGGATTTTGTGATTGTGAATCACTTGGAACCTGAGGATTGAACCTGTTTAGGTTGAGATGTGAGACGGAGGCAGTATGGTATGCACATTCAGGCAAAATTGTGGATATTCCGTTCGGAATCGGGGTGTGTGCATACATGATTATTGACGGACGTGAGGTCCGAGTAATGAATTGATTTTGGACACGTGGTGGTCCAAGTGAGGTATGGACGTGGGCAGTCCAGTGGTTGGACTTGACATCTCATTGGGAGCATGTCTGTTTCCAACGTGGTTGGAACTCCCGTTTCGGGGAGAGTTGTGATTGGGAGACGAGAGGAGTGCTCGTTTCCGCATCAGTGATTGGTATTCCGAAGTCATTAGGGTTGACTTCATATTTCCTGCCGTGGCAGATGATGATTGTTGCTACCAGTACGTTGAGCGTGTATTGGTGGGTGGACCCATGTTTGGCTTTGGGTCATTGGACACAAACAGTTGTGTATGATTTTGGATTTGGTGGTGAAATGCGAGGTCATCTTTCCACCAAGGGGAAATTTGACGAATGATTTAATTGAGGGTGTAAGACCCTACGATCAGCTTTCAGATGGATTGTTAGCTATGTGAGCATATGTGGATCCTAGGCGGATCTGATTTGTGATGTTGTCGACTTTGGACGATGTGACGATCTAGGATCGTGATGTTGCTTGTCGGGTGACGTAGCGATGGATCTGGGTTATGATCGTGATGATCCAGATTGGATGAGAGTTATCACTCTTACCTTGGTATGTGAGTCGTAAATGACGGGACTGAACTTCTTTTCGGAGTGAAGTCCATATGGCTTGTTACTTGGTTGAGTAGGTTTCCGATGTGGTCGGATTTTGTCAACCTTTGACGTGTGGATATTGGGATTGGCTTCCCTATGAAGTCAATCGAGTGTTTTGGAGAGGCAACCGATAGATTCGGTTACGTACGTCTTGATGGACGTAAACGAGATTTTGGGTTTTGGAATCGAATTTCTGGGTGACGATTCAGGATTCGATTGCGAAGCTCGAAAATGGATTACTGGATTTGGGTGCGGAATGATTATTCCAATGCTAGCTTACGGAATAATGATTTCGGATTCGGATTTGGAAATGGAATAAAAATGTGATGTTTGGATTTGGATTCGGAATTTCTTACGAAATTGCGAATTCGGATTCGGAATTGGAACTAGATGACGGGTGGAGTTCGTTTTGTCTCATGTTGGTTTGGACAAATGTACTCCATTACTAGAACGTGTTTGGCTGTGACCTGGGTGGCTATAGTCGGATTGATGGATTGAGGTACGTACAGGGTACGTTGTACGAGGATTGATACTGGTTAGTCTGAGTGGTGCCTAATGGCGGTACATGGAATGTACCAGTGGTGTGTAACTAATGTATTGGTAATCGGCTTGGTTCTGATATCATTTGTTTGGCTATGTTGTAGACTGGACATTGGATACTGTGCGCTGGGCAGTTGATCTTGTCGGGTTCAGTGATTTTATGAGCAGGTGCTCTTAGCCATGGTTGGCTAGTGGAACCCCGGTATTGATATGTGTGATCACTGCTGGGCTGGTATTCAATGTGTTCCAGTTACACCACTTGATGGAGTAAGTTGACGGTATACGTACACTCTGGATGAGTGAATTGGTGGTCTGAGTAACCACGAGTAGCCTTGTGTGACTTGATCACACCGTGATTTCCCAGCGTTTTGGTTCGCTGAGGGAGTAGGCGATTATGGACATTGAGATTATTTTGTGTCGCAGAAATGGGCTTGCCCTGCGAATTGAGATCATGTGGTTGATCTTGCGCTGCATCGAGAGTGATGTAGTACGTGGTGTTGTCACTGACTGGCTGATGGTTGGAGTCTTACCAGGGTGGTAAGTTTTGTGATGACAGTTGACTGATGGTGTCAGCATGGACTGACAAACGAGATTTGGTGACTCCCAATGGGAGCAAATGTAAGGATATATTGAAAATGGAAAGGAACCATCTAGCTGAAGGAGTCAGCTAAATGGTTAGGCGATTTTATCGCGGATCAGGTGATCATATCTACTCGAGGTGGTCGAGTGTTGTTGCTATTATGACGTATGACTGAGATGGTATGTCTGGGTACAGCCGAGGCTGGTGTTGACCCAGTGTGTGGGTGTACAAGTGTACACATATGTGAGAATCGAATTGTTTTCCACAAGGTGGTTGTGGAATAAGGTTATTGGTAATTTCGAGGACGAAATTCTTTAAGGAGGGAAGGTTGTAACGACCCGTCCCGAATATCGGGATTTAATAATATTTAATTGTGATTCACTAATCTGGGATTAGTTGGGCGATTTCGGACGAATTGTGCAAAATGACCGTTTTGCCCCTAGGTGTGGGCAAAACGTTGACTTTTAATTCGGATGGTCAAATGGACTTTGACCGATGACCGTGACGTAGTTCGGGATGTCACGAGTTCATAGACAGGTGGCACGTTCGATTCCGACGTTCGTGGTGAAAGTTATGATGTACGGAAGTTCGTGGGCATTTTCGTAATTTAAACATAATAAGGGGGAAATGTTGACTTTTTGATCAGGTGGTCCGATGGCCGAGGACCGAGGACCGTTAGGAAGGTCTCGATGCCCTGAGTTCGTAGACAGGCGGCACGCATCAATCGGAGTCCGTATGACCGAGTTACGGGACTGGATGCGCGAGGGGCATTTTGGTAATTTACTGTGCAGGGGCAGAATTGTAATTTCCACAAGGGTACTGTTTGATCGAAACAGCCGTGGAAATTGGTGGCTTTGTGCGATCGATCCCATGGGTTGTTTATCAATTAATGGACTGTTATTGGGGCAGCTTTGGATTGTGGTTGCACATGTGAGGAGCTGGCAACTGATTGCACTCACATGGACACTGATTTTTAATGGTTTCGGGTCTGTGCAGGGAAGCTTTGCACAGTGGGCCTGCGTGGTGCTTTGAGGCACTTTTAACGACTCAATTGGATTAAAAACATTGTGAGTGAATTGTGAGGATCATTCTGAGCTTGTGTGGCTGTCGAATTGGAGAGAAAAACCGTGAGAAACCATTTCGGGTTCTTGGAGGGAAATTTCAGAATTTGATTTCTGAGCCTTGTTGGACCAAACCATGGACGGGTTTAGCTTTCTGGGAGTGTCTGGAGCTCAGCCGTATCAATTTCGAATGGAACCAGCCACGGCTAAGCTGGGACGGTGGTCACTGTTTTCAGAGGAAATACAGTGCTGTGGACGACGACTTCCAGGTGAGCTCTTCTTCAATTGGTTGTGGTTTTGGGTTCGTATTAATCCTAGTATACTTCCTGTGAAGTTAATTTGGGAATGGACTTGAGTTGGGTGTATTACTAAGGATGACCCGTTTTGCTGTTCGGGCTTGGATTGGTTGATTTGATCCCTGTCGATGTTGATTATTGACACAGAACTGAAATTTATTGGATATTGATTGTTTTAGGATCAAGAACGGATGGAATCAAGGTTGAATTGATGGTTATCTGGCCGGGTCAGATCGCGGGTAATCAGACCCGTTTACCAGTCATTCGGGTGAAGATGGTGACTGTAGCAGTGACTGTAGCAGGCGCGTGGCTTTCACGCGCAGCCACTCACGGCGGCGCGTGACGGCGCGTGGGCACGAATCTCGAGGTGAGGTCAACATGACTTTTATCCTATACATTGTAACGAACATTTTGGGATTGGTTTCGTGTCGATCGGACACCGTCTCGATATTGTTCGGGATGTCCGAAGGTTTTAAATCCAATTTAAAAATACTTAAAAATTCGGGAAAATTACGGGACTTGAATAGGATGTTAATGATGAGGTTAGTGATCCTCTAAATTGATTTGAACAGGATTGGGAGTCCCGGTGATAGTGAGGTGGCCCGGGAAGGCCTATAGCACGCGTATCGAGGCGCTCGGTTAAACGGTCTGTGAGTGGACATTGGTTTTATAAATTCGATGCATGCATAACTGTTTTATGATTGTTATGGTTATGATTAAATGATTTATTTTGGATATCGGTGAATTTAAATGATTTCACGCATTTCGAGGCGATTTACGTATTTTCACGTAAACCGAGGTTTTCTGGATTTGCACCGATTTCCATAAATGTGGTTGGATATGATTTCATGAAACGGTTACGAACTTGAATAAAGTAAAATCGGGCCAGGGGCCCAGTTGAACTATGAAATCGGGCCAAGGGCCCAGTTAACATGTGGATCGGGCCAGGGGCCCAGTTGACCTCTACATGTGTTTGCGGGTCGGGGACCCTAAAACGGAATTGAATAAATGTTTTCTGGTTTACATTTTATATATATTCACATGCTAAAAACAATAGTGGTTTGATGATATGGAAAATCTGGTTATGGCACGTTTCACGGTATTTGGGCTTGAGACCCGTCTGATGAAACTTAATGATTGGTTTGGATTTTTATCCATGTATATATATATGCCTTGCATGTGGATATCGATAAAATGTATTTAGTACTGCACTGTATAGATCCTTCCATAATATATTGTCTCCTCCGGCGAGGTACCCCGGAGAGGTCACGGGCGTCTAGTACGTCCAGCGTCTATGACGCTAAGCATCAGGTGATGCTGCATCAGGTGATGATGTACCCGAACGGGGTTCGGGGATTTAACTCGGAAAATTGAGACCCGAGTGGCACGCGTAGCCTTATGATTGTGACCTTATTGACGTCAGGGACGTCAGACATCAGGGATGTCGGATTGGAGTGTATAGTGCAGTGGCTAAAATAATGGTTATGGTTTATATTATATGCCTTATGGTTCATACTACTGGATTTATGAAATAACTCTTGGATTTACTTTTGGAAATTGAAACTATGCTTGGGTTTCCGGGCTAAGGCCCTAATGGTTATTTCTAAATAAATATGGGATTGTTGGTTTTGGTGCATGCATATGATTTTTACTGAGGGGCATAAATGTCTTATAAATGTTTTAAACAGACTTGTTTATTTTCGTCCACTCACAGCTTTTGTTTCCAATGCCCTTCAGGTTGATTCCGGATACGACTGCAGCAGAGACTTGAGCATCGCACACCTCCTCCATCGATCCTTACGCACTCTGGAAGCCCGTTGGGCAATGGCAATCGGTTATCCCTTGTCTGGCGCCTCTTGTCAGACGGGAGCACGTCACATTCCATGGTAATCCCGGAGGGATTAAGATGGGTCGTGTCACTTTGGGCTCGAAATTCACGGCCAAACAGAGCACCAGAATGCTCCTCTTCGACTGAGCTCCGCCGTGTACACCCCCGTCACGGCGACCATCCCAAACCATTCCTAGAACCTCCCTGAACATCACCCTAACCTTCATTCCTCTCGACTCTAAGCCCAGACTCACGACTTTCCAAATGAAAATCATGGGTAAAACAGAGTAGAAAACTTACCCTTCGATTGCGGCTCCGCCGTGCGCACCGCCACGTACCACGGTGGTCGTTGGCCTCCCTGCAGTCTCCTACGGCTTCCCTCGCCTTGGTTTGCCTCACCTCACGGCGTAGCCACCACCTCGAACTCACAGGCTCCCTGTTTCCCCAAAACTTCTCCGCACCACCGCCATGTCGCCGTGCACGATCACAGCTCCAATTCACCACCACCAGCTCACACTGACCTCCCTGTCTCTCCCTCACTCACCAGAACTCAACACCAGCCACGATCACTCCCCCAACTTCTCCTCACAAGTTCACTCTGTTTCCCTGTGTATCGAAGAACTGCACGGGTTGCACGAGTGCACCCCAATTATTTGGGCTGAGACCACACAGGATTCTCCCAGAATCCTCTAGCCCCCTGCCATGTGTCACCATCCACTCCACTCCTTATCCCACCTGGTGAAATCCCAGCCGTCCATTTCCTTCTTTCTGCACAAATCCCAGCCGTCCATTTACCAAAACTTCCTAGACCCGTAACTCTCGCCTCGTAAGTCCGATGAATACGTGCCGCCTGTCATCGAACTCAGGACGACAAGAACTATCTAACCATGCTAGGTCAATCTACCAAAACCCGATTATACAAAAAGTCAACCATTCCCCATACTTTACCCAAATTACGGTCATGCCCTCAACCTTCCGAACATCACAACTTCCTCCTCGGATGTCGGAATCGAACGTACCTCATGTCTACGGATTCGTGACATCCTCAACTACGTCCTGGTCACTAGCCAATACCCAATTGACCACCCAAACTAAAAGTCAACTATTTTGCCCGGACCAGGGGCAAAATCGTCATTCTACCCGCAAGGACCTATCGGGACCACCTAACCACTACTTAACCTCACTAATCACACCTTAATTAGTCTACTAATCCCGGTTCTCGGGACGGGTTGTTACAACTGTAGGATGAAATGTGTCAGAGTGTTAGATTGAAAAGCCGTTTGAATGTCACTTTGGTATTACTGACTTGCCAAAGTGCGTGACAGGCGAGATCGACGAGTGTCGACATTTTGTCTCTAGTGAGACTTATGAGCCGAAGCATGGCTGTGACGGACGTGTAGGTGTACACAAGAATACCCGAGTAGAGGGGACATGGTTGGATTCCAAAATTTGGTTGTGGAATCGGGTCGATTTGAATTTCGAGGACAAAATTATTTAAGGGGGGAAGATTGTAACTACCCGTCTCGAATTATTGGGATTAATTAAGACTTAATGAAGGATTAGCCTCGCTAATCGGGGATTAGACGAAGATTAACGGATGTTCAGGGCGAAATGCCGATTTTGCCCCAAGAATGGGTAAAACATTGACTCTTCGTTCAAGCGGTCAAATAGACGTTGGCCGATGACTGTGATGTATTTTAGGATGTCATGAGTTCATAGACAGGTGGCATGCCAGATTTCGAAGTTTGAGGAAGAAGTTATGACGTTCGGAAGTTCGGGGGTGCTTTGGTAATTTGGTTGAAAAGAGGCAAACAGTTGACTTTTGACCCGGGAGGTCCGATGGCCAAGGGCCGAAGACCGTTAAGTAGATCGGGACGATACAAATCCGTAGACAGGCGGCGCATCGAAGTCGGACGTTTGACGGAAAAGTTATGGTTTACGGAAGTTTCGAGTCACTATTGCACATTTTATGAGACGGATACCTTTTGGTATCAAATGGGCCCAGATATTTTGGGCCAGGCCCAATGGATGAATGACACTTGTCATCCATCCATTACCCACCCAAATTGATTCATGCAATTCACCCCTTGCTTGTTCGTGTATACCAAACCCAAACCAACCTGATCTCACCCCAAAAGCCTTGAACCCAAACCCCTATCCCTTTCCTTTTGATTTCTGTGTGAGGACATATTAAGAGTGGGACTGAGGAGTGGCAGAAGGGTGGCCAGCCGCCATGGACGGCGGTCGATAGCCCAGGAAACCCGATAACACCATTTTTCTTCCTTTTCAAATTTCAATTTCGGTTTTAGGACGTTATGGATAGTTTTTGTTGATTAGGGGTTGTTTATGGGGTTTGTAGGAGGGTGTTTGAATGGTTGTGGGCGGTGGTTGGTGGAAGAACAAACCAGGGGGACAACTGAAATTTTAGGCCGTGAGAAGGATTTCGAACCAGGGGTATTATGGGGGTTTTCCTTCATTCTTTTTTCATGGTTAGATTCATAGGGATGTAATGAAGAGGTTAGGATTGAATAAGGTTCAAATCGGGCTGACATGAGGGAGGAAAGTGGCTGAACCGGTAACGCCGGTCAAATCAAACCGGATTGCAGGAATAAACTGGACCGGCCGGTTCGTTGTAGGTTGAAGATGCACAGTGCAGGCGCGTGAGCCACACGCGCAGACCCTTTGGGAGGCACGTGGGGGTACGTGAAGCATTTCTTGGGGAAGGTTGTAATTTCATCTATTCGATGTAACGAACATTTTGGGACTGGTTTCGAGTCGATCGAACATCGTCTCGATATAGTTCGGGTTGTCCGAAGATTTAGGATCGACTTTAAAAATAGTTAAAAATTCCGAAAAATTACGGGGCTTTAGTGAGGGGCTATTTAAGTAGTTATTAACCGTCTAAATTAATTTGGACAGGTTCAGGAACCCCGGAGACGACGATTGGCCCGGGAGAGGCTTATGGCGCGCGTATCGAGGCGCGGCTTTGAACGGTCTGTGAGTGGACTTTTCTTTCGAAATCTATGCATACATAAATGTTTTATAATTGTTTTAGAACATTTTTTGTGATGCCATGAGTGTATTTTTTTGTGGTAGCTTAGGATCGACATATTTGCACGTTTTTCGAGGTTTTCGGGCATGAAACCCATTTGATTTACGAACTCTCAAACTTGGAGTCCATTTGATTTGACGAGAAATCGGATCGAGGGTCCATTTGAGTATACGATCGGACCGAAGGCCCCGTTGGTTTACGAATCCGGGCTTGAGGCCCATTTGGTTGTAATCTCGGGCTAGAGGCCCCTTTGACTATGGTATCGAGCTTAAGGCCCTGTTGGTTGTGAAATCGGGCTTGAGGCCCCGTTGCTTTATGGTTTCGGGCTTGAGGTCCAGTTAGTCGTGATATCGGGCTAGAGGCCCAGTTGATCGTGAAATCGGGCTTGAGTCCCAATTCAATTTATGAAATGAGAATTCAGGCATGAGACCTTGTTGACTTGTGGATTTAGGCCGAGGCCTGTGAAAATGGTTTTGAATCGGATTCGAGGAATCCTATTGAGATTTGGGTATGAGACCCAGTTGAGAAATAAAGTATTTGAAAATGTATATATAACCTCCATATGATTTGATTGGTCTCCTCCAGCCGTCAACCTGGAGAGTCACGATCCACAGACCAGAATGGGTATCCCCATAGGGTTCCCGTTCTGGGAGTAGGAGTTATGATGTGGTCCCGGACTAGATTCCGGAGAGATGATCGGACTAGGTCCGAAGATAGAGCCTCCCAAATGGAGAATTCCTGGGGGTAGACTCGGAGTGAGACCCCGAGTAGTGTGCACACTAGTATAGAGATGAATCGTGACATATATCGGGGATGTGTTCCCTAGGGTTTATGTTCCCTAGGGGCTGTGTGCCCCAAGTTGGCATCTTCTCGGAAGTGCCGCGGATGGGTTATACGTATGTATATACGTATAAGGTTATTACGGAAATTGATTTGGGGCGGAGACCCCGTGTTCCATGTTTTAAGATTGTGATTTCGGATTAGGGACCCATAAATGGTTTTATGGTTCATGACAGATTATGGGGACCAGGCATGAACCCTTGAAAGGTTTTGAGAATGTGTTCAAATGGTTTTATGAACGTTTTGGTAAATGATTTTCGAATGCATACATGTTTTAGTGAAGGGAATAAATGATCTTTGTGGAAATTTTTTTATTAAAATATTTATTTTGTCCACTCACGACTTTTGATGTTTTGAATGCCCTTCATGTAACGACCCGAACTGGGTTTATTAATATTTTAATGTAAAATGACTATTTTGCCCCTAAGGGGGGAAAACTTTGACTTTTGACCCAGGAAGTAATTTAGACCTTGACCCATGACTATGACGTAAATCGAGACGTCACGAATCCGTAGACAGGCGGCACGCTGAAATCGGAGCTCGTATGAAAGAGTTATGGTCACGGAAGCGTTTTAGCAGAATTTACGAACTGAGAGCAAACGATTAAAATAATAATTATTATGGGAATCCGTGCAAACCCTAATTTCAAACTGATCCAGCGGATGAGTGACAAATGTCACTCATCCAAGTGAACACTATTCCCACAAAGTTGGGTCTACACCCATAGGTCCAATTGTTTATATTTGATTCCCTTTCAATTAACCCTAGCCTTTGATCTCTCTGCCCAAACTGATCCTAACCCTTCATTTTCTTCCGCTTTTTCTCTATCCTTGCACGATCATCTCTCTCTCTGGGAAAGCACACAAACACATCCATTCCTTACACGTGCAAACTAAACCCTTCCATTTTCTCTCAACCCAAACAATCGAACCAGCCATTTTTCCACCACCAGACGGCCGTTCTCAGCGCCACAATCATCTCCAGAACACCACCGTGCACAACCAGCAACCACAACCCCTCCTCCCGGCCTGAACAGACCCGAAAAGCCCCCAGACCCGAAACACAGAGGAATCGGATCCAGGAAGCAAAACCGCACCTCCTCACCTTCTCGACTTGAATGGAGCTCCAGTTGACGTCTTGAGGACCCCAGGAACACGACTGAACGGACGAAAAAGACTTCGGCGGAGACACAGCGGAGGTAACGCCCAAAACCCGAGAGACCCGTTTATTTTCCCTGTTTCGAAACAACCCATTTCAACGTTTAGAATTCGATTCTTTCGTTAGGGACATGCTCTAGGGTCAGTGACGAGCTCATAGGGACCGGTTTGGACGACTGAGACGGAGTGGATAGCCGGAGAAGACGACCGGAGTTTGGCCGTGAACTTCATCGAGGTCCAGGTACGATTCTACCATTTTTCTTCCAGTTTTGAGTTTATGGAATCGTAGAACAGACCTAGACGACTCTGTAGGATTGAACCCTGTCCAAAATGGTGGCTGGAAACGAACTGTGGAAACGGGTCAAGCCGCGGGTCAACGGCGACCCGGTTCCAGTAAACGGATTGACCCGATACTGTAGCAGTGATGACGTCATTATGCTGACGTCACTTCTGACGTCGTAATGATGTCATCCTGTCAGAGATTGTCAGACCAGTGGCCAGCCAGACCATGCCACGTGTCACATGACAAGTGTCAGTGATGACATCATGCTGACGTCAGCAGCACTGTAGCAGCGTTGACCCACGAGTTGACCAGGCGCGTGGGGGCACGTGTGAACAGTATTTTTGGTGGGACCGGTACCATTTTCAAGGTTTCGACGATACGGATCTAATGGTGGTGGTTTCGTGTCGATCAGAGATCGTTAAGATAGTCAAATGGGGTTTGAAGCCTTGGGGATAGTGCCCGGGTTACGTATTCGAGACAGATCTGTTCTAGGGTCTTAGTATTGGAGTTGTAGGGTCCTTTAGTGACTCTTAGATATGTGACTACAAGTTTTAGCGGTCGTTGAGTAGCGAGGACTGAGTGTGAGTGGGCTGTTTGATTTATAAAAGGCTTGCATGCATAAACTGTTTTACTATTTCCACTTATGATTTAGATGAGTACTATATGAACTGTTTATATCTATTATTATAATGTTTTGGGCATGAGACCCGTCTGGATTATATGTGGATTGTGATCTGGGATGTCCGGGGGACATAGGGTAAACTATACTATTATTGTACTGTACTTTCCTACCTGTTTGTCTTGTCTCCTCTAGGGAGGGTGGTTGGCCCGGGTGGACCCTGGAGTAGTCACGGGGCCCTGATTGAGTGGAGTTGACCCCCGTTGGGTTGCTTACTCTCAGGAAGGCATGTTCGTATACATCGGGACAGTGACCAGGATACCGGGCACTGATGTACCTAGAGAGTCTTGGGTGTGAGACCCTGAGTGGAAACGCGTAGCCTTAGAACCGTGACATCATTTGGGTTGGGTTTTACAGTGCACTAATATTTTAGTTTCTCCTTTCGATTATGATTATGATTGTGTGATTATGTTTTCATTATGATATTGTGTTTTCAATGCATGCAAGGTTTGGAAAACGGAGGGGTAAAACCTTATGATTTACTTTATTATGAAATTGATTTATAAACTGTTTATTTTTTGCCCTCTCACTCTTTAAATGTTTTACTGACCCCTCCAGGCCGTGACACGGAACTAGAGGACGATCCGGAGGAGAAGGAAGAGGCTTAGTTTATTCGATGTGCACCTATACACCCCCTTGTGGGTAGGTTGAGCACCAAATAATGTACTCTGACTATTATGCTCACGTTTTGTTATTTTACTATCCATTGTCTGACAGCTATCACTATGAACAATGTTGTTGCACGTTATTTATCTATTTGAGTATTTAGTTTTATTTAAGGGTAATTTTGGTATGTTTGGAGTCATTGTCAGACGGGAGCGGGGCACGTCCCCGGGTGGTCCCAGTGGGATTGGGACGCGTCCTGTCAGCTTGGTATCAGAGCATTAGGATTAGCAGTCAGTGTACTAGGTTAACGGTTTGTACTTTGTACATGGTCGTTTTCGATGTCTTTTAACCTGTTTGCCTCTTAACAGTTTGATATGCCACCCTGACGTGATCCCCGTGCACGTGCTGACGAGGAAATTGGAGGGAATGGGGACACTGCGAGCATTGAACAGGCTCAACGCCTGTGTGCCATGATCTTCAGCGGGGGGACCTACCCCGAGGAAACACACCAGTGGATCGACCGCTGGGAGAGGATCTTTGAGGTCGTGCACAGCCCACCGGAGGAGCGTGTAGTACTGGTGACATTCCTACTGGATGGGAGTGCCTACCGATGGTGGCATAACCTTATCTTGGCCGTCTGGACCATTCACACCATTCCTTGGGAGACCTTCCTAGAGCGATTTCTCATTCAGTTCTATCCGAGATCGTTTCGCAACGCCCGGGAGGTAGAGTTCTTGCAGCTCCGACAGGGAGACCAGACTGTGGCAGAGTATGAAGAGACATTCCTGATGCTGTCTCGCTTTACCGAGAACTTCGTGATCACCGAGGATGACCGTTGTCGCAGATTCGAGTGGGGACTGTGACCTGAGATTCAGGCGATGGTGACTGAGACTCCCTTTGCCACCATGAGGGATCTTACTGACGCTGCAACCATAGTTGAGAATAGTCTTCTAGCACGACAGCGAGCTGAGGGGGAGCCACGGTGACGTGATCTCCCACACTTTGAATTCTCTGGCCGACGGGGCTCGAAGGGAGGACATTCTGGCGGATCTTCATCTTCGGGTAGTCGAGGATGTACCGATCGTTTCAGGAGTCCTCAGCGGTCTGGACAGCGATCTGGTGCTTGGCAGTAACAGTACTCACCGATGAGCACCTCACTAGGAGGATACTCGGGTCAACCGAGGGAGGTCACATGTTTTGCTTGTGGTGAGGCGGGGCACTATGCATTTGAGTGTCCGATGGTTTGGGGCAGCACTATTCCAGTACAGAGCTCAGCATCCCAGACTGCCAGCAGCCGGGCACGCGGTGTTGTGCGTGGCCATGATCAAGGAGCTAGTGGACGGGGACGACCCGCATAGTCTTTGGCCCGTGTCTATGCTGTCACACATCAGCAGGCCAGATCTATTCCGAGAGTTGTGACAGGTACGGTATACATTCCTGATATTTCCGTTCGTGCATTGATGGATTCGGAAGCAACTCATTCCTTTATTTCACCGCGCTGTGTGAGTATGTTGGGCTGTGAGGTGTCCGCACTTGAGGACGAGATGGGTGTGGGTACTCCGATGGGAGTGACCTATCGAGTGAACCAGGAGTTACGGGCTTGTCCAGTGGAAATTGAAGGAGTAGAGTTTCCAGCAGATTTGATCCTTATGGATTTACATGACTTCGATGTGATACTTGGAGTTGACTGGTTGCTGGAATACAATTCGATCATCGATTGCTGCAACAAGCAGGTGACTTTGAGGGGTCCAAGTTTACCAGAGGCGATATTCCAGGGAGAGTGTGGAGACTCGTCACCCAAGGTAATATCTGCACTTACAGCTACAAAACTTTTACAGAAGTGGTGTCAGGGTTATCTTGCTTATGTGGTAGAATCAACGGATGAATCTTTGAGGATTGAGGATATCCCGATTGTGCGGGAATTCCCTGATGTATTTCCAGAGGACCTACCTGGATTACCATCACCCCGGGAGATTGACTTCATGATCGAATTACTCCCCTGGACACGACTGATTTCGCAAGCACCGTATCGTATGGCACCGGCCGAGCTACGAGAATTGAAAATCCAACTCTAGGAACTGATGGATCTAGGGTTTATCCGACCCAGCACATCACCTTGGGGAGCGCCAGTTCTATTTGTGAAAAAGAAGGAGGGTAGCTTGCGGTTATGTGTGGATTATCGGCAGTTAAACAAGGCCAAAGTAAGGAATCAGTATCCCTTACCCAGGATCGATGATTTGTTCGATCAGTTACGAGGAGCACGGTACTTCTCAAAGATAGATTTGCGGTCGGGGTATCATCAGTTAAGAATAGCTGAGGGGGACGTTCAGAAAATGGCTTTTCGGACGAGGTACTGGCATTACGAGTTCTTGGTGATGCCCTTCGGACTGACGAATGCACCAGATGCATTCATGGACTTGATGAATCGAGTATTTCGAGAGTACTTGGATAAATTCGTGATTGTGTTTATTGATGACATCTTGGTGTATTCCAAGAGTGTCAGGGCTCATGAGAAGCATTTACGGCTGGTTTTGGGTAAACTACGACAGGAACAGCTATATGCCAAATTGAGCAAATGTCAATTTTGGCTGAACAGCATTGGATTCTTGGATCACATCATATCACCCGATGGGATTAGCGTGGATCCCCAGAAAACGGAGGCAGTGACTAATTGGCCGAGACCGACAACAGTGACGGAAGTACGGAGTTTTGTTGGATTAGCGGGCTACTATCGGAGATTTGTGGAGGGTTTCTCCCAGATTGCTGCACCGTTGACGCGATTAACTCGGAAGGGGGTGATGTTCGTACGGGACAAACAGTGTGAACAGAGTTTCCAGGAACTGAAGTACCGTTTAACCACTGCACCTGTCCTTGCATTACCGGATAGCAGTGGAGAGTTCGTGGTTTATAGTGATGCAGCGCTGCAAGGTTTGGGTTGCGTGTTGATGCAAAATGGGAGAGTTATTGCCTACGCATCTCGGCAGCTGAAGACTCATGAATTGAACTACCCTACTCATGATTTGGAGTTGGCAGCGGTGGTTCATGCTCTAAAAATCTGGAGGCATTACTTGTTTGGTGTGACATGCAGGATATACACCGACCACCAGAGTCTCAAGCATATATTCACCCAGAAGGAATTTAACATGAGGCAGCGGAGATGGTTAGAGCTGTTAAAGGATTATGACTGTACAATTGAGTCCCATCCCGACAAGGAAAATGTGGTGGTAGATGCGCTTAGCAGGAAATCAGCGGGATCAGTTGCACACCTGAGGTTGGTGTACCTTCCCTTATTAGTGGAATTTCGGAAGAGTGGAGTTATGCTGGAGATGGACGAGCAGGGAGCCTTGTTGGCTAGATTTCATGTGCGACCGGTGTTGGTCGACAGGATCATTGAGGCTCAATTATAGGATCGGATCTTCTGTGACTACAAAAATGAGGTTGAGACCGGACAGAGGCAGGATTTCTCCATCAGGGGCGATGAAGCATTAGTGAAACTTGGACGATTGTGTGTACCTACGGTACCAGAGTTGCGGAGAGAGATTTTAGACGAGGCACACAGTTCAGCGTATGCTATACATCCAGGGGGAACGAAGATGTATCGTACTCTCCGGGACCACTATTGGTGGCCAGGGATGAAAAGAGAAATAGCTGAGTTCGTCAGCAAGTGTTTGATCTGTCAGCAGGTCAAGGCGGAACGACAGCGTTCGTATGGGGCTATGCATCCACTCCCGATCCCATAATGGAAATGGGATCAAATTACGATGGATTTTGTCTTCAAGCTACCGAGGACACGGAGTGGATTTGATGGGATTTGGGTCATCGTGGACCAGTTGACCAAATCAGCACATTTTCTGCCTGTACGTGAGACGTACAAGCCTAATCGTTTGGCACAACTGTTCATTAATGAGATCATTCGACTACATGGTACCCCGGAGTCGATAGTGTCAGATCGGGACCCGCATTTCACTTCTAGGTTTTGGAGGAGCCTGCAGACTGCATTGGGTACGAACTTGCATTTCAGTACGACATTCCACCCACAAACCAACGGACAGTCTGAAAGGACGATACAGACTCTAGAGGACATGATGAGAGCCTGTGTGCTGCAGTTTCAGGATTCGTGGGCTGATCGGTTACCATTGATGGAGTTTGCCTTGGGAAGGCTCCCTATGAGGCACTGTATGGTCGACAGTGCAGAACACCTATATACTGGATGGAAATTGGGGAAAGAACCTCAATGGGGCCAAACTTGATGGATTTGACCCAGGAGACAGTTCGGGTTATCAGGGAAAGGTTGAAGGCGGCCCAGGATCGCCAAAAGAGTTATGCTGATCGACGGATCCGAGATCTGGAGTTTGAGGTTGGTGACTTTGTGTTCTTGAAGTTATCACCATGGAAAGGGATCATCCGATTCGGAAGATGTGGGAGGTTGAGTCCCCGTTATATTGGACCTTATGAGATCGTTGAGAGGATTGGTCCAGTGGCATATCGTTTAGCACTACCTTCGGAGCTTTCCCGAGTACATGATGTATTCCATGTGTCTATGCTACTGAAGTATCTTCGGGATGACTCTCATGCACTACCGAAACAACCACTGGAATTGATGACAGATTTGAGTTTCGAGGAGCGACTCGTACAGATTCTGGATTGGAAGGAAAATGTCTTAAGGAACAAGACAATTCCATTGGTTAAGGTGCTATGGCGGACCCACGATGTGAAGGAAGCGACATGGGAACCCGAGGATTTGATGAGAGGGCAGTACCCACATTTATTTGAGTAAATTTAGTGGATGAAATTTTTGTAAGGTGGGTAAGTTGTAACGACCCGAACCGGGTTTGTTAATATTTTAATGTAAAATGACTATTTTGCCCCTGATGGGGGAAAACTTTGACTTTTGACCCGAGAAATAATTTAGACCTTGACCCATAGTTCCCATAACTATGACGTAGATCGGGACGTCACGAATCCGTAGACAGGCGGCACGCCGAAATCGGAGTTCGTATGAAAGAGTTATGGTCACGGAAGTGTTTTAGCAGAATTTACGAACCGAGAGCAAACGATTAAAATAATAATTATTATGGGAATCCGTGTAAACCCTAATTTCAAACTGATCCAGCGGATGAGTGAAAAATGTCACTCATCCAAGTGAACACTATTCCCATAAAGTTGGGTCTACACCCATAGGTCCAATTGTATATATTTTATTCCTTTTCAATTAACCCTAGCCCTTGATCTCTCTGCCCAAACTGATCCTAACCCTTCATTTTCTTCTGCTTTATCTCTATCCTTGCACGATCATCTCTCTCTCTCTGGGAAAGCACACAAACACATCCATTCCTTACCCGTACAAACTGAACCCTTCCATTTTCTCTCAACCCAAACAATCGAACCAGCCATTCTTCCACCACCAGACGGCCGCCCTCAGCGCCACCATCATCTCCAGAACACCACCGTGCACCACCAGCAACCACAACCCCTCATCCCGGCCTGAACAGA
This sequence comes from Prinsepia uniflora, assembly GCA_032719365.1. Classification (NCBI taxonomy): domain Eukaryota; kingdom Viridiplantae; phylum Streptophyta; class Magnoliopsida; order Rosales; family Rosaceae; genus Prinsepia; species Prinsepia uniflora. The sequence goes on from CM064868.1 coordinate 19,645,115, forward strand.
CCCGAAAAGCCCCCAGACCCGAAACACAGAGGAATCGGATCCAGGAAGCAAAATCGCACCTCCTCACCTTCTCGACTTGAACGGAGCTCCAGTTGACGTCTTGAGGACCCCAGGAACACGACTGAACGGACGACGAAGGCTACGGCGGCGACACGGCGGAGGTAACGCCCAAAACCCGAGAGACCCGTTTATTTTCCCTGTTTCGAAACAACCCATTTCAACGTTTAGAATTCGATTCTCTGGTTAGAGACATGCTCTAGGGTTAGTGACGAGCTCATAGGGGCCGGTTTGGACGACTGAGACGGAGTGGATAGCCGGAGAAGACGACCAGAGTTTGGTCGTGAACTTCATCGAGGTCCAGGTACGATTCTACCGTTTTTCTTCCAGTTTTGAGGTTATGGAATCGTAGAGCAGACCTAGACGACTCTGTAGGATTGAACCCCGTAAAAAATGGTGGCCGAAAACAGACTGTGGAAACGGGTCAAGCCGCGGGTCAACGGCGACCCGGTTCTAGTAAATGGGTTGACCCGATACTGTAGCAGTGATGACGTCACTTCTGATGTCATGATGATGTCATCCTGTCAGAGATTGTCAGATCAGGGGCCAACCAGAGCAAGCCACGTGTCACCTGACAAATGTCAGTGATGACGTCATGCTGACGTCAGCAGCACTGTAGCAGCGTTGACCCACGCATTGACCAGGCGCGTGGGAATAGTATTTTTGGTGGGACCGGTACCATTTTCAAGGTTTCGACGATACGGATCCAATAGTGGTAGTTTCGTGTCGATCGGAGATCGTTAAGAAAGTCAATATGGGGTTTGAAGCCTCGGGAATAGTGCCCGGGTTACGTATTCGAGACAGATCTGTTCTACGGTCTTAGTATTGGAGTTGTAGGGTCCTTTAGTGACTCTTAGATATGTGACTACAGGTTTTAGCAGTCGTTGAGCAGCGAGGACTGAGTGTGAGTGGGCTGTTTGATTTATAAAAGGATTGCATGTATAAACTGTTTTACTATTTCCACTTATGATTTAGATGAGTACTATATGACCTGTTTATATCTATTATTATAATGTTTTGGGCATGAGACCCGTCTGGATTATATGTGGATTGTGATCTGGGATGTCCGGGGGACATAGGGTAAACTATATTGTTATTGTACTGTACTTTCCTACCTGTCTGTCTTGTCTCCTCTAGGAAGGGTTGTTGGCCCGGGTGGACCCTGGAGTAGTCACGGGGCCCTGACTGAGTGGAGTTGACCCCTGTTGGGTTGCTTACTCTCAGGAAGGCATGTTCGTATACCTCGGGACAGTGACCGAGATACTAGGCACTGATGTACCTAGAGAGTCTTGGGTGTGAGACCCTGAGTGGCAACGCGTAGCCTTAGAACCGTGACATCATTTGGGTTGGGTTTTACAGTGCACTAATATGTTAGTTTCTCTTTTCTATTATGATTATGATTGTGTGATTATGTTTTCATTATGATATTGTGTTTTCAATGCATGCAAGGTTTGGAAAACGGAGGGGTAAAACCTTATGATTTACTTTATTATGAAATTGATTTATAAACTGTTTATTTTTGGCCCACTCACCCTTTAAATGTTTTATTGACCCCTCCAGGCCGTGACACGGAACTAGAGGAGGATCCGGAGGAAGAGGAAGAGGCTTAGTTTATTCGATGTGCACCTATACACCCCCTTGTGGGTAGGTTGAGCACCAAAAAATGTACTCTGACTATTGTGCTCACGTTTTGTTATTTTACTATCCCTTGTCTGACAGCTATCACTCGGAACAATGTTGTTGCACGTTATTTATCTATTTGAGTATTTAGTTTTATTTAAGGGCAATTTTGGTATGTTTGGAGTCGTTGTCAGACGGGAGCGGGGCACGTCCCCGGGTGGTCCTAGTGGGATTGGGACGGGTCCTGTCACTTGAGGTTGATCGCAGATGCGGGCTGTAGCAGAGACCGAGACATCACACTCTTCCTCCTATGATCTTGGCGTACTCTAGAAGCCCCAGTGAGGGCTAGAGTCGGAATTATCCCTCGTGTCAGACGGGAGCAGGCACTTCCCACGTTAATCCCGGGGGATTTGGGACGGGTCCTGACAACTAGAGATCCAGACATCACATGCCACCACCGATCCTGGCATACTCTGGCTAACCCCGAGCAGGTGAAGATTTTATCCCTAGTCTGACATGCGGTGTCAAACGGGACCAGGCATATCCCACGAGAATCCAGGGGGATTGAGACGGGTCCTGTCATGTAGGCTGGTGGGTGCAATCTGATTGGTGAATTTTTTGTTTGGTATACTCGCATTTATGTGTCACTTTGCACCCTGAACTACAACTATTGTATTTAATTGCACTATGGACTACAACTTTTGTGTTTAATTGCACCATGTAATAAACAAAATGGCTTACTTATGCACTATTTGACAATGTTATTATATCTCATCTACTTCAATTTTTTTTGTGTGTAATGATGTATGTTTTCACTTTCAAATTCTCTTTCTTAAATATTTCAGGATTAGTTGAGTCATGTTCAAAGGACCTGATGTACTATTATATTTTTTTGTCACTTTGCACCATGTATTACTAAGGGTGTATCACTTTGCATCATGTACCACTAAAGGTGTACCGCTTTGCACCTTGTACTACTAATTGTGTATCACATTGCACCCTGCATTACCAATGTATGTGTCACTTTGCACCCTGTACTACTACTTTTGCACCCTGTAACATATTGATTGGCTCAATTTGACAGAACAATCCATAGAATTACATTGCAGAAAGACTTAAATAACCATCGTTACATTACAAGAAAAATCCATAGATTACATTGCCAAATTACATTTCCATTACAAGTTAGGTTTTTAGCATCATATACAAAGTTGGATTGTTAGGCAATCCCTAAGCCTAAACTTCAATCTTCTTAAACATCACCACAAGACAGGTTATAATTAGGGTAACCCAAAGCTTCCTTGTCCTAGCTCTGTACCTTTTCAATTTTCTTCCAATTTTCCTCAACAATCTAGGTTTGATTGCCTTGCACCGATAACACATTTCAGGATCAAATCATTCCCAATACCCACATTTGCTTTCCTGCATCAAAACACACTTGATTATCATAAACTTACACACAATCTCAGTAATTAAATGGAATTTGAACATATTTCATCTAAAAGGTGAAGTACTAAAACATAATTTCAATAGAGTTGCGTATTCATCGTAATTTTAACAAAGAACACAATTTTTTTATTTTTCATTACCCCAGAACATGGACACTTGGAATCTCCTCCTGGGATGTATGTTAGTCCACGAAGTCAAGATTTTACATTTTTTCTCGCAGTAGCAACGCTTTGCTTCAAGCTCCTTCATCTCTTCTTCTTCGAAGGTCGAGTGGATGATTAGAAGGTGGTGGCACCGATGAGAGAAGGAGGACCTGGGCAGCGTCGAAGCCTGGGTTTGCGTCGAAGATTAGGGGAAGGAGGAACTAGGTTCGCGTTTAAGCTTGGGGGAAGGAGGAACTGTGGCATGTACATTTAGGGTTTCTCAATTTGGGATTCGAAATTGGAAGGGCCAATTGTGAAGCTCCACAAATGCCCTTTTCTAATTTAATATGTTTTAATCTACGTAGATGTCACATAGGTTTTTTCATGGTAAATGGGATGGTAGGAACGAAAAAGGAGCTGAGTAGCCATACTCAGCAATTTCATGCAGTTAAGTGAGCAAATAATGAGTACAGGGTGTAAAGTGAGACCAAGGTGTGAGTTCATGGTGCATTTAAGCCAAAAAGCCTAAATAGAAATGGAGGAGCAGACATAAAAATTGTAAATTGCGATTTAAAAATACCAAATATCCTATCAATCACATTCCTTAAGGACACATGGCAAAAGTTGAACAACTCATTTTCATTTTCAGGATCACGACCATAACCTACAAAATCTTGGAGATGATATCGTACACCTCAAAACAAAGCTAAAAATTAGTGTCAATTAGCAAATCCACAATTCACTAAGAAATATTTACCTAATTATATAGTACACACACACACACACACACACACACACATATATATATATATATATATATATTAGTATGCAACATAGAAATAAAAACATATTTCCAACCAAAAAGATAAGTATTTACCTTGAGGAACTTTAAGATCATTTCTCCTTGATAGAGACTTAACACTTTTGAATCATGAGCCAAACCCTCCCATTTGCTACAGACATACATGAATTCCAAATCAAAATTTCAAGCTACTAATACATTTTGGGATATATTTCCATGTCAATTACGATAATTGCTGATATCGCGTCCTCTCACTATTTATGCAACAACAACAACAACAACAACAATAATAATAATAATAATAATAATATGATAGTAACCTTAATAATAATATTATGTAATGGTTGTCACTTATCTTGAAATAAGGATAAAACCTTGTATTTTATCTTATTTAGCTGACACTCCTGATCCTGGTTTAACCATCAACTCAGATGTTATTGTATTCAAAGCCCTCAAAACTTTGTGAAAATTTTCACTTGTGGCGAATTGTGATTGCCCAAATGTTTTACGAATGACACAATATCAAGAATTTTGACCGACAATTTGTAAAAATGCTGCTAGCATTTCTTCAACACAAATATATTTGTGTCCCTTATGAGTGTTTTTTCTCGAAGGATAATGCTTAACTTTTGGAACACGTCAGGATACATCCTATATACCTGTCGGAAAATTGCGAGATCATCGTTCAATGCATGATATATATATATAAAATCATATCTAACGGTAGTAATTCGTTGTCGAATTAGTGGACGCTCAATATGTCCTTCACCCCCTCAAACTGATGTAGCACATGTACTAATGTTTGAGTTTCCGTATGAAAAAGTGTTAATGCCTTTATCAAGTCTACATCCAAATCTTCATCAATTTCTTGTTCACCAATTTCTTCATTATTGATTTCTTCTTCCTCTCTCATAGTCTTCATATATCCTCGAGTATGACATTGTATGTAGATGTTAAAATATATGTTGTGAAAAAAAAATATCAAAATTAACTAACAAATTAGGAATTGCAGAAAGTAACATTATTTGTAGAATTCAAATGTAATTCACATCCTGATAAAACAATATATTTGCATACATATTAATTAGAACAATCAATTTTAATGAATTAGAGCTATTGCTTCTAGTGATCAATGGACAATGAAAGGTACAAGACGTAATGTCTGCATAAGGACTTCATAATTCTTTGCATAGATGATAGTTTTAGTTGGTTATATTACTTTATCGTTTCTAGTGATTTTCATACATATTATTTTAGTTGGTCACCACTTTTTGTTCATGGTGTGAAAAAAATGGCATATTCATGGAAATTAAAATACAACAAATTAAACAAAATACATAGTTCAACAAAAATAGGAAAAAGTTCAATCAAACCAAAAAAAAAATTAAATCAAATACATAGTTCAACAAAAATACCAAAAATAACACAACCATAGTTCAACAATTCAAAGTAAACAATTCTCAACCAAAAACCAAGGTGATCCCAATAACATTTTATTCCAATTTGAAGGATATCCAAGATGAGCGCTCTTTGGGTGACATCTTCAAGAACATGTCTTGTTTTACTTTAGTATTAAGCAATTCAACCTCCTTGAATTGAACATTGTCATCCAAGTTTGGTACATCCTTCATAGCATCCCAAAAATGCTATTCTCTCTATCTCTTTCTCTTTTCTCCATTAAAGCATAGATTTTCTCAAAATTGGTGGATATGGTTTCAAGAACTTTGGCTTGATTGGTGGAGCCAATTGAGTTAGAACTCCCTTCATACTTGGATCTACTTCGCTTATTTTGACTTGTTTTTCCTTGAGGAACCTCAAAACCTAAAGGGGACTCAAAGGGTGGTGTAGATTGGTAGGGTGATGAAGGTTGGAAGGATGGTTGATAGTGACTTGGTGCTACAAATGTCTCATTGGCAGCATCATATGTAAAGTCTTCCATCCCAAAATTTAGGTTTTTCTCATCCCTAAAAGTTATTGTATCGGTATCATCGACACCTAATGCAAGTGAGCCATTCTCAGTAGCAGTTACACCCCCAACCATAATTTTTAAATCATCATAATTAGCAACACTTTCTATCTGAAGGTTCTTGTGACTTGTGTGGGACTATCAAAGGAAAAAACAATTGACGATTGTTAATATATTAGAGCAAGCTAGTAAGTGACATATCATATAATATGAAGCTCACCTTCAACTAATTTTCTCATACTTCATCACTAGCCGTGAACTTCTTTGCAATTGGGTCCTATCCAAATCCAAAGTTGTTATGCATAAGAGTAGTCATTTTGTCAAACTGCTTTTATACCATCTAATTCGGCTCACATAATTGCTATATGTTTTAGGAGACACGGTTTTGATTAGTTCTCAAATGTCCGGAGTGCGGCTTCGTTTTCTTGAGACTTGTGACTGGATCATGACTCAGACGTCCAGTGTTCGGCTCTATTTTCCCGAGTCTTCCCTTGGACGTCTAGAGCTCGGTCATGTTTTTTTGAGTGGTTTTCCTGTCGGTAGTGCGATTTGATTACGGTGATTGATATTTGAGCATCAAGGATTTATTAGTTATGTTTGATTATTGCTGTTTGTGGCTTAATATATTTCATATTGATTTATTTTATTGATTTCAGTTTGATTTACGGATATTTACTCGTATTTCGAGACTTACAATTTGTTTTTATTGAATTTTGATGGTTTTATTATATGCATGCATAGTTTTTTTAGAAAACGGAGGGTAAAAGACTTATGTTTTTTGAACTATGTCTTTAAAAGAGTTTGTTTTTGTCCACTCATATGTTTATTAATTTTTATTGCTCTTTAGGCCATGATAAGGAGGCGAGAACTATCTTGGAGCCAGAGACATACTATTCACTACACACTCGTTGACTTCTTAGGGTAGGCTTTAGTCTATTGAGTTGTATTTTACTTATGCTATGCATGTCATAACACAAATGGTTATGTAAAGTATTTTTTGTCTAAAAGTTTTTTTTGTTTTGTCGATATTGTGCGGTACCTTTTAGGGTAGTTTCAACTTTTTAGTGTTAACCGTCAGGGAGTAGGATCTTTCACAACTATCAAATTGTTTTTGAGAAAAGTCAGGTCACTCGAGCCCCTCCAAAGATCGAGGTTTGTCTGCATCCTTCAACCTCTCTTCCATCTCCCTTCGGTGAACCATTCTGGTAAGAGGATCACTGCATTTGAGACATGCCTCAGTTGGATCAGGGGGTGAAAAAGAGTTGTGAGAAAAATACTGGATCCCCACCTTCATCTTTGAATCGGCATTGAAGGTATTAGCCGATTCCTCTGGAAGCCAAGGTCCATATTGTTTCATTTTTCACCAAATTCAGACATGGCAGAGTAATCCTTAAGTACATGGTCCAAGAATCCACAACCCAAACAAAAGTTGGGAAGTCGCTCATAGGTAATAGACACCAGGGCAATCTCTTCAATTCCCTTAGACAATCGTAGCTTCATACATCAACATAGAGGTTTAGAAATATCCACTCTGACACGCACATGTAAGGAGTCACCTCAATACCTCCCAGATTTACCCATGTCGGTGGATACATACTGGCCTATAGCTCCTCCAATGACTTTACCCATTTCAGGGTTCATGAACACAGGGGAGAGGTCCCTCACATGGACCCAAAAAGGTTGATGGATCAGAGGGGGACATTCTTGGGGTCCCCACACCCATCAGCAACAATGAGAACAAGTAGAGATTTGCTGAAGGACCAAGGATTTCCACGCAGAACATTCAACATCTTATTTTTGGATTCAAAAGCGAACAAAATACGATCTTCACCAATATCACACATCTGGACCCGGGCCCTTGGCATCCAGAGTTTTTTTCATAGTCCCCTTCAATGCCTCCTTGTTATACGCTTTAGAGGTCAATAGTCGCCCTATGAGGAGAAACATATTTGACTCTAACCCACCAGACTCCCGAGACTTCGTTACAGTAACATCACTTCAGGCTCTGTCAACATGAGAGATGAGGTGGACTTTTCCAGAACATCATCCATGAGGACACAGACCCTGACCAAATAGAATGCACAAAATAACAACCCACACCCAACAATTGAACATACAACTCACTAAACTCACACACAAATGAGAAGAAACACAATACTCACACCAAGGAGAAAGGTCACACAAGGAGAAAGGAGAACGCTCTCACAAGGAGTGACTTTTTTTCTTTTAAAAAATAATGACACTTTACACTTGTATTTATGGCTCCTACTTACAATACTGTTGAGTTGAGAAGTATGACCTTGCTATCATTGTCATTTGGGGAGCCAGAAGAGTAGAAGCCCCCAATTTGGGGAGCTCATTACTGCCCAATTCGAGCCCAACTATAATATTGAGCTCTGCAGTAAATAATGGAATTGGGATTGAGATGGTACCTAGCTCGCCAACCGAAGCTCGATCCATTAATTAAACTCTACTATATTATCATAGAGCAGAGAGCTTAGCTTCTTGTCAAATACTCTAGTTTTCTTTGAGTGAGACTATACTTTTTCGACTGGCATGGCTTAAAAATGTGATTGGTTGCCAACAAATCCCAAAAAAACAGTGGAACTATGAAAGAGCACCATATTAAGCCGATGGCTCTATATGGATGATGAATCTATGATCATTGATCAAACATCAACATAGTTCATTGTATATGCCATAAATTGAATTTTTACTAACTTCGGACTTGCTCGCTACTTGTTATTGGTTGTGCATAGCTTACTCAGTTTCTCATCTCATTGTTATGTTTGAAATTAAATTTAAACTCTACGAATTATGCAAAATATCAATTAAAATCTATGAATTATGCAAAAGTATGCACTTAATTAATTTTTTTAAAACCTAAATATAACTCTGAATTCCTAATAGTACACACGAAAATTACTATTTTGTTTTTGTTTTGCCCTAAACTTCTAACCTGTGTGTGTAATTAGGCAGTTAAAATGCGTTTGTCGAATGTGTTATAATATTGTAATATATCATCAATCTCATCTCATTGTTATGTTTGAAATTAAATTTAAACTCTACGAATTATGCAAAATATCAATTAAAATCGATGAATTATGCAAAAGTCTACACTTAATTAATTTTCTTAAAACCCAAAGACAACTGAATTCATAATAGTACACAACAAAAATTATGACTTTTTGTTTTTTTGTTTTTGCCCTATCTAACTTCTAACCCGCCTGTATAATTAGGCGATTAAATGCACTTATCACATGTGTTATAATATTGTAATATATCAACAACCTCATAGTTCGAGTTATACAAAACTAGGAAATCATTAAATTCAGCACAATAAACTCATAAACTTGGCAGATGTTGGTGTAGCTATATTGCGTATGCACCAAACATATGTTGCCATTCTTTTGATTTTATGACAAAGTTTAAGAGCAAGTAAAGGGTAAAAATCCAAAAATAATTACATGACTATATTCTACGTGTCATATTGCATTGTACGTGCGACAAATGTGACGAAACAAGGGCAACCAAAAATGAAGTTTAAAAATGAAACAAGGGCAATAGAAAGCTAGTTGGCCAGAATTGGAGGAGACTGGGCTCCAAAAATGGCATAAAAGCTGGTGCAAACAGAATTCAGTGGTGAAATTCTGAAAAGAAAATTCATTGACTCTTTGCCAAATCCAAGCTTGTGTGTCAATATGGTAATATACATCAATGCATTGTGATATGTCATAACTAAAATTTAAAACTATTTGACTAGCCAAAGGTCAATTTGGTAACTCCACGAATCACTGAAAATTAGATTCTTTTTTTCATATTCTTTTTAATTTATTTAACTTTTAATCTGAACCGTTCATTGTTCAAATTGATCATTTTTATCCTTCAATTTAATTATAATACACTAAAAGGATTGAAATGCAAAGTTATATTTGAAACTATTATTTTTTTCATAAAGGCATAGTTTTTCTTTTTCTAGTGATCCGCTCTGAAGTCTTAACAAAATAAACGCAATTTGACCCCACATTCCCAACGGACTGAAAACTAACGTCTCTCTCGCGATCCCACTGAATCCCTACTTTCCCTCACCAAAATGTCTCACTGTTTTATTGGTACCTTCCGTGCCTTCCTCCTCTGTCTTTATTGATCCTCTGTTTTCATATATAGCTTTCAAGAATCTCACTTCAAATCTTGCCACACCCCAGCACAATCCCACAAAACGCTTCACACACAAGTTTCAAATTTTATTCTTTTCTTCATTTTTTAATTAATTTTTGTTTATAAGGCCACCGGCTCAAAAGGCCAACTCTGTGTTTATCTGTGTGTGCCTGCGTGAGCCTTGGTGGAGGCTACAAAAAGTGTTCTAAATATAGTGAAAAATCAATTGGGACTTTGGTAAGATACTAGTGGATGACAAGTTGTTTTGGCCTAAAAAAGCTCCTCTATTTTCGCGTAAAATCATTGGCTTGTCTCTCTTCTTTCCCAGAGTCTTTGTGATGATACGATTCCTAGAAAGACAGATTACTCTCTTCGCATACAGATTTCTGTGAGGTTGATTTTGATTTTCAATCTCCCCACCCATTTTCTTTTATGGGTTCTTTAGTGCTTTCCTTTTGGTTTTTATTTAGATCTCTCCACAATGATTAGGCATTGATACAATCTGTAATTCCAGAAAATTACGGCCATTTTGAATCAAATCAAATATATCTGTTGCTTCCGATTTTGAGTTGAAAGATGGCATCCTCGCAAATTGAATTGGCCTCCTCTGCGCCGTTCGGGTGCGTCTTGAGAGATCACAACCGGCGAGAAAGATGCAGAGAAAGCAATGCCAGAGCCGCACAGGCCGCTTTTCATAATAATTTGAAAAGCTTGGTGAGAGATCACTTCACCACCTGCATCTCATCAGTCTCTTCATCAAACCCTGCCTCCAATGAAAACAAAAAACCCTTGGACCAAATCGAAAATGTAATGGATTCCTGGGTTGGAAACAAGGATGAGAGCTTGATTATGAGCTCCAGGCAGGCTCGGGTTCTTGATCGGTGGGCTACAAGACGGCAAGGAAAAGAAACAGAGAGGCAGAGCCTGGAGGCAGAGCTCGTGTCATTGCCTAATTCGGCGCCGTCTTCGTCAAGAGCATCGACTTCTATTAAGGAGGAGACGATGTCAAGAACAGACAGCTTGGCTGAGATTTCCAAGTTGGGAGTTGGAGCTTCTTCTCTGGTTCAAATATGGGAAAAGAGGCTGAACCAATCAAACAAGATGAGCTCCAATGGCAATGTCACCGAGACAAGCCCGTCCAATTCCGGATTGAGCGAGAATGAGAATGAGAAAGAGAATATTTTCAATTCTCCCTTTGAATCCAATGCTTCCAATGAATCCACCGCTTCCAACGACCCAAAAACGTCAAATGGTTCCAATTTGGAAAAGCAGCCATCAAGAGGGTTTGAAACAGGTGACTCTATTTTCGACGAAAGATTCGACGTTGGCCCTGTCACTGAGGACTCCTTTGAGGATTCACACTCCGATGGAAGTGTTAAGTTCGACAGTCGGTCTATTTTAGAAACAGAAAGAGAAAGAGAGAAGGTTCGAGTATCCGACATTATTAAAAGGTTGACAGGATCACAACAGTGTACATTGTCTTCTCCCTGTGAGTTCGACAATGATCATGATCAGCAGCAGTCTTGTGTCAATCCATCTCCATGTAAGAACCGAAATCGCGAGAGGCATTTCAGGTTTGATCATGCAGAGCAGCTACATAATGCATTCTGCCATGTTATAAGTTCGCCAAGGATGATCAGAGGCAGGCAGGCATTTGCTGATTTGCTTATGCACTTGGAGCGCGACCGGCATAGGGAGCTTGACACGCTTGTAGACCGTAGAGTAGTTTCGAAGTTCTCCCAAAAAGGCCGGATTCAGGTTTGCTCTAGATTTTCCATAACAAGCTCAGTTATAAATTCAATACGATCAAAGATTTAATATATATTGTATTTGCTTGCAGTCGATGCTTAAACTTAAGATGTTACAACGGGGCATGGCAATGTTACGTCAAGATTCACTATGCCGGAAACCAACAACATGTCAAGGGAAATTGCCACAAGGCTCTGCCATCATGCATCTGAGGTATGCTTATAATTTCGCATTGGAATTTGGATTAGTTTACACTAAAATGATGAACATTATCTGCAAAATGATGTAAACTATTTAGCCTTAAATGCATTGTTTTTATAGAATAGTTGTTTGGTCTCTTTAAATGACCTTTTTTTTATATGTTAGGCCTTTGAATGAGCCAAAATTTGAATTAAATTGCATATTGATTATGACATGCGTTTCAGGGAGAAATTTAGCAGTGGTGTTGAGAAGGCTCAGAATGGTGCAGGTGGTCCAAGAAGCCATGCTTCTAAGGAGCTTGAAAAGGACATGAGAGCAGTACAAGTAGAAAATTCCTCCAGCGCCAATAGGCCTAGTGAAAGCCCTTCTAATGGTAAATTTGAGATTATTGAGCAGAAGAATGCGAATACAACCCTTGTACAGAATCCATTGCTGCGTGTTAGTGAGGATATTCGTGAAGAAGTTAGCCTGAGCTCAGATGTCACTTTGCAAAGAACAAGTTCAGTGGTTAGAGAAAGTTCTCTCTTAGCTAATGCTAGTGAGGAAGCCAACTCGTGCTCAAAAGTCACCTTCCAAGGAACAAATTTAGTGGCTAGAAATGAGTTGCCGGAGACAGACAATGATCTTCATGACAAAGCTAGCTCATCAAGCTCGAAAGTCACTTCAAGTTTAGTGGTTAGAAATGCGCTGACCCAGGCTAGCGAAGATATCCATGATGAAGGCAGCCCAAGTTCAGTAATCATACTGCAAGAAACAAGTCCAATGGCTAAAAACACCTTGCCACCACATGCTTGTGAAGATGTTTGTGAAGTAATGAGCAAGAACTCAGAAGAAATGTGGCATGGTTCTAATTCAGCAGATAGAAGCCTTGAATTGCAAGAAACCGTGGATACAAGCACAAGCTTGGTTGGTTGGGATGAGAATGAGATAGAAGTAGAGGATGATTACCATTATTATGGAGATTATAGTTATGACAGTTGGATAAATGAGATTTCTCGCCCACGGAGGTATTGGGAAGATCTCAGGAAGACATGGTACCAAGAGATGCTCAACTCCAACTCAGGAAAAGGGGAGATCTGCCAGCTAATTGAAAGGTATTTGAGTCTTGAACGTCAAGAGTCTATAATTAAAGCCTAACTGTTTAGTTTTTTAATGCAAACTAAAGATCCTAAGTCTATTACTTACAAATCTGAAAAATATTTTCTACTGGTCTATGCAGAAGAACAGTATCAAATTTTCTTACTAGTGATTTCCGAGACAAAATAGACAGATTGATGGCATCTCGCATAGAAATTCAAACACAACAAGATTGCGGTGAAGAGGAAGAAGATAAGGATAATACCCAAGATAGATTGGATCAAATGGTAGCTTTCTTACAACAACAACAACAACAACAAGAAGTACAACAGCAGCAGCAACAACAACAACAGCAACAACAAAAAATTTATCAAGGGAGTCAAGAAGAAGAAAAACAAGGGCTCTTGCAAGAGCAAGAACAAGAACACCAACATGAAGCGCAGGAAATAATAGAAGAGGAAAATGTTGATGAGGAGGATGAAAATGAGGATGAAGGAGAAGAAAGGAACCTAATTAGTGGTCAATTTCAAGAAGCAAGTGACGATTTTGACCAATTAACATCACCAACTCACATGACAGCATGGAGTTATCAGGACAATGAAGTACTGGGGGATGATTCTGATCGAGCTGCTTCCATATCTCCACCCCCACGGCGGCGATTTTCACCACCTCCATGCTACCAACATAGGCGACAGTGTTCCCCATCTCCATGCTACCAAGATAGGCGACAGTGTTCCCCATCTCCATCTCCATCTCCATCCTACAACCAAAGAAACTGCCATTACTCTCCCTCCACAAATGATCCTTCAATTGTGAGTTCACCTTTTTTTTTATCTGAAATAGCTTCTGTATAGAGCTATGAAGGCACTAACAGAGCTGAACTTGCAGGAAGTGGAACTCATATACGATATGAGAGGACAGATGGAGCAACTCTACCATGAAATGTCTGACCTACGGAAAGCAATAAAAAGCTGTGTAGATATGCAAATAACAATGCAACAATCCATGATGAAGCGGGAAGTTCATTCAGGTCTGTTTGAGTTTAAACTTCTCTTTCATTAGTCTCTCCCTAAATCGTCGCCTCAGATCAATTTAAAAATGAATTCCGTAGTTTCTTTAGTGATATAACCAATGAATCACAATATTACAGGCCAAACAGAGAGCATAAGGGATGCAAATGGATTTGCAAAGAGAGGAAATTGCTGCATTTGCCGCGAAGTCCATGTGGACTCACTTTTCTACCGGTAACTTGAGTGTTAAGCTAAGGCTTCGCGTGCAAATTTTAAACCACGATTCTAATTTTAGGTTGCCTGTACTGATATTATGAGATATGATTATTTTGCAGGTGCGGTCACATGTGCACCTGTCTCAAGTGTGCTCAAGAGCTGCAATGGAAAAGCGGGAAATGTCCAATTTGCGGGGCTCCAATTGTGGATGTGGTGAAGGCATACATGGAATATTAGGGTTCTGGTGAACGAGTTCTTGCTCCAAAGGACCGTCTTTCTTTGATAAAACTCAACATCATAGTGAAGCATAAGTTTGGAGAGGAAGCTAATTTATATTCATCTTACCTATTTACTGTCTACTTTGTTTTTTATTCTGTGTATTGACACCATCAGGGAAAACATATATGGTTTCTCTTTTCCCACATATGCCTTTGCGTATGTTTTTTGAGGAGAAGCCACACAACTAACAAGCTCTGCTGTTATTGACCTTGCTATATACAATTTCAAAAGAAAAAAGGTGCCTCTTTTTGGAAACTTGCTCTCTTCTTTGTATATATATTAACTCATAAATAACCTTAAATAATTTATAAATATATCCATGTATGTTCTTTGAATTGCAACCTCTGTGGAATCAAACTGGGGAACGCAAAATCATTTGAAAATTATGGAGCTGTCATGTGGCCTATAATTCCTGAAATGACCAAATTGCCCTTGGCAATAATACAAATGACTTGTAGACACCTTCACATTAAATGATCTATTTACCAGTTAAATATGTTATTTAATCAGGTTAACAGTCTCCGCAATATTAATATTTTCCCTGAGAGTTAATTGTCATTATTCTTAATAACGGACAATTAATATTGATATTAAATTACAATAATTATCATTATTATCATAATAAGCCATTATTATAATTATTAAATAATATATTTTATTATAAATATATTATTTATTAATTACAGATTTAACCGACTAATCAGAACGCTCCGAGACTCCCAAGGATTTCCTATAAATAGCGGAGCTCATTTCACTTTGCAGGTAATTCGATTTGACGCTACTTAAGCTCTTGAGATTTCTCTTTCGAAGCTGACTTAAGCATTGAAGCGTTCTTGGTTGAACAACCCCCCGGGTCTCGATCATTGAACGAACGATAACTTACTATTTGCTTGTTTATAGGAATCCTTGAGTCTTTTGAGTTTAAAGGACGAATTATGCTTCAACAATTGGTGCTTTCATTGAGAGCTTGAAAATATTCAAAAAGAAACTCTCACAATCGTTCATCGTTCATCTTACTTCGTTCAACGTTCATAACGTTGTTCGAAGATCTTGAACGCGTTTATCGTTTCGACAACAACTTTCCATTCAAGATTCTCTGATTCAGCATGGTTAGGGTTCGTCGATCCGTCTAATCAACTGGAGAAGGTGTTTCTGCCTCAACTTCCCAGACGAGGAATGAAGCTCGCATAGAGAATCCAAAGGAACACCCAACTCGACCCCGTCGAGTGTCCATAAAAGCTTCTATGGAGACGCAAGGAAGGATGCCGACCTTCAGCTTCGGAGCGTTCCCTTCTCTAACAACCTAAGTGCCCGCGCTAGGAGAAGGAACTTCAACCTTGCAGCAAAAAGGCGGACGGTTGATGGGAGGAGCTTCAAGGCAAGGTTAGCCCACAAAAAATATGGATTTAAGGGACTTCTTGGATGGGCGCCACGACATCTTAGGGAGGAGTCACCACCAACCTCCCTAGGACAACTTGGCGCAGCAAGTGGAAAGGTTGAGCAGTCAATTTCAACTCCAGTTAGAGCTCTTGCAGCGACTCCTGGCAGAAAGAACAACCCAAGAACCAGAGAGACATCCCACTTCGTGTGGAGGGTAAAAGAATGTTCCAAGGCGTCTGGGGAAGGAAAAGGTCTGATGCCAAACAATGTCACGGGATACTTCACTAAGCGACTCGGGTGAAGAAAGTCACACTCGCCGAGCAAAGAGCCCATAACGCCCAAGGCCATCGGTACATGAGTGACTTGGAAGTAGGATCGGGGCAACTTCACGGTTGGAGCGCTCACATGGGAGCAGGGGGCAACATCAGACTGCATAAAACTCCAAGACAATCTGCCCATGGCAGTGAGGGGGAGGATGAAGCTTACTCCCCTGCGCAACCCCAGAGGTCAAGAGGAGAGGCTCAATGAGGTTCCCGACGATCGGCTCGTAATGACTCTCCACTTCAGCGAGGTGTGTTGCAAGCTAACGATGTCCAAAGGATGTTGGATCGGCACCTTCGTGTTCAACGAGATGGCGATCTAGAGGACGATCTACGTCGCTAGATTCAGCTATCCATGCCTTTCATAAGGGATATTGAGGAGGAGTCATTCCCTCAAAGGTTGGCAACACCGAACTTCACTCCGTTCAAATGAGCTTCCGACCTAGTAAAACACATTGATTACTATCATGGAGTCATGGTCCCCCACAGACATAACGATGCACTCATGTGCAAAGTTTTTCAAGCTTCTCTTCAAGGCCAAACCATGACTTGGTTCAATCATCTCCCCCGGAGGTCGATTGCGTCTTTTGAAGAGTTGGCTCTAGCATTTGTGAAGGAGTACGCATAACTTCGAACAATCGAGGTGAAGGATGACCATCTTTTCTCTGTCCGAAAGAGAGCAAAAGAGACTCTGCAACTATACATAAAGAGATTTTGCGAGGAGAAGTCTTGAATTGTCGGCTGTAGCGACCTTGTTGCAGCAATAACGTTTAAACAAGGACTCCCTCGAGATAGTCAGCTTTACAGAGACATCGTCATGAACAATGCACCAAGTCTCACCAAAATGCTCTCACTAGCAGAGCGACATGTAAGCTGGGAGGACGAGAAGAACGTCATACATGCACAGGACCATGCGGGGGCTAGTGAGAAGGCCTCTAATAAGGATGATACCCAGGGAAAGTTTGCAACTAGAAAGTCCAAAAAGCGCAAGGTAGGTCAACCCTCTCAAACTCCGGCTATGGGAAAACCTATGTTGCAGCTTTCTTTGCCAGTTCATTTGATCCACAATGAAATAAAGGACAAACCGTGGTTCAAGAAGCCGGAACCAGTCAAAGGTGATCAGGAGAAGGCCGATAAAACGAAGTGGTGTGCCTACCACGAGTGCTATGGGCATAACATCGGAAAATGCATTTCCTTCGAGAAATATCTTTGGAATCTCATCAAAGAAGGGTATTGTGTCGAGTACGTCAAAGGGAAGGTCACAGATCGGCCCGTTGATAAAGGACCGAAAGAACCTGTAGCAAAGATGATTTACATCAACACCATCACAGCAGAATCGAAGTTGCTAGGAACCACCTCCAAGTAGAAGAAAAGAAAGATCTGAGATGCACTGGTCGTTTCTCATGTCTCCCATGTCACCACTCTAGGGGTGGCCAACGACTTTGTTGTTGGTTTCTCTTTTAAGGACAAGGTAGGACTCGACAGGCTGCATGATGACGCTTTAATTGTGTCAATCCAGATTACGCATGCTCAAGTTGATCGGATTCATGTAGATGAAGGAAGTGGAGAAAATATCCTCAGCCTAGATGCAGAGCGGGTTTAGAAAGCCTCACAAAAAAAGGGTCATCCCGCTCCGAGGTTTCAATGGGTCAACCAGCATGACCGTAGGCACTCTCCAGCTGGATATACATTCGGATCCCATCGTCATGTCCCAGACCTTTTACATCGTGGACGAGTACTCTCCATACAATGGAATTTTGGGAAGACCGTGGCTTCACAAAATCCTCTCAAACACGTCAAGCCTTTACTAGAAGATTCGATTCCCTATCCCCGGAGGTGGAATCGGGGGGATCAAGGGAGATCAGGTGATGGCTCGACGGTGCCTCACTAAAGGGTTGAAGGAGGTCAAGGAGGCTGAGTTTGTTCCCCAGGCAGGATCATCCACTAGGGGCAAGCTTTCTTCTTCGTCTCCCAAATAGAAACTAATCACAGGTCAAGATCCTGACATTCATGAGGAACCATCAACTCTAGAAGGATGGCAACCGGAGGATGACGTCACCCTCATTCAACTTGACCCTCAATATCCTGAGCGACAAGCCCGCATTGGTGCTCGGTTGAGTGACAAAGAAAAAGAAGAACTCATAGCTTTCCTACGTAAGGAGAAAGAAGTTTTGGCTTGGTCTCCATCTGACATGTCGGGGATTGATCCTAGCATCGCTTGCCACAAGCTGCACGTCAATCCCAACCACAAGCCGGTCAAGCAAAAAAGACACAATTTTTCCCCCGAGAAAATTGCTATCATCCAAGAGGAGATTGACAAGTTACTCGTTGCTGGATCCATTGAAGAAGTTTTGCACTCTGAATGGCTAGCAAACGTCGTACTTTTCAAGAAGAATTAAGTAGGATGATGGAGAGTTTTGGTTGATTACACCGATCTCAATCTTGCGTGCCCGAAGGATAATTTTCCCCCGCCCAGAATCTATCTCTTAGTGGAATCTACTGTAGGAAATGAGCTCCTATGCTTCTTCATGAAAAAGACAAGTACAAAACTTCTTTCATCTTCGACCGAGGAGTGTACTGTTACAAGGTCATGTCGTTTGGCCTCAAGAATGCAGGTGCAACGTACCAAAGACTCGTCAATCGGATATTCAAAGACCTCATCGGTAAAACCATGGAGGTCTATGTAGGGCGACATCATGGTCAAAGGAGAAAAGCGAGGGAATCATATCACCAACCTGTGAGAGATCTTCAACTTGCTGAAAAAGTACAAAATGAAGCTCAACCCTCTGAAGTGTACTTTCGGGGTATCAGCAGGGAAGTTCTTGGGTTACCTTGTGACCCAACGTGGGATTGAAGCAAATCCAAAGCAAATTAAGGCAATTCTCGAGATGAAGTCCCCATCAAGTCTGAAAGAGATTCAAAGTCTTACTGGAGGAGTTGTAGCACTGAACAGGTTCTTGTCTAAGTCAACTGATCGGTGCCGACCTTTCTTCCAAGCAGTAAAGAAGGCATCCAGTGATAAGTGAGATGAAGGTTGTGAGAACGTGTTTTAAGATCTCAAGGCCTACTTGACGTCTCCGGTGCTGCTATAAAAACCCAAAGATAACGAGGACATGTTCTTATATCTGGGGGTTTCTGATGTTTCTATAAGCTCTGCACTTATTCAGGAAGATAATGGGATTCAACTGCCTATATTCTACACATCCAAAGCCTTCCATGATGCTGAGACACGATATCCGAAGTTTAAAAAGATGATTTTGGCATTACTGGTTACCACAAAGAAGCTGCGACCGTGCTTTCAGGCTCATCGTGTAATCATCATGACAGAATATCCACTTCGTTCGTTACTTCATGCACCTGATGCATAGACACGAGTAATGAAATGGACCATAGAGTTGAGTCAGCATGATATGCTCTATCGTCTAAGAACAGCTGTCAAAGGCCAAGTCTTAGTGGATTTTATTGTGGAGTTCACACCAGCATCATTGGAAGAAAGCAATGGTAATAAGCTTGGTAAAGCCCCCAGGGTCGTTGAAACTTCCTTGTCACAAGATCATGGCGGCAATTCCTCTTCTCTGCAACCCAAAACTTCCAATCTTCTATGGAAATTCTTTGTTGATGGTTCCACGAACCAGAAGGGGGCAGGAGTAGGGATTATTCTTATCACTCATGATGGCTCGATAATGGAGCAAGCAGTAAAGTTTGGATTCAAAGCCTCTAATAATGAAGCGGAGTATGAAGCTTTGATTTGTGGGCTCACACTTTCCAAGGAGTTGGGCGTTAAAAAACTCGTTATTCATTCGAATTCACAGCTGATCACTAACTAATCGATCGGTGAATATTCCGCGCTTGATGCAAGAATGCTCAGATATAACAACAAGGTCTAGGAAATGCTTGTTTTTTTCTCGGTTTTCACTTTTGATCAACTTCCAAGAGCCGAAAATGCACAAGCAGATGCTTTGGCCAATCTGGCGTTGTCGCTTGACTATCGATCCAAGCGCTCAATCCCAATTGAGTATCTCAAGCAGCGAAGCATTAATGTTAAGGCGATTGAAGTAAGACAACTTGATTCATCTCTAAGTTGGCAAGACCCTTTTATCAACTACCTAGAACATGGCATATTGCCTGATAAACGATTAGAAGCCCGTAAAATCCAGATGAAGACTATAACGACCCGTCCCAAATTATCGGGATTAATTAAGAATTAATGACGGATTAGCGAGGATAATCGGAGATTAAATTAGGATTAACGAACGTTCAGGCTGAAATTACGATTTTGTCCCTGACCAAGGGCAAAAAGTTGGCTTTTGAACCAAGAGGTCCGATGGCCGAGGATCGAAGACCGTTACGTAGATCGCGTCGATAAGAATCCGTAGACAGTTGGCACGTAGAAATCGGACGTCCAACGGAGAAGTTACGATTCATGGAAGATTTTGGGAACTATTTGAAATGGCATGTTTTACGAGGTAGTTGACTTATGTTTTACCTGAAGTGGGCCCAGATATTTTAACTTGGCCCAATGGATGAGTGACAAGTGTCACTCATCCATTGCTTAGCATCACACATACATGCATCCTCCCCATTCCTTCGTCTGTTTCATCGAACCCGAACCCCATCGACAACCCACCCTCTATTTCCTTTACTGATTGATTGTGGGAACCTTAGAGATTGAGAGTGAAGCTGAGGGAGGAAAAGGATGATGACTGGCTGAGGGTAAAACCGCCGTGGACGACGGTCGATAGCCCAGGTAACCCGATAACACCATTTTTTTTCTTTCGTATTTCAATTTCAAATTTAGGGTGTTTTGGATGGCCTCTGATGATGTGATGATGTTTTGGAGGTCTGTACGAGGTTGTGAGGATTGGAAGGGTAGAGTTTAGACGGTTGAACGGCCGTGGAGAGAAAGCCAAAGTTGGCCGTGTGTTCTTCAAATCAAGAGGTACCCTTTCGATCGTTTTTCTTGTGATTTGAAACCATAGGAAGATAGGAACCACTGAGACATTGAAAAGGATCGAAATCGGACTAAAATGGAGGACAAATGAGCTGGACCGGCCTCGCCGGTCGGACTGGACCGAAAACCAGGTGGACTAGTCGAACCCGATTTACCGAAGGTAGGGGATGAACTCACAGGCGCGTGAGCCACACACGCAGCCCTTTTGGGCGGTGTGTGGGGGCGCGTGAAGCATATTTTGGGGGTGGTTTCAACATGTAATTTCATCTATTCGATGTAACGAACATTTTGGGACTGGTTTCGTGTCGATCGGACGTCGTTTCGATATAGTTTGGGACGTCCGAAGGTTTAGAATCGGGTTTAAAAATAGTTAAAAATTCAAGAAAATTACGGGGCTTTAGTGAGGAGTTATTTAAGTAGTTAGTAACCCTCTAAATTAAGTGGGACAAGTTTGGGAACCCCGGAGACGACGATTGGCCCTGGAAGGGCGTATGGCGCGCATATCAAGGCGCGGATTTGGACGGTCTGTGAGTGGACCCTTCTTTCTAAACTGATGCATGCATAAATGTTTTATAATTTTTTAGAACATTTTTTGTGATGCCATGAGTGCATTTGTTGGTGGTAGCTTAGGATCGACATAATTGCACGTTTTTCGAGGTTTTCGACTTTATGTCGTACCTTTGCTTATTGCGCTTTCAATGATGATTTAATGAATGGGTTTTGGATTTGGAAATATGAAATCGGGTATGAGACCCATTTGATTTACGAACTCTCAGACTTGGAGTCCATTTGATTTGTTGAGAAATCGGGTCGGATGCCCATTTGAGTTATATGATCGGGCCGAATGCCCTGTGTGTTATGAATTCGGGCTTGAGGCCCCGTTAGTTGTGAACTCGGGCTTGAGACCCAATTGAATTATGAAATCGGGCTTGAGTCCCAGTTGACCCTAGTATCGGGCTAAAGGCCCAGTTGATTTTAAAATCGGGCTTGAGGACCCTTTGACTGTGGTATCGGGCTTAAGGCTCCGTTGATTGTGAAATCGGGCTTGAAGCCCCATTGATTTATGGTATCGAGCTTGAGGCCCCATTGGTCGTGAAATCGGGCTCGAGGCCCCGTTATTTTGGTATCGGGCTTGAGGCCCTGTTGATCGTGAAATCGGGCTTAAATCATAGTTTGGTTTATGAAATGAGAATTCGGGTTTGAGACCCTATTAAACTGTTGATTTAGGCTGAGGTGTAACGACCCGTCCCAAATTCCTAGCTTAGATTAGTGACTAATCACGATTAGTGAGGCTAATCCGTGATTAGTAGAGCGAAATCGGACGAACGGTGCGAAATGACCGTTTTGCCCCTGATGGTGGCAAAACGTTGACTTTTTAATCGGGCGGTCAAATGGACTTTGACCGATGACCGTGACGTAGTTCGTGACGTCACGAGTTCATAGACAGGTGGCACGTTCAATTCCGACGTTCGGGGAGGAAGTTATGACGTTCGGAAGTGTAGGGGCATTTTGGTAATTTGGGTGAATAGGAGGTCAAAAGTTGACTTTTTGACCGGGAGGTCCGATGGCCTAGGGCCAAAGACCGTTACGTAGATAAGGACGATACGAATCCGTAGACAGGCGGCACGTCGAATTCGGACGTTCGACGGAGAAGTTACGGTTCACGGAAGTTCCCGGTTACTATTCACGACGGCACGTTTTACGAGACAAAAAGTGCAGTTTTGTCTCTAGTGGGCCCAGATATTTAATGGAGGCCCAATGGATGAGTGACACTTGTCACCCATCCACTGGCCAACCTCACCCACTCATGCACCAAAACACTCAACCGTGCATCCATTTTTCCATTTTCCTCCAACCATTTTCCCGACCCCATTCCTCTCATCTGTGCGACCCAAACATCCAACCTTGTTCGATCATGAACCGAGAAGCCCAGAGGTGGAGAGGATGAAGGCTGGACACTGGTGGCCGGCTGGAAGCCACGCCGCCGTGGGCGGCGGCCATGAAACCCGAGAGGTAACCGATTTTGCCCGTTTAATCCACTTTTGATTTCTAGTTGTTATGGGTCGATTTGGACGATTGGTTTGAGTTAAATAGGTTGCTAGGGAGTTGTTAGAGAGGTTTTCGGTGGCGGTTTGGGCTGAGCAGCCGTGTGGGATGATCGGAAAAACAGGGACCGTGAGGTCCATTTTGAACCGTTAGGATTTTGGGTGTTTTAGCTAGTTTGGTTAATTGGGAATGATAGGAAAGATTAAAAGATGAATTTAGGGATTGAAATGGAGGAAAACGGATGAGAAATGAGGGCGTCGGAGACCTGGACCGGTTACGCCGGTCCAGTTGCAGAGGTTGGACCGGACCGGGCCGGTCGGACCGGTTCGATCGCTGGAGACGACGGTACTGTAGCGGCGCGTGAGGCCCACGCGCAGGGGCCTTTGGGCGGCGCGTGGCAGCGCGTGCTAGGGTTTTTGGGGAAGTGTTCAACACGGGAAATCATCTATTCGATGTAACGAACATTTTGGGACTGGTTTCGAGTCGATCGGACACCGTCTCGATATGTTTCGGGGCATCGGAAGGTTTAGGTTCGGGATTAAAAATAGTTAAAAATACGGGAAAATTACGGGGCTTTAGTGAGGGGTTATATAAGTAGTTAGTAACCTTCTATTACGATTTGGACAGGTTTGGGAGTCCCGGTGACGGTGATCGGCTCGGGGAGCCGTATGGCACGCAAATCGAGGCGGCAGCTCGGACGGTCTGTGAGTGGACCTTGTTTTCTAAATTGGTGCATGCATAAATGTTTATTATATGTTTTATTACTTGTTTGATGATGCCATGGGTGCATTTGTATGTGGTTACGTATAAGCACGTATTTCGAGGTTTCGGCCTTATACGGTGCTTATACGGGTCTGTATTTCTTTATTGATTTAAATGAACTAAATTTGGATTTCAAAATGATAAACTCGGGTATGAGACCCATTTGGTTTTGTCTCGAGCATATGACCTCAGATTCCGGGCACGGTGCCCAGTTGGTGTCCTATGTTCGGGTACGAGACCCAGTCACTTTACGCTTTTGATTTCAGGTCAGGGAACCTTAAATGGATTCCCAGGTTCATGACGGTTTATGGGAACCGGCATGAACCCTTGTTATGGTATCATGGTTCATGACGGTTTATGGGAACCGGCATGAACCCTTGTTGGTTATTACGGTACATGACGGTTTATGGGAACCGGCATGTTACCTCGGTTATGTTATTACGGTACATGACGGTTTATGGGAACCGGCATGTTACCTGATTATGGATATTATGGATTCATGACGGTTCAGGGGAACCGGTCATGAATGTTTATGTTATGTATATATATATGTTCGTCTACCTTCCTTTACATGTTCTACTATCTCCTCCGGGGAGGGTCGTTGGCCTGGGTGGACCCCGGAGTAGTCACGGAGCACCGACTGAGTGGAGTCACCCCCCAGTTGGGTTCCTTACTCTCAGGAAGGCTATGATTACTATTACCTCGGGTAGGGTCAGTGGTCTACGGACATTGATCTTGACTTTGAGATGACTCGGATTGAGACCCGGGTAGCGCGCGCGTAGCTTTGGATACCGTGACAGGATTGGTTGTGTGACTTATATATATGTATGTGATGTATTTATGATATATGTTATGTGGTGTGCCCAGGTGTGCACAGGATTTGAGCAGTGGCTCGTTTACTTGGTTTCTTTATGGTTTGGGGCCGAGTCCCTTTATGGATTTGGGCAGTGGCCCGTATGGTCGTTTTATTGTGGTCCTTTCGACCTTGGTTTATATCTGATTTGGGCTTAGTTCCCACGTATGGTTTCTTTGGTTAAATGGTTTTCCAATGCATGCATGCTTCGTCCTTCTCGTTAAAATGTTTTTATAAACTCTTGTTTTGTCCACTCACAGTTTTTAATGTTTTGACTGCCCTTCAGGTTGACATCGGATGTGGACTGTAGCAGAGACCGAGATATCACATACCTCCTCCGGATCCTGGCGTACTCTGATAGCCTGGGAGGGCAAAGGACGAAAATATCCCTTGTCTGACACTTCGTGTCAGACGGGAGCAGGGTCATCCCGCACTAATCCCGGGGGGATTGGGATGGGTCCTGTCATGAGGCCTACGAAAGTGGATTTGAATTAGATTCGAGGAATCCTGTTGAGATTCGGGTATGAGACCCAGTTGGAAATATCTTTTGAGAAAAAAATTATTTGAAAATGTATAAACCCTCCATATGATTTGACTGGTCTCCTCCAGACGTCGACCTGGAGAGTCACGATCTACTACCTAGAATGAGTATCCCCATAGGGAGCACATTCCAAGAGTGGGAGTTATGATATGGTATCGGACTGGGTCCAGAGATAGCCATCCAGACGTCATAAATCCTGGATGTTGGATAGAGCCTCCCAGATGGAGAATTCATGGGGGTAAACTCGGAGTGAGACCCCGAGTAGTGTGCACACTAGTATAGAGATGAATCGTGACATATATCGGGGATGTGTTCCCTAGGGGCTGTGTGCCCCGAGTTGGCATCTTCTCGGAAGTGCCGAGAATGGGTTATACGTATGTCTATACGTATGAGGTTTTATGGAAAGTGATTTGGGGCGGAGACCCCGTGTTTTGTGTTTTAGAAAGTGGTCTGGGATAGAGACCTCGTGTTCTATGTTTTAGAAAGTGGTTTGGGGCGGAGACCCTGTGTTCTATGATTTGAATATGGTTTTGGGCTGAGACCCACGTGATGCGATTTGGGCTGAATCCCATGTGTACTGGTTTTGGGCTGAGTTCCCGTAATGGTTTCACTTACGGTTTTTTGGGCCAAGGCCCTAATGGTTTTATGAACGTTTGATAAACGGTTTTCGAATGCATGCATATTTTTAGTGAAGGGCATAAATGATCTTTTGTGAAAGTGTTTTTATAAAGATTTGTTTTGTCCACTCACGACTTTTGATGTTTTTGAATGCCCTTCACGTTGATCGCAGATGCGGACTGTAGCAGAGAAGAGACATCACATTCCTTTTTCGGATCCTGGCGCTCTCTGGTAGTCCCGGTTGGGCTAAAGACGAAAATATCCTTGGTCTGACACTTTGTGTCAAATAAGAGCAGGTGCGTCCCACGTTAATCCCAGTGAATTTTGGGACGCGTCTTGTCAAAGGCTGCACGATACTATGTCGATAAAGGGCGACTTTTTTGAAAAAGCTTATCAGAGCCGAACTTTCTATGTTTGAGGCATCCAGAAACATTGAAAGTCTTGGCTGAAATTCATGAAGGACATTGTGGGAATCATTCTGGTGGAAGGTCGCTTGCTCAAAAGACACTTAGTGCAGGATTTTACTGGCAAACTTTGCGCCAGGAAGCTTTGCAATATGCCCAGAAATGCGACAAATTTAAAAGGTTCAAACCTAACCAGTTGGCCCCACCGGAAGAGCTGCATGCACAGATGAGCCCTTGGCCATTCATGCAATGGGGAATTGACATCGTTGGACCGCTTCCAAGCACACCGGTCCCAAGCAAAAAGTATATGATCGTCGCCACCGACTACTTTACCAAATGGGTGGAAGCAAAGACTTTGGCTAACATTACCCAAACTGATGTTCAAAAGTTCATCTGGAGCTAGATTATCTGCCGATTTGGACTTCCCTAGGTCATCCTAATGGACAATGGAACTCAGTTCACTAGCGCCATAATCAACGAATTTTTCGAGTCTTGGAAGATAAAGCACTTCACTTCAACTGCTTACTACCCCCAAGGTAATGGCCAAGTTGAGGCATCCAACAAGACAATCCTCGACTGTATCAAAAAGTGACTTGATGATAAAAAAAGGCTTGTGGGAAGACGAGTTGGATGGCACGCTATGGGCTTATCGTACATCTCCGCGTTGTGCAACTAGCGAGTCCCCATTCACTCTTGCGTATGGCATCAACGATGTCATACCACCACATGTTGTTGTTCCAACGCCTTTTACCGAGCTTGATGATCCAGTGGTCAACTCCATAGCTCTAAGGACTTCTCTTGACCTCAATGAGGAATTAAGGGAGCAAGTGGTAAAGCGTATCTCCAGCTATCAACAGCAGGTCCGAAGTTCTTACAACAAAAAGGCAGGGATCCGACACTTCCTCCCTAGTGACCTTATTCTCAAGAAGAAGTTCGCAACACCGAATCGTCTAAGCTCTCAAAAACTCAAGTCCACATGGGAATGACCTTACCGAATCTACCAAGTAGGAGAAAATGGGAGTTACACTTTGGAAACCATGGATAGAAAGTCCGTGAGTGGTTCCATGAACGCTCATCATGTTGACAAACGCTCATCATCTCATGGAATCTATCAATAAAGATACCAAGTCATTCTCAAGTTAATCATGTTGTTTGCAAAGCCTTCCACCAGGAAGCACCCAAAGCCTTCCATCATGAAGCACCCAAAGCCTTCCACCAGGAAGCAACTAAAATCTTCCACTAGGAAGCACTTAAAACCTTCCACTAGGAAACACTCAAAGCCTTCCACTAGGAAGCACCCCAAGTCTTCCTCTTGGAAGGACTCCAAGTCTTCCACATGCAAGCACTTCAAGCCTTCTTTTTAGAAGAAAAAACCCTTCTTTGATGACAACACAGAAACGAACGCTAACCAAGTTAGTTGAAACCCCAAAGTTGAACGCCCATGGCTTCAATGGGCGCATTTGATGAGCGAACAAGTTTGGATACATCAAGACAATTCATATAATTTGACAAAAACACAGGAGCTCAACATTCCTCATAAATATCGTTTTCATTTATTCATTTGAAAGGTGGTTGGCTAATCACATCTCGATTGCTCAAACCAGTTATTCAATACAAAAATGCAAATGCGATAATCAACATACAAAGATAATGTAACGACCCGTCCCAAATTCCTAAATTAGATTAGTGACTAATCACGATTAGTGAGGCTAATCCGTGATTAGTTGAGCGAAATTGGACGAACGATGCAAAATGACCGTTTTGCCCTTGGGCGTGGGCAAAATGTTGACTTTTCGTTCGGGAGGTCAAATGGACTTTGACCGATGACCGTGACGTAGTTCGTGACGTCACGAGTTCATAGACAGGTGGCACGTTCAATTCCGACGTTCGAGGAGGAAGTTATGACGTTCGGAAGTTTAGGGGCATTTTGGTAATTTTGGTAATTTTGGTTAAAAGGGGTCAAATGTTGACTTTTTTACCGAGAGGTCCGATGGCTAAGGACCGAGGACCCTTATGTAGATCGGGACGATACGAATCCATAGACAGGCGGCACGCTGAAATCGGACTTCGAACGGGAGAGTTATAGGTCCCGGAAGTTCGATTTCACTATACACGTACTTCGAGGCAGGGCTGAGTTGGCAAATTCTGATTGGCCATATATTTTGAGTGGGTCCCATGGATGAGTGACAAGTGTCACTCATCCCATTGGACAATCCCCTAAATTGTGGATCTATGTTAATTAAATAATATTATATTTATTATTTTATAATTAATCTCTTCTAACAATCAATCCTTGCCCTCCATTTCAACTTAATCTTTAAATCCTCACCATCCATTATTTCTCTCATCTGATCAAACATCATCACTTCATCTTTGTTCATTTTTCTTCATTTTCCTTGAAAAACCCGAACCCCCCTCCATGTTCTTCATTCTTCTTCAAACACACAAACACCACACCTCCATCATCCATCCTTTGAGTGTGTGAGCTGAGTGTGACCGTGTGAGTGAGTGAGGGAGGACTGCGGGGCTGGACGACCATCCACGGCGGGGAAAGCCAACCCGTGAGATAAGGTTTATTCAAAAATTGGAAAATGAGATTTTGAGGTTTCTAGCTAATTCTATTGATTGGGTTATGCTTCTGGGGACCTAGGGGGGAAGAATGGGATGGTTTTTGAGTGCTTGGACGGCCGGGAAGCACGGTGGAGGGAGGTTGCAGCCACAACCACCATGGCCGATCAAGGAGGTATGGCTTTTGTGTTTTTCCTGCGGTTTTTAATGTCTAAATGATAGGAAATAGGATTAGGATGATATTAGGATTAAAAGGAGATGAAATGGACCTAAAATCGATCCGAAAACCGGAGAAAACCGAGATGAACAGTACTGTGAACAGTACCGTGAACAGTAGCTGGAGGTTGAAGATGATGAATAGTATTTTTGACCTTCTAGGGGCGCGTGTACCATAATTTGGGAAAGTGTTCAACACGGGAAATTTTCTATTCGATGTAACGAAGATTTTGGGACTGGTCTCGTGTCAATCGGACATCGTTTTGATAGATTACGGGGTGTCGGAAGGTTTAGGGTCGGTTTAAAAATAGTTAAAAGTTCGGGAAAATTACGGGGCTTTAATGGGAGGTTAATTAAGTAGTTAATAACCTTCTATTAAAATTTGGACAGGTTTGGGAATCCCGGTGATGGTGATCGGCTCGAGAGAGCCTATGGCACGCAAATCGAAGCGGCAACTCGGACGGTTTGCGAGTGGACCTTGTTTTCTAAATTAGTGCTTGCATAAATATTTATTATATGTTTTGTTACATGTTTGATGATGTCATGGGTACATTTGTATGTGGTTACGTATAGGCACGTATTTCGAGGTTTCGGCCCTATACGGTGTCTATACGGGTCTGTATTTCTTTATTGGTCTAAATGAAAATGTTTTGGATTTCTAAAAGGATAAACTCGGGTACGAGACCCATTTGGTTTTGTCTCGAGCATATGTGTAACGACCCGTCCCAGAAATTAAAGGTTAGATAGTGATTAAGATGGGATTAGTGGGTGTAATCGGTGACTAGTGGGTAAATGACGATTTTGACCCTGGTTCGGGCAAAAAAGTTGACTTTTAATTCGGGTGGTCCCATGGACTTTGACCGATGACCAGGACGTAGTTTAGGACGTCACGAATCCATAGGCGGGTGGCACGCCCAATTCCGACATCCGAGGAGGAAGTTATGATGTTCGGAAGGTTGGGGGCATAACCGTAATTTGGCTAAATTAAGGGGGAAAAGTTGACTTTTTGTATGAACGGGTTTTGGTATGTTGACCTAGGACCGTTAGATAGATCTCATCGTCCTGAGTTCGATGACAGGCGGCACGTATTCATCGGATGTACGATGTGGGAGTTACGGGTCTAGAAAGGTAGTGGCAAAGTTGTAATTTTGAGGTTCTAGGAAGGGCATTTTGGTCTTTTTGCACCTTGGGCTCTGTGCAACAGAGAGGGAAGATGGAGGGCTAATATTGAAACAGATGGGAGAGGAGTTGAAGGATTGATGACACGCGTAGGAGGGCTAGAGGTTTCTAGCACACACGGTCCAATTATTTGGGGCTGAGTTCGTGTTGGTTCTTTGCATCAGACAGAAAACAGAGAGGGGAGATTGAGAGGAAAGTGCACGGTGATTGTGTGTGTTTGTGTGAATTAAAGGGTGAGGAGTGACCGGAGAGTGGAAGAGAGCTTGGGAGGAGACATGGAGGTACGGTGGCCGTGTGTGTGAGAGGAGCGAGCCACGAGAACCAGGGAGGAAACTCAGGGAGGAAAACAGAGAAGTTGGGTTGTGGTGCAGCCGTGATCGATCACTCGAGGCCAGCGGAGGTGCTCAGAGGACGGAGGAAGACAGGAGGAGCTACTACCTCACAGCTGAGCTCACGATGGCGACGGGAGGACAGGTAAATCCTCACCCCCGTTTCTTTGCTCTGTTTTGTCGTTTGGATTCAGAAGCTAAGTCGTGGACCTAGGGCTAGAGTCGAGGGATTTGGAGGTTAGGGTGAGACTCCTGGAGGTCTTAGGAATCGTTTGAGTGTGTTGCCGTGACGGGGAGTGCACGGTGGAGGCTGGTACGACGGAGAGTACCTGTGTACTCTGTTTTTCCGTCGAGCTTCAAATGTAAAGTCGCGAAGTTTGGGGTAGAGTTGACCGTTTTGGTGAGTTGGATGAGGTGTATGACTGTCCTAGGAAGAGGTTGGGCTAGCCACCGTGACGGGGGGTGACCTGGGTGGCCGGAGTAGAAGACAGAGGATGGTACGGGTTTTCTTTCGAGTTTCAGTCGACAAGTATGGGGCTGTGTCGTGGTGATTGGAGTACGGGAATGGATAGGGTAGGTCTGGACAATGAGAATGGTGAAGAAAGGGAGGGAAATAGTGCAGGCACGGCAGTGAACCGCTGACGCCGGTTCAAGTTGCAGACTACTGTGCTGAACCGGGTCTGCTCGAGGTTGAAGGTGCACTGTAGCAGGCGCGTGAGGGCCACGTGCAGCCACTTTGGGCGGCGCGTGGGGGCGCGTGCGGCGGTCTTTGGGGATGGTGTCGACATGGTTTTTGGTCTAGGAGTTGGGTTGAGTCCATTGGAATTGGTTTCGGGTTAATCGGACGTCGATTCAATGTAGTTCCGGGAGGGTGAAGGTTTAGGGTTCCGATTCGGTACGTTTAGGAACCGAGGATTTTTGAGGGAATTTGGGTGGATCCTCGTGGATGTGTTAGTAACGTACTTTGGTGATTGTTGACAGGATCGGGAGTTCCCGAGGAAGCTGAGGAACGTGCAGGACGTTCGGGACGCGATTGAGGGCTCGGTACTGTGAGTGGACCCCTTCTCTATAACTGAGCATGCATAACTGCTTTTAATTACTTTTTTTATGGTTTTATATGTGATTTCATGGTCTTTTGAATATGCTATAACTATTTTACTTAATTGCACGTTTTTCGAGAA
Source organism: Prinsepia uniflora (assembly GCA_032719365.1). Classification (NCBI taxonomy): domain Eukaryota; kingdom Viridiplantae; phylum Streptophyta; class Magnoliopsida; order Rosales; family Rosaceae; genus Prinsepia; species Prinsepia uniflora. Next base: position 19,677,190 of record CM064868.1, read on the forward strand.
ATAACGTATTTTGCACGTTATACGAGAAAATGGTGATTTTGAATATAAAGCTATGGTTTTGGGGGTTTCAACGTTAAATGATTTCCAATGATTATAAAAGGATTTTGGAACACGATTTGATGATCAATGATATCGAGATTTGGTTTTAAGATTGGAAAGTAGATCTCCGGATTTGGGTTCGGAATGGCGGTTCGGGATGCCGGACGAGCATCGGACCGTTGATTTCGGATTCGGGTTTGGATGTGAATTCGGAAATGGTTTTCAAATGGTTTTGAATGGATTTGCTGGATCTGGATATTGGGTTTAAAGACCCGGATATTGATTGACGGGGGACGGGCCCGGATTGAGTTTAAAGACTCGGATATATTGATATTTCCCTCGTAGGCCTGTTGAGTTTAAAGACTCGGGAGTTTAAAGACTCGGATATGCTTGAGGCCTGGATTGAGTTTAAAGACTCGGGAGTTTAAAGACTCGGATAGGTCCAGCAGGTTTGATTGGAAAAGAACGGTTTGATATTCACGGTTTATGATACGGTTTTATGATGCTCATAATATGACTTTTATACCCGTGTTATAGTGTTTCTGTTTCTTATGATGTGGATTATGGTGATTTGGTTTATAACTGTTCTATGAACTGGGTTATGCATGTGGTTTCAAAACGGAGGCCTAAACCCGGTTTTCTAAACCCGGTTTTCTTATAAATGATTTTGGAAACTTATCTTTTATTTATGGTCCACTCACACCTTCTGTTTTTACTGCCCTCCAGGTTATAGAGCTAGCTTGGGGTTCCAGCGTCAAGGCAGCGTCTGAGGCATAGAAGTCACGTGAGGGATCCTGGAGTGTTTTAAATCTTTCCGCGTGCGTGTATTTAGTTTATCGGTTTTTCTTTTCTGTGCATTTTGTACTATGCTCTGTAAGCCTTTAACTTCGGGATTTATAAGTGCTTTCTCCTACGTCTGACTGTTTTGTGTCGGGATGTCAGACGGGAGCAGGATTAACCTCGGGTTTCGGGGTGAAGCCGGGGTGGGTCCTGACAATATGACTCAGATATCGGGCACGAGACCCAGTTATTTTTACGGTTTATGATTTCGGGTCAGGGACCCTAGATGGATTTCCAAGTTCATGACGGTTTATGGAAACTAGCATGAACTCTGGAAAGGTCATTGTGGTTCATGACGGTTTATGGGAACCGGCATGAACCTTTGTCAAGTCATTCTGGTTCATGACGGTTTATGGGAACCGGCATGAACCCTGGTTAATGGATGTTATGGATCATGACGGTTCAAGGGAACCAGACATGAATGTTTATGTTATGTATATATATGTATTCATATACTTTCCTTTACTTCTATTATCTCCTCCATGAAGGGTCGTTGGCCTGGGTGGACCCCGGAGTAGTCACGGAGCACCGACTGAGTGGAGTCACCCCCTAGTTGGGTTCCTTACTCTCAGGAAGGCTATGATTACTATTACCTCGGGTAGGGTCAGTGGTCTGCAGACATTGATCTTGACTTTGAGAAGACTCGGATTGAGACCTGGGTAGCACGCGCTTAGCTTTGGAAACCGTGAAAGGATTGGTTGTGTGACTTATATGTATATATGATGTACGCTATATGAGATATATAATATGATGTATTATGTGCGTTTACACAGGTTTTGGGCAGTGGCCCGTATGGTCATTTTCATTATGGTTCTTTCAATCTTGGTTTTGGGCTTAGTTCCCGCATATGATTTCTGGATAAATGGTTTTCGAATGCATGCATGCTTTTTAGTGAAGGTTACAAATGTCTTCTCGTTAAAATGTTTTTATAAACTCTTGTTTTGTCCACTCACAGTTTTTAATGTTTTGACTGCCCTTCAGGTTGACATTGGATGTGGACTGTAGCAGAGACCGAGATATCACATACCTCCTCTGGATCCTGGCGTACTCTGATAGCCCGGGAGGGGAAAGGTCAGAAATATCCCTTGTCTGACACTCCGTGTCAGACGGGAGCAGGGTCATCCCACGTTAATCACGGGGGGATTGGGATGGGTCCTGTCAACGTGGTATCAGAGCATAAGATTGCTCATAGGATGCTTATCAGAGTAGGGTTGCTCATGTTACTCTGAATTCCAGAGCGTGTTTTGCGTACTACTCCTTACGCACGTCGAGGATGTGATATCTCAATGGGTTGCAGTTCGTCATCAACCTGATTGTTGGGGTGCCAGTACGATAGTTAGTAGGACTATATCGTGGAATATCTTGGTTCGGTATTGGATGTTGGGGTTTCCATAGTTCTGTCAAGGTTAACAGTGTGGGACCCTACGGAAGGATGAACGTATTCGTACGTTAGATTGTGATCGTGAGACGGTTAGTTCGGATCGTCTCTCACGATGTCGTAGGATCGGTTCCGACGACTGGTTGGGAGTTGCGATTATTCGATGTTCGGATCTTGTTGTGTTCGGTGGCTGTGCTCTTGGGAGCATCCAGATTCGGGGAATCTTAGTTAGACTTACGGTATGATTGGATTGACGTCCTTACGATGTCAAGACCACGGGGTCGGTCAGATTGTCGATTTTACTACAGTTCGCAGTTGGGTTCTGAGGAACTCTAGGTGTAAATGTGGAATCCTAAGGTAGGATGTGTATGGTTCGGAAATGTGAGTTGGCGAGTGGTTTGACTTGGACGACTATTCAAATTTGGATTTGTTAGTCGGTCTAGTCATGTCAGCTTGTGTTGGGACTGCACTCTGCAATCGTGGTTTTAATTATCGGTTTGACTTAGTTGGTTGTCGTACTACTTAGTTGTGATGGGCTGTTGGTGCAACTAAGGTCGTGGGAGACCTGGTAGACGACATTGGTTGAGTCGAGTTACGACTGGTTAGTGATTGGTTGGACAAGTTATCAGGGTTGGTACTTGTCGATGGAATCCCGGAGCGGGGATACAGAGTAGTTGGTACGCTTGATTGATTCCGTTGGACGCGAATCTCGATTGTGATGCCTGGTAGTTGGGTCTGCACGAGTCTGTGGCAGGCACTACTACCGAGGATGGTTGTAGTTACGGTTGTTGGGGATCGGTGATGCTCAGGTGACGTTTCCTTTTCTCGTATGAGTTATCAGGGTGACTGTACCCAGAGGTGTTGGGTACGATGGAGGCAGAGTTTCTCCAAAACGAGCAGAGGTTCAAGGTCGTTGCTCGGGATGAGCGGAGATCCAGGGTTGTCAGTTTTGCACACGGTGTGCTGGTGTTAGTGTGCTCCTACTAGTATGGATGCCTGTGTGCTGATACTAGTGCAGATGATAATGCGTTGGTGCTGGTACTCGTGCTGCTGTTGGTGCCAGTGATTGTGATGACGTTGAGTCACATCCGTCGTGATGTGCATATGTTCGGTGTCTGTGGTCCCAGAGTGGATCTCAGATAGAGTTAAATTGGTTAGGGGACACGTGGTTGATGTCCGGGTATGTTGTTTCCAATCTTGTTGGAATTTCGGAATCGCGATAGGTTACGATTGAGGTGACGAGGGGAATGCGGGCTTTCCGCATTAGTAATGAGTATTTCGAAGTTAGGTGACTGAGATTTCTCATTTTCTGCTGGGTGGTAGAAGATGTTGGGTTACATGGTGTGATGAATGTAGCAAATTTTGGTTGCATTCACGTAGGATGAGTTTTGATGTCATTGTTTTGGATCATCTTTGGTTTTTCCTAGGTGGAAGGACAAAGATTGATATGAGGTAATCAGCGAGAACCCACAGTCTTGACGTGTCTCATCGTTGACTGATGTATTTAAGATGTGGGAAATGGTTGAGGACTTTGGACGTCGTGACGATCGGGGATCATGACGTCTATGGTCGGTTGACGTAGTGTTGGATCTGGTTCATGATCTTGATGATCCAGATAGGTGGAGAGTTTATCACTCTTACTAGGATGTTTGAGTGGAGCATGATGGGGCTGAACTTCTTTTTGAGGTAAATCCCATATGGCTTGTTACTCGAGTGAGTAGGTGTCTGACGTGGTCGGATATGGTCAGCCTTAGAGATGTGTTGATATTGTGATTGGCTTCCCTATGAAGTCAATCGATGGTAATAGGGTAATCGGTTGAGCAGGTAACCGAGAGGTTCAGTTTTGGTATGTCTCGGTAGACGTGAATGAGATTTCGAGTTTTGGAATCAGATTTCTGGATGACGATTCAGGATTTGATTTTGGAACTTGAAAGAGGATTTCTGGATTTGGGTTTTGGAATCGGATTCTGGGTGACGATTCAGGATTTGATTCTGAAGCTTGACTATGGATTTTCTTTTATGGATTTGGGTTCGGAATGGTTATTCCAAATGCTAGCTTACGAAATAATGATTTCGGATTCAGATTTGGACATGGTTATGGATATGATTTCTGGGTCTGGATTCGGGATTTCTTACGAAGTTGCGGATTCGGATTCGAATTTGGAAATAGATGATGGGTCGGAGTTTTTGATTTGTCTAGCCCGGGATTGGACAAATGGACTCCATTATAGAAACTTGATTGTCTACGACTTGGATGGTTGTAGGCTGATTGATGGGTAGATGTATGTACCTTGTACATTGTTTGAGGTACGATACTGGGCAGACTTGTCGTGCCTAGTGACTGTATATAGGTTATACCAGTGGTACGTGGGTGAGCGTGTTGGTAGTCGACTTAGTTCTGATACCATTGGATTAGTCGAGAATGTGGACTGGACGTTGGATACTGTGCACTGGGTCATAGTATTTCTGGTGGGTCTAGTTACACACAGGTCGAGTGTTTTGTTGGTATACATATACTCAGGTTGAGTAAATTGGTGGTTATTGTAACCACAAGTGGGTATAGTGACAGTTTTCGATTGACGACTGTCAAGTGGTGACAGTTTGTCGAAGGTGTCAACGCGAATCGGTTAGTGAGGTCTGATAACTCCCAGCGGGAGGACGTCAGGATAGATTAGTGATTGAGAAAGGAACCGTCTAGTTGTTTATGTCAACGAAATGGTAGATCTTACAAGTGGTGTCAGTTCGGAGCGTACGACTTCTGTCATTCGACGTGGTCGAATGTAGTCGATACGACGAGAGCGTTAGTGGCACGTCTGGCTGCAGACGAGTAAGTATTATTCTGGTTAGTTGGTGTACGAGTGTACTCGTATTGCGAGGTAGATTGTACTTTCCACGAGGTGGATGTGGAACTAGTATAGTTGGAGTTTCGAGAATGAAACTAAATTAAGGAGGGAAGAACGGTTGGATTTAGGTCGGTTGGAATTTCGAGGACAAAATTAATTAAGGAGGGAAGGTTGTAACGACCCGTCCCAAATTCCTAGATTAGATTAGTGACTAATCATAATTAGTGAGGCTAATCCGTGATTAGTTGAGCGAAATCGGACGAACGATGCGAAATGACCGTTTTGCCCTTGGACGTGGGCAAAACATTAACTTTTTGTTCGGGCAGTCAAATGGACTTTGACCGATGACCATGACGTAGTTCGTGACGTCACGAGTTCATAGACAAGTGGCACGTTCAATTCCGACGTTCGAGGAGGAAGTTATGACGTTCGGAAGTTTAGGGGCATTTTGGTAATTTTGGTTAAAAGGGGTCAAATGTTGACTTTTTGACCGAGAGGTCCGATGGCCGAGGGCCAAGGACTCTTACGTAGATCGGGACGATACGAATCCATAGACAGGCGGCACACTGAAATCGGACTTCGAACGGGAGAGTTATAGGTCACGGAAGTTCGATTTCACTATACACGTACTTCGAGGCAGGGCTGAGTTGGCAAATTCTGATTGGCCATATATATGTATATATATGTATTCATATACCTTCATTTTCTTCTATTATCTCCTCCAGGGAGGGTCGTTGGCCTGGGTGGACCCCGGAGTAGTCACGGAGCACCGACTGAGTGGAGTCACCCCCTAGTTGGGTTCCTTACTCTCAGGAAGGCTATGATTACTATTACCTCGGGTAGGGTCAGTGGTCTGCGGACATTGATCTTGACTTTGAGAAGACTCGGATTGAGACCTGGGTAGCACGCGCGTAGCTTTGGAAACCGTGACAGGATTGGTTGTGTGAATTATATGTATATATGATGTATGCTATATGAGATATATAATATGATGTATGATGTGTGTTTACACAGGTTTTGGGCAGTGGCCCGTATGGTCATTTTCATTATGGTTCTTTCAATCTTGGTTTTGGGCTTAGTTCCCGCATATGATTTCTGGATAAATGGTTTTCGAATGCATGCATGCTTTTTAGTGAAGGGTACAAATGTCTTATCGTTAAAATATTTTTATAAACTCTTGTTTTGTCCACTCACAGTTTTTAATGTTTTGACTGCCCTTCAGGTTGACATTGGATGTGGACTGTAGCAAAGACCGAGATATCACATACCTCCTCTGGATCCTAGCGTACTCTGATAGCCCGGGAGGGTAAAGGTCGGAAATATCCCTTGTCTGACACTCCGTGTCAGACGGGAGTAGGGTCATCCCACGTTAATCCCGGGGGGATTGGGATGGGTCCTGTCAGATAAAGTAATTATGGATGCAAGTCTTCACAGCCCATGGTTCTTCGAAACTCTGCCCACTTTTCTCCTGAAAGTAAGGAAATGTCGTCAAAAGGTGACTCGTCGGTTTCAAGAACATCTACTTTCTTAGCCTCGTCCTCAGGCTCTACCTCTAGTTCAAGTTCTTGCTCTTTGGTAGTGATCCTGCTTCGGCTCTCCATACCCAACTTTTGTACTTCGATTTCCTTACAGTACAAAGTTGTGGGGGCAGGTGGGGGTCGCAAGTAATCAACTTTCAAATTTTGGATTTCAGTTTCCAGGAGTTTGACTGTCTCTTCAGAATCATGCAAACGCCCACACAGCAAGACAGACTCATTAAGGGCAGTGTCGCGCTCACTCTCTACCAACAACTTTTCTGCGTGACTTGTCTCCAGCATGCTCACGTTGTTCTCTAATGAACGAATTCTCCCCACCAAGACATTGTTGTTTCATCTGGAATGGTTGCGTCCCTCTCGAAGGCGGATGCACTCTGATTTCATTTGTTTATTCTCCTCCTCCAAGCCAGCTTGTCCGCGAAGTATGCCAACCAGCTTGTGGGCCCCAACTTTGGCAATCCTGAGGTCTCTAACAACTTTGTTGTAGGCATCAAATTGTACTACCTTCGCAATTTCCGCAGTCTCATGGGCAACTTCTGTGTCCATAGTCCTAGAAGTTGGTTGTGCCCTTTCCACTAGACGTTTTGAGCCATCATCTCTCAGTGCTTCAATCATTTCAAGGGAAGTAGAGACAACCTTTAACCTCTTGGAAGGATCAGCAGCTTGCTCTGAAAGACCATCTGAGGCTTTGCGCTTATTAGATGATCCTGCTGGGCTAGCATGACAGAGTATGGAGTTCGGGACATCTTGAGAATGCATTTCAGGGCCTAATTTCCTCTCAAGAGGTGCAGCGAGTCCTTCTCTATAGTTATTCTTCTTAATGGCAGCTCTCTTCTGACGTAGCGGAGCACTCAACCACTCCTTGACTAAGCTAACAGGGGGTCTTCCGCCATTGAAATCTCTGGAAGGGCAAACCAGCCAGCTCATCTCGCAAAACTCGAGAGAAATTTTCAGGGCTCTATCAATCTTCGTAAGGTCAGGTTGACTCTCAAAATCTGAGTACAATTCATCGCGGGTACGGAAGCGAGATGCCATCCTCACATTTCCATTGCAGTTGCAGTCCTATATGCCACCCACCTCAAAGCAGCTGTATCTATATGCCCCGTCGGTGAATACAGTGTTCACGAACAACTCAACTTTGGGGACGACCTGCGTAAGACTTCCACTGGAGAGCCCGCCATGCGCTATGGAGTAGCAGTGCCAGAATTCCTCAGCAATAAGTTCCAATTTAAAAAACTCGTTCAGCTTCTCAAAGTACATGATGTGTCTGTAAGAGTCAACGTCCAGCTAAGTAGGAGAGCAGCCCATCTAACTAAGGATCCCGGAGAAAATCTTCGAAAATGGGAATCTGAATCCCCAACTGATGATTAAGGGGTGGAATTTGGTCCATCGGCTGGATTTTGGGTTTCTTCCCCTACTATTCTTGGGAGCCTTCAAGGAAGAGCATCTGTCGCAAAGCTCTGCAAGTACCCATTTTGGAAATACATGTTTGATGCGGATCTTCCACATCTGGAAATCTTTGGGTCCTTCAATGTAATGACCCGTCCCAAATTCAGGGATTAGATTAGTGACTAATCAAGGATTAGTGAAATTAATCGGTAATTAGTTGAACGAAATTGGACGAACGATGCAAAATGACCATTTTGCCCCTGGTCGTGGGCAAAATGTTGAATTTTTGATTGGGAGGTCCAATGGCCGAGAGCCGAGGATCGTTACATAGATCGGGTCGATACGAATCCATAAACAAGCGGCACGCCGAAATCGGACGTCGAACGGAGAAGTTATGGTTCACGGAAGTTTGGTGTCACTATTGCACGATTTACGAAACGGAGAGCTTTTGTACTCAAGTGGGCCCAGATATTTTAGGAAGGCCCAATGGATGAGTGACAAGTGTTACCCATCCATTGCACAGCCCAAACACGTTCATGCATATCACCCATTTCATTTTCTTTGTTCTTCCCCGATCTCACCCAAAATCAATCCCCCAAAACCCTTTTTCTCCCTTGCTTGAGTGGACTTGAGAGATTGAGTGAGAGATAGAGAGATGCTAGGGAGCTGAGGCACGGCAGGGAGGCAACAAGACCGCCGTCCACGGCAGAGGGGAGGAAAACCCGACAAGGTACGGTTTGGATTTTAAAATCCCATTTTTAGTTTTTGATGTAATAGATAGTTTTGGATGATAGGATCATGTCTAGGGGGTTTGTAGAAAAGTTTAGGAATGATTGTGGTGGTGAAAGGTGGTTGTTTAGCCCTAGAGGTGGCTGGGAAAAACAGAGGTCGTGAGGGAGGAGTTGAACCACACCAATTTTCATAGTTTTTCTTGTTTCTAATTAGGTGAATAGATAGGAAACCTTAAAATAGGAAGATTAGGATTGGATTGGACCGAATTGGAAGAAAAATGGAGAGGGAATGAGGCTGGACCGGTCACGCCGGTCCAATTGCAGGTTTTGGACCGGACCGGTTTGCCCGAGGTTGAAGACTGCTACAGTGTGGCGTCTGGCTCCCACGTGCAGGGGCTTTAGCCGGCGCGTGTGAGCGCGTGGCCCACTTTCTGGGGAAACTTCCAACATACGAAATCATCCTTTTGATGTAACGAACATTTTGGGACTAGTTTTGTGTCGATCAGACATCATTTCGATATGTTTCGGGATGTCTGAAGGTTTAGGATCGGGTTTAAAATAGTTAAAAATTTGAAAAAATTACAGGGCTTTAGTGAGGGGTTAATTAAGTAGTTAGTAACCCTCTAAAGTGATTTGGACAGGTTTGGGAGTCCCGGTGACGGTGATTGGCCCGGGAGAGCCGTATGGCACGCATATCGAGGTTGTAGCTCGGACAGTCTTTGAGTGGACCTTTTCTTTCTAAATTGATGCATGCATAAATGTTTATTATATGTTTTAATACTTGTTTTATGATGCCATGAGTGCATTTGTGTGTGGTTACGTATTGGCACGTAATTCGAGGCTTTGTCCTTATACAGTACTTATACGGGTTTGTACTTGTACGTTGGTTTAAATGAAATGGTTTTGGATTTAAAAAGGATAAACTCGGGCATGAGACCCATTTTATTTTTTCTCGGGCATGTAGCCCTATTGATGACCTACGGGTTCGAGTCGCTGTCGCGGCGAGTGCTTTGTGCACGGCGACGGACGATACGACGCTCGCCTCCGGACTGAAATATGTTCCTTCTGGAGAGGTCACGATGCACAATCCATTGTCGAGCAGCCGATGGAGGCTCAAATTCGGAGTGCTGATGATTCAAGATATCGATCGATGATGAATGCACCATGAACTAGCGGTGGTCACGTCGGTTGATTTGTTCACGGCGACATACCAGGATTGAAGGCGGTCCTAGACGGATAGTTACACGCATCACTACGATCGGAGTCTTGACTGACCCTAAGATATCAAGCACGATGCCCAGTTGAGTCATGTGTTCGGGCACGAGACCCATTTACTTTTTGTTTATGATTTCGGGTCAAGGACGCTAAATGGATTTCTAGTTTCATGACGGTTTACGGGGACCGGGCATGAATGTTTTCTATATATATGTATATTCATATACCTTCCTTATTTGGACTGTCTCCTCTGGGGAGGGTCGTTGGCTTGGGTGGACCCCGGAGTAGTCACGGAGCACTAACTGAGTGGAGTCGCCCCCGTTGGGTACCTTACTCTCAAGAGGGCTTGGATTATAACCTCGGGGAGGGTCATTGATCTACGAACATTGACCTGGGTGGACCTTGAGAGACTTGGGCTTTGAGACCCCGAGTAGCATGCGCGTAGCTTTAGATACCGTGATAGGATGGGTTATGTGATTTATATGTATATGCTATATGATATGTGATGTGTACAGGTTTTGGGCCGAGTCCCACATGGATTTGGGCAGTGGCCCGTATGGTTGGTTTCTTTATGGTTTTAGGCTTAGTTCCCACATATGGTCCTTTTGAATAAATGGTTTTTGAATGCATGCAGGCTTTTTAGTGAAGGGTACAAATGTCTTTATGAAAATGTTTTTATTAAATGATTTTTTTTTGTCCACTCACAGCTTTTAAATGTTTTGAATGCCCTTCAGGTTGACAGCAGATGCGGGCTGTAGCAGAGACCTAGACATCACATACCTCATCCGGATCCTGGCATACTTTGAATCCCCAAGCGGGCTAAAGTCAGAATTTCCCTTGTCTGACACTCCGTGTCAGACGGGATCAGGAACGTCCCGCATTAATCTCAGGGGTATTGGGACGGGTCCTGACATTCAAAGTCTTTGTCCTTCCCTCAGAATGGAATCTGACTATGCGAGCCACCCTGCTCCCACAATGCGAGCCTACTAGGTCTCTCTAGGAGTACGCCTTGACGCATCTTGAAATGACCACCTCCAATGAATCAAGAGATCACAGCTTGAATCGTAGCCAACGGACGTCCAGAACTCCTGGAATGAGCAAAAACATTCATCTGCAATAAAGGAACATACCAAGTATTTATGCACATGAATACGTACAAATGTGGATATTCAAACACATATATATATATATATGTTATTGTCAAGAACATATTAATAGCATTAATATATATTAAATATACACATTTTAATATATTAATATATTTATATATATATTGAATACACATATAATGTACTTGCAAAACGTCAAAACATTAGAATATATATAAATTCATATAAAAAGCGTTAATAATATATTATATATAATAAATGCTAAGAAACTGCAATCAACAATTAATGCGGGTCATGCAATCAGCGCATACACACCTACCATGAGGCCAACACAGTCCTTGTCTGCCAAACGCGCATGGCCCACGGCCTGCGCTTCCACTATTTTAAGTCTCTATCTGTCTGTTCTTGTCCATCAGCCCTCACGTGAGGAGGGGGTGCCAAACGAAGGATGCGACGAGCCCGATATGCACCCACATGACCAACACCTGACCAACATTAGTGAATTGCAGGTTGTCACCTGTCTCGACCCTCCAATGGAAGCGCGCCACGCGTCTCAACGCTTGCCTTCATCCATCAGACAGCCCGCGCGTCCTAAGCCACCAGACAATCACTGCAACGTCCCAACAATTGGCGGGTCACCACGCTTCCACAGGCCTAACACCTTCTGACGGCGAGCATGGACCAATAGCAGGGCGCCCAATCAAAGACCGCCATGAATTTTTTACCCAATGCTGAGTCACCAAAACGGAGTCGATAACAGCAAGCCACCAATCAGAGCACTCGTGTCGAGCATGCGCCTGACGACCCTACACTGTAGCCGTCAGCCTTGGACTCCAGTTCTCTCCAATCAATGACCAATTTTTCTTCCTACATGAATTTTCTCTACTCCCACTTTCAGCCGCAGCCTTCCCATGTGCAACCTCTATAACTCTTTACACATCATTTTTCACTAACAAGGGAGAAAAAGCAAATATACAGTGAAATAAATAAATGAATATTTTACCTCTCCTTTGAACTTGACGCGTAGCCTTTTTTTTTTTTTCTCCACCAAACAGAGTCAGCCCTTTTCTTTTTCCTCCCTTCACCCAAATGCAGTGCAGGGCTAGGGATTAATCTCTTCCCTTTTGTTTACCCCTCTCAGCTGCATTAGTCCCCTATAAATAAGACCCAAAAAAAAAACTCCCAAAACGTTGCAAATGGAATTATTTTCATTTTTTAATGAGATTAATTGCCATAATTGGCTGGTTTAAGTCTTTGGATTCAAAAAAAGAAACAGACCAATTCTTTCTATGGAATGTATTCTGGGACAAATAAATGCCAAACCCAATTACAAGCCCAACTTTCCTCAAGCTAAAAGGCCAATTCGTTCCAAACAACAAGCCCAATGAAATTTCCCGGAAATAAACCAAAACTCATACATCCCTTAGGATTCTCTGAATTTCTAAGCGATGTGGGGTCATTTGTTGAACTCAAAATCACCCGAAAAATTGTGAAGCTGTCATATGGCATATAATTCCTGAAATGACCAAATTGTCTTTGGCAATAATACAAATGACTTGTAGACACCCACACATTAATGATTTATGTACCAGCTAAATACGTTATTTAATCGAGTTAACAGTCTCTGCAATATTAATACTTTCCTCGAGAGTTATATAATTGTCATTATTCTTAATAACGGACAATTAATATTTATATTAAATCACAATAATTATCATTATTATCATAATGAGCCATTATTATAATTATTAAATAATATATTTTATTATAAATATATTATTTATTAATTACAAATTCAACCGTCAATCAGAACGCTCCTAGGATCCCAAAGATTTCCTATAAATAGCGGAGCTCATTTCACTTTCTAGGTAATTCGATTGAATGCTACTTAAACTTTTAAAATTTCTCTTTCAAAGCTGACTTAAGTATTGGAGCGTTCTTGGACGAACAACCCTCCGGATCTCGATCATTGAACGAACGATAACTTACTATTTGCTTGTTTGCAAGGATACTTGAGTTTTTTGAGTTTTCTGCTTCAACCCAAACTAACAAGTTGTGTGATTGATAAAGGACAATGAATGTCAAGCATCAGAGAAGATGGTACTTTTTTTCTGATTAACCTAGGCAGGTAAAAACACAATAATGTTGAAGAAACAAACAAAATTTTACAAAATTATCGGATCTTGTTGGCGACTTTTATGTACAAAGTAATGGAAGAATATGCTTTATATTTCACTTTTCGTGTGTTATTTTCTTCTTTGCTTGTGTTCTATAACCATTCTCAAGCTCTTGGTTTCTTCAAATAGCATAGCCAAGAGCCTAGATATATTGCCTTGTCTTTAGCCACATCATATGGAACTAACTAGTCAGCCTTCAGCTACTTCTTCAAATAGTATACGTATGGTCTTGTTATCATTACTCTCAGTGCTATTAACCCTTCTTCTCGGATCTCCTCCTATCTCTATATAATCTTGCAACGATGTTCGAAATCAAATTTGTATTTTAACTAATGATTAAATTGTTTTTGATTTATTGAGTTTTCACAGAGTTAATCTGAATAATCCGTGATAGATCATGAACAATATCATGCATATGGTTGATCAGAGACCGACTGTAAATCGTTAATCACCTCAAAGCTCATAAAAAGTTACCTTACTATTTTGATCCATATGGGCCAGACATGTGGTGGCTTTCACCTCAAAGCTCTGAAAAGCCATTCCAAAAATAGTAACATGATCATCGTGATTGGTAAGTATTTAAATTTATGATATAAGACATACAATTAACCACATGTGTTTAACCACTTGAATAGTTGAATTACTATTAATAACCATTTGCGTTTCCTCTTGTTGTTGTTGTTCGTATTTAATTTTTAGATACGAATCTTATTCGACTTTAAATAAGTCTAAATTGTAAGAGATGGATTCGAACTTGCTGCGTTTCCACTTGTATGCGTTACCAATATGCGTACTTTTAGTTTTAATTTGTTCAAGTATTGTTTCTTACTTTAACAAGTATAAAAACTCTTTATATGTTGCTCCTCTTTTAATAATTCTCTGGATCCCCCAACTGAGCAATATTATCCCTCCACCCAGAGTACTATAAACTTAGAAAGGCATGGGAAACATGAATTATTATTATTTTTCGAACCCAATCATAGATGGGACTACATGTCACTAAATCCCGATGATCTTCTTTCATGCATATAGGCAAGAGTAAGACAACTCCAGCATTTGATTTTGGTATTTTGCCAACAATAATGCATATTGTGGTTGATTTAGCTCCTCCAAATTAAAGACAACAAGGAAGTAGCCGGCAGCCATACATCACAACCTTATCAAGATCCAAAACCTTATCAAGATCCAATTGTATTTGGATACTGCCTGAAAGTGTTCCTTGTCATTCTTAAAAATAGAAGATCCAGCAATATTTGCATGGTTGTAAAAAGAGGCATTAGCAGCCAAGAAGCCTCACAGACAATAAAAACGACCAGATTCTGGGTCTACGTAAAATTTCACTATAATTATATTTTCGGATATATAAGATCGGTAATGTATCATGTACTGCATATAGATTAATTCGTAGGTGGTACGAATTAATAGCTCTGTTAATGTACTTTGATTCCATGTTAGGTTGGAGATGAGAGTTTAATCTCAATAGATTAGGAAGGATAAGGAAATAATGGAGTACTAACTATTATGGTTTCTGTCTTAATTAACAAGACAAGGGGGGCGATGACTCAAAGCAAATTACATTACTCATGTTTGTTTGCCCCAACTTTGTCGATTCACATATCTCCATCATTGTAGGTGACTCAAAACACATGGATTGTTGTCTTTTGATTGTGATATTTGAAGACTTATATTAGGGATTAATTATTTAATTGCTATAGGAAATTAATTAATTATTCTATTTAACATAACTAGCAAACCAACCTAATTGAAAGTTTAATGTGGCTCTTACCATTTACGTTTCCTACACCTATGGATGAGAAATGATTCAACACCTACAATTTGGAGGCATCCACATAAATAGTAGGTGAACGTGCAGGGGTGAGGGCAGGACTACAAAAACCAAAATCCAAAAGTTAATCAAACCTATTATTTACTTATTTCTATTTCTATGAGCCGCTTATAATCAAGCGTCAATCTTATCATAATTATAAATGGTCACCATCAAATTTTGAACCCTCGAATTTAAACAACGGGAGAAATACTACTTAGACCGACCATGATTGATCATGTGTCAATCTCATCTATATGAGGCAAAATTGATCTCAACCTCTCATCTACATGCTTAAAGACAGTATACAATATACTATTTAGACTGTATAATACTAGTGAATTTTAGGCTTATTCTTTAATTATTGGCAAGAAGTTTAAAGAAACGGAAGAATAACAAAAAAATTGGAAAAAAATTGTATTTGGATTGTTTTCATTGGTTCATACTTCATAGGCCATAGGGGATCAATCTAGGGTTAGGGGTAAATAGTGACATTTTTCACCCACCCATAATTTGTATTTTTCCCCCATGCTTTTGGTGTGATGGCTTGGCTTCTCCTGTTTTTTTTTTTTTTAACCAATGATGGCTTCTCTTGATGACTTCTCTTCTTCCTCTTAAAAAAAATATACATTACTACAAGGTTGCATCTTCTCTTGAACAATATCCTAGCTGCATAATTTTTCACTTTGACAAATTTTTTGCATTATGATTTATGTGTGAGAAAGATTGACAGAAAGACACATGATTGGGAATGTGTTTAAGGTTCATCCTACCACTTCAATTGTAGATGACATACATGTTCGGAACCCGCTTGAATTCAGCCTACAGATTCAACTATGTACATACCATTAGATTTCTCAAACTCATTCATTGATCTAACCATATATGTATATACTATTTATATTATTATTAAATTCAGTCGGGTTGCAATCTTAATTTTAAATTGGACCCAGTTGGTAGTTACTAAATTATTCCTTGCCCATTTATTTTTCCCAAATAACTAGGACCCTTAACTTCTTTTTGAGCATAGAAGTTCATATGTAAGAGCAATTGAGCTACAAGTGTTACTTTCGACCACTCATCTTGCGATATCATTAAGATGAGTTCAAGTTTTGGCTTGGTAGTGTGAGGTTAGGTATGAAAATCTACTTTACCAACAGAGGCAATGTGCTTATGAATCTGATCTTTTTTATCTCTTTGAGCATTTGAAGAACTTGAACTAAAATCTTACTCAAGCCAGTCATATATTGGTTCTTTCCAGTTTGATTATTGTATCATAATCTTGACATCTTTTCATCCCAGCTCAAAAGAGAATAAGGGCAATGATTGGTTGCTCTTATGGACCCTACACTCCAACTTGGGATTGAGGACGCATGGAGACTGAGCAGTAAAGGCACGAAGTGGGAGTAAAAAAGGGTCCCTGAGAAGGCTGGCAATGGCACCACAAGACCAACCCCACATCCTCTGCAAACTTCACCCAAATTACAATTATAATCTCAGAGACTTACTTAGGGGAGGGTGTCATTTCCAACGTTATGCTCACAGGAACCAAAAAGATGTGCTAGCTGCATTTGCCCATCTAAGCAAATCTAGCGCATCATATGACACTTGATAAAAGAAATAGATATACGCATAATTGTATATAATCGGTAACTCTTAATAATATGTTGTGTCTTTTAAACAAATTTTTCTTATCACATATTACGTGATAAGAGAAATAGACATACACATAATTATATTCAATGTGTGATAGTTAACAACTTGTCCTACCCCGGGTTAGGGTTGCGTATGGAAGGAGGCCCCAATCCTCCATGTTACAAATACTTAGCCGAACTTTGTGCCATGACCCCACTTGTTTTATAAAATCCCCCAATCTTCATTTAGGCCTAAATCCTCCTAAATTCTTGAGCTTATTCCTCATCCCAAATCCCCTCTTTTCTTCCATCTCTTTGTACCATCAAAACCCTCATTAATTTTTACTCAACACAAAAATCACAACAACAAAACAAAAAATGTGTTCCTCCGAACCAAAGTTGCAAAGAAGTTATAGTTTCACTCCAACAACGCCAAAGTTAATCAACCGCCGGCCGGTCCTCCAGCCCACAGGGAACCAATTTCCAATCTTGGAACACAAAAAGTCCCCTAAAAAGACCTTAAAAGAATCACCACCTCCATCTCCAACTCGTCTACCTTCAACACTTCCAAGCACTAAAACTAAGCCCTCACCACTTTCATCATCACCCCCTATCTCTCCCAAGCCGCCTTCTCCTAGACCACCTGCATTCAAGAGAGGAAAAGATCGCAATGAGCTCAATTCTAGCACTGAGAAAGTTGTGACACCCGGTTGCGCAACGAAGGTGACAAGTTCAGCGAAAAAATCAAAGAAATCTAGTGGTATTGCTGTCGCTGCTTCACCTTCAGCCGAAACTATTTTGAAAAATATATCGTCATTGATAGTAAAGGCACCAGGAAGCATAGCAGCTGCAAGGAGGGAGCAAGTTGCAACAATGCAAGAGCAACGAAAGATGCGGATTGCGCATTATGGAAGAACAAAATCTGCTAAGTATGAAGGCAAAGTCGTTCCTCTAGATGCTTCTTCAGCTGCAACTGATTTCACCCGGGAGCAAAGGCGGTGTAGTTTCATCACACCAAATTCAGGTATTAAAATTGACTATTTTGAGGAAGAAAAGTGTTTGACTCGTGAGAATAAAGTTGATATGTTTTGGTCTACTTTTGTTGCAGACCCTATTTATGTTGCTTACCATGATGAAGAATGGGGAGTTCCTGTCCATGATGACAAGTATAATTTCCTCTCTCATCCTTCTTACTGCAATTGCGGATATGTCGATATTTTTTAAACTAATTATGTTTCGTCAATATGCAGTTTGTTGCTTGAACTGCTAGTGTTAACTGCGGCTCAAGTGGGATCGGATTGGACATCAGTCCTGAGGAAAAGGCAAGCTTTGAGGTGGGTTTGATTTTAAAATTTCTATAAAGTCTTGTTAATTTTACGAGTGGTGAAAAAGAAAGCAACTTTTTTCTTGATACATTGTTAACAAATCTTGATTTCTTTTTTGTTTGTGCAGGGAAGCATTTTCAGGGTTTGATGCAGAAGTTGTGGCTAATTTTAGTGAAAAAAAGATCAAATCAGTTAGTTCTGATTCTGGCATGGATATAAGCCTAGTTCGAGGAGCCGTTGACAATGCTAAACGAATTCTTGAGGTAATCATTTCGGTTAGAACCAATGTGTAATGTCTTATATATTCGAATTCTATTCCATTTACTTTGACATATATTTGATAGCTCTTACATTTACTTATCAATTCTTTCTCAACTCAAATTGCAGATAAAGAGGGACGTTGGATCATTTGAAAAATACTTGTGGGGATTTGTGAATCACAAGGCTATATGGACCCAATACAAGTCATGCCACAAGATCCCTGTGAAGAACTCAAAATCAGAGAGCATAAGCAAAGACATGGTGAGAAGGGGTTTTAGGCTTGTGGGTCCCACTGTCATTCACTCCTTCATGCAAGCAGCTGGACTCACCAATGACCACTTGATCACTTGCCCAAGACACCTCCAATGTGCAAATGCTGCTTCACATTAATAATTAGGACCCAATAATCAAAAATACTATAATTTGGACCCAATAAGCATAATAATCAGCTTATTAATACTTATCTCTAACTCTAGTCTCTAGATGATGTCACTGTAATATTGTTTGTGTGCATTAGATTTTAGATGTTGTAAGAGGTTATGGTGGAAGACTAAAAGGGCAAAGGGGAGGACAAGCAGCATGTGGAGGTGGGCAAGGGCAGTGCCCATGTGTATGGATCAAATTGCTTTCATTTGATTGTTGTGGCCACCACAACCCCTCTCCTCTATTATTTTGTTTACTTTTCTTTTAAAAGATTATTGTGAAGAATAATCAGTGCAGGCATTGGCTTCCTTCCATGGACCATCAATTATCTTTTCATTCATTTATCGTCACTTTCAACTTGGAGTGGATAAGTATTGTGAGTTTTTTGAAGACATACGAAAGCTTCATGCACAAAGCAAAGAAACCAAGCCCCTTGCTTCTAAATTTCTTTCCTTTCTCTATGTCTTTTTCCTTGTTGCTGGATTCTAACCTTTTGGGAGATTTGTATCATATATTAATGTCAAGTTTGGGTTTATGCTTAATTTTGCAGTATTAGTACTATGATATCTCATTACTTTTGCTTCTTTATCTTTTGGATGACTTTTTATTAAAAATTCAGAGTCGCTGCCTTATGATTCACCACTAACAACGTCGATATTGTCCTTCCTTAATCAACTGAATAGTTATCTCAAAAGGACTCCATGGTTTAAACATTGAACCATTTATATGCATTTCTTTTCTCTAAGTTTTTGATGTGAGATTCTATTTTTCAACACTTGTGATCCCATGTTTTGTTCGAATTTTAATTTTGATATTTTTTTCGTGTAATTGAAGAGTTAATGTTCACTCATGATACTTCAAAAACTCGTATATTTGAAAATAGAGACTATCATAAGAAAAATAACCGGTCATAATCAAAACACATGGAGCAAACCTTTTCTTCTTTTCTTTATTTTTCTTTGAATGTCTTTTCAATTTTGAGTGAGGCACCTTCTTCTCCATGTGCTCAGTGATACCTTTTCTACTTTTCCTCTTTGCGGTTAGCTTTGTGCAGAACATGTATGCGATGACAGTTAAGTGATGTCTGTAATTCTTTGTAGCTATAATTCCATAGTAAAGTGGGCATTTGAGGAGAATCTTGCCATGGGCTTTGGTGGACCTAAACCTTTAGTTGACATTCCCAATCTCCCAAGGCTTACACCATCACCATTGCACTACGAGGACCAGCAAAATCATAGGATTCCCTCTCCCTCCTGCTTCTACTCAATACCCAATTTATTCTTTTGCCCATTGTTCTTCAAGAATTTGATTCCAAAATAGTGTCACTAATATCACAAAGGAAAAAATGAAGGACTTCTTTGGAATTAGCCATTCAGACCATTCCTATTGATCTGTCAATCATAGTTTGACATATGTGAATAAATTATATGCGTATTTAATGACTCATTGTTGCATACCGTCAAATTGCGTCTTGCGAAAAAGATGCATTGCTGATTCCAAAGAAGAACCCTATTAGTATCCATTTACAGAAAATGGCTATAAGCTCTGTCCAACTTTCACCTTGCGCATTCCCAGCTCAAACATCTTTTGGTTTTTACGTGAAACATTCAACTCAAAATAACTAGGACAACTTAGAATGAGATACCAGTAGATAAAAATTAAAAACTGTTTGATAATTATTTTGTGTATACTTTTTTAAAATAGGTTTCAAATGAGAATGCCTCGTGATCGAGCCATACCGCCTCTTCAGTCCAAACCAAGAAACCCCTTAGATATAAGGCAAAATGAATCTTGTTCCATTGTTGAAAGGAGTTGTGGGTTTAAAAACCACCACGGATAGAGGATTTATTCAACCGGTGGCTGATAGCCGGCAGCATGACCAACTGCGGGATCAGAATCATTCAGAAGAACCGATTATGCTGTCAATGGTGACTGGTAGAACAACGCAATGGGAAGCATAAATTGCAAAATCAATCCTCGTAATGCCATTATAACTTAGGAGAACAAAAAATAAATAGTTCAGATATCAAGCATTCTAAAATGTTGAATGGTTTCTCTAAAACAACTAAACAATATCCGAATGGGCAAGCATAATATCACTTCAAATAACATTAAATTAAAGACAGGCTTTGCAACAACTAAAGTTATTGGTATCACGATTGAGAAGAAAAAAAGACGCAAAAATAAACAAGACAAAATTTGTAGCAGAAATCCCAAAGCTAATAGGTAAGGACTACAAAAATAAACGAAAAGATCATCAAATACTTTTAAACACTGTTTCGAACTAGACCATTTAAGCAGTGGCTGTGGCTTGGGCTGCTTGCCTCTTCTTGGCCTCTTCAATAATGCTGAGCTTAATACCCTTGCCCTTGGGAAGGCTTACCCACGGCTTGGTGCCCTTGCCAATAGTGAACACATTGCTCAAACGAGTTGCAAATTCATGTCCACTGGCATCCTGGACATGGATTGTCTCGAAGCTGCCCTTATGCTTTTCCCTGTTCTTGATTACTCCAACACGCCCTCTGTTCCTACCACCAGTCACCATGACCACATTCCCAACATCGAACTTGATGAATTCAGTGATCTTGTTGGTCTCCAAATCAAGCTTAATGGTATCATTTGCCTTGATTAGAGGGTCTGGGTAACGGATGGTTCGTCCATCAAAGGTGTTAAGATATGGAATGCCTTTTTGTCCAAACTGCACAGACCTGACTTTGCAGAGTTTAAACTGCAAGAGATAACAGACTCGCATATCAGCAGATTTATACATGACATCCATAACATACAAATTTAATACCAGGTATTTTTTAATGCTGTGTATATATACAAACTTGAAATGACAATCAATGGTAAAATACTAACTACATGGATATAAGATCTCCAGCCAGTACACTTGTATAAAAGTAGGGATACTGTATTATTACTGTGTATGCTTATTTAATCCATTCTACCATGAACAAGATGCTTAGGCATGCAGCCTTGTCTTCTAAAGATTACTATACCACTCAGTTTTATTCAAAGATTATTTGAATTATGAAAAGTAGCTTACTTTAACAAAGAAAACTATAGTAAGACAAACGAAGAGAACCTAGGGATCACCTTTGCCTCTTCATCCCTGATTGAATGGAGACGGAAACGGCCCTTGGTATCATAAAGCAAACGGAAGTTCTCGTTGGTTTTGGGAATTGAAACAACATCTGTAAAAGTAAAAAAATGCCTATTGATCAATTTCGTATCTGAAAAAACATATAAAATGAACCCAAACTACATACAGAATGCTTCCTAATTTCCGTCGTTAGTAGAGACACAATCAAAATGCATGTTATCTAATGCACTCATCTTATTACATTGAAGAGTGGTCCAAATTACATTGAGCACCCATAAATTGGAGACCATTATAGCAGTAACTTGAATATTTGATCATCAACGTTTTAATACAAAAACTTGAGTAAAGTTAAGTATAAAATTTGGAAATACATCACCGAAGAAAGCGTTGTACATACCCATGAAACCAGAAGGATACGTCTTATCTGTCCTAACTTTCCCATCAACCAGAACATGTCGCTGCATCAAAATGGAGATGACCTCACGGTATGTTAGGGCATACTTCAATCGGTTTCGTAGAATGATGACCAGTGGAAGGCACTCCCTGGATTTGTGGGGCCCAGAAGAAGGCTTGGGAGCCTAGACAAGAGAAACAAAAAAAAAACTCAAATTTCAAGTACACCATCGAAAAGTAATAGACATACCAGCCAATAGACAGAACAAAAAGATTGCAAATTTAACTTACGAATGCACCACCAAGTTTGTCAAGCATCCAGTGCTTGGGGGCATTGAGCCTCTTCAAATGCTTCTTCAATCCACGCGCCTGTTGTAGTGCATAAAGAAAAATGACATGAAAATCGTATATGCAAACAGGTCAAACTGCAACACCTATACATTGCAATTCAGAAAGGTTTCAAAATGACATCATTATCAAATAGTTCAATTAGGGCATTTGATCAAGTACGGTGGTTAAAATTTCTTTTAAAAGAATCCATCAGAATTTCAAAATCAGTGGGTAAAATCAATTGTAATCAGAACAAAAAAAAAATATATAATCATAGTCCAAATCCAGCTATTAAGTTTAGTGTTTTAGACCCCTAACGAATTTCTACAGCAACCATCAGCAAAACTGGGGCTCAAAAGCTTTATTCAAGTAAGTATATGTGAAGCTAGATTGTAAAAGTTGTAAAATTTATGGGTTTTCATCGCGTGTTGCAGAACTGCACAAATCTTAGATAAACAAAGGATATGAAAAACCAACGAGAACGCGTGTGAGAGTATGATAGAAAATTGAAATACGAACCATCTTCGGTTGATTTCAGGTGAACTAAGCCGACTGCCGCCCTCCTTCGCTGCTCCCAAATCCTAAGTCGCTCGCTCTCTCTGATCTGTGTCAGCTGCAAACCCTCAGTCGCAGCCATATATACCTCCCCTTTTTTGAAGAAACCCTAATGAGCTCCCGCTCTCGGGCTTCAAACTGGGCCTAATTTGAACCCAAAAGTATTTTCTAATTTTTGGGTTTTGTTGTCGTGAGGCTTTCTTTTGCATTCGGGTGTTAGACCTTAAAAAGGCCTATTAGTTGGGCCTGACTACAAATAACTACCCACTTGTTTTCCCTTTGTTTCTTATTAGAAAACTTTTTTTCGATAAATGCCACGACGATACCTGAAGGAATTAATTGGTATCTAATTTCTATTCAGGGTGATACTTGCTCTCGATTAAAAAGCACTGTCAGAAAGTTTCAAATTTCTGGGTGATACTTGCTCTCGATTAAAAAGCCCTGTCAGCAAGTTTCAAATTTCTGTTAATTAAGTACCAAAAAATTTGCCCCTTAAAAGTAGCAGTTTTCTAATTAAATCATACATGATGGTTTATTATAACACTTTTAAACTTGTTTATTAGATTTTTCTCCAAAAAAAAAAAAAAACTAGTTCATTAAATTACTACGAGTACAAGAAAATATCAGAACCTCTCTAATCCAACAGTGCAAAAGTTTGTATTTTGAGTCTTAGGTAAATAAAAATATACGTATTACTTAAAATAGTCCATGAATCAAGTATTAAGTCTGAATTTGCTCCACAAACACCAAATTGTTGCCATGTACTACCAGAACCCCTTTTTTCAACTTCGTTGCTCCAAAAGTTAGCCTATGTTACTAACGTTGTTTAGAAGGCAACAAGTAATTGGATGTTTAAATCATTTTGTAGAAAAATATTAAAACAAAATATTTTAAAAAACAAAAAACAAAAAATGAAGAACAAGACTTGGTCCCAAACCTCCAAACAAAATATTAAAACAAATCATTTTGTGTGTGTGTGTGTTGATGATGGCAGTTTAGTATGTGCATTGATATGTTGAGGATGATGTTGACTTGTGTTGATGATTTGATGATGTTTGGCAGATTGAATTTTGGATTATATCTTCAATGTTGTTAAATGTGTTGGCAATTTGGTAGATTTAATGATTTATCATTTAGATGATATGTTGATTGAGTTTGTTAATGTGTTGACGACTTGATGATATTATTATTAAATCAAATTATATATATCTGTGTTAAAGACATTTTGTTCGAGGAAATGGTTGAAAATAATTTTTCATATTTCTATTAAATTTTGGCTCAAAATTGAAACCATATTAAAATCGTATCGAATTTAATTGGTACGGTACGATCTGATTTCACTTTCAAAATGTGAAATACTGAACCATACTGAACCGAATAAAATTAAATGGTATAGTTGTAGTATCAATTAATTTCATAGCATATCAAACCGTGTGCAGCCCTACATAAAAATAATTAAAGTTCTATAAGTTTTTAAGTGAGTATGATGTACACTAATTATTTATCAAGATAATATATATAT
This sequence comes from Prinsepia uniflora, assembly GCA_032719365.1. Taxonomy (NCBI): domain Eukaryota; kingdom Viridiplantae; phylum Streptophyta; class Magnoliopsida; order Rosales; family Rosaceae; genus Prinsepia; species Prinsepia uniflora. The sequence goes on from CM064868.1 coordinate 19,701,820, forward strand.
ATATATATTAAATCATAAATATGGACGCTAATTTTTTCGAGAAGAAGAGTTTCATTAAACGAATAGGGATGTGAACATCCATTGCAAAAGTATCAAATAGCCAATTGACTCAAACCCTCCCAAATGAGCAGCCTAAATATGGACACTAATTACTTAGTACAAACTCATTACTACTTGTTATACACATTACTCAAAGAATCTTAAGGATTGTCATTTTATCATTATGGAAAATCATACTTAAATATGTAAAATTTAACATAACATGTTGTAAATTTTATCGGCGAGTCAGTACCCGTCGTTTCAAGTTCACATGAGTACTCATAATAACGAATGAGCAAGTAATTATGGCAATGCTAGATGTAGCACCAAATGCAGCCTCAAAAATAATATTCTTAGCTATAAAGTACATTGTTCACAGTGGAATCTATATTTATTAGAGCTAGATATGAGTCTACATTTTTATATCTCATGAAAGTTTAAATACTTATTAAAATAAAATTTTCCTTTATACTTTTTATTTTATGTTTATTTATGTAATCTTTAATTTTTTTTATAAGCATTTTAACTTAAGAAAAATCTAAATTCTAAAAATATAAGATTTCATCATATATAGAACGTTAGATCGGATCCTCTCATTTCATTCTTACTCATTAGATCATATTTTCTTCTTACAATGTCATATGTTAGATCATATTTTTTTTTTTATCACAATCTCATTCGCTAGGTCATATTTTCTTATCCAAATCTAACATGGAGAGATTTCATCTCCCACCAACTGTTAGATCATATTTTATAGGGTTGTGCACGGTTCGGTATGGTACGAAATTGATCGATACTGAAATCATACCATTTAATTTTAATCGGTTCGGTATGATTTGATATTCCACATTTTGAAAGTGAAATCAGATCGTACCATACCAATTAAGTTCGGTGCGGTTTCAGTATGATTTCAATTTTGAGCCAAAATTTTATAGAAATATAAAATGTTATTTTTAACCCTCTCCTCGGCTAAAATGTCTTTCACACACACACACACACACACACACATATATATATATATATATATATATAATTCGATTCAACAATAACATCATCAAATCATCAGCATATTAACACATCAACAAACTCAATCAACATATAACCTAAATGATAAATGTCAAGACCCACCCCAGTTTCACCCCGAAACCCGAGGTAAATCCTGCTCCCGTCTGACTCCCCGACACATCACCAATTAAACTCACGCGAAACCACCAAAGTACTCAGTCATACGCAGGAGAACTATACAATACATCCCGAAGTTAAAAATTTACAGAGCATAGTTCTAAGTACAAAAGAAAAGAAAACCGATAAACCAAATATACGCACACGGAAAATTTAAAACACTCTTGGATCCCTCTCGTGACTTCTATGCCTCAGACGCTGCCTCGACGCCGAAACCCCGCTCTAGCTCCACGACCTGGAGGGCAATTTAAAACAGAAGGTGTGAGTGGACCAAAATAAAATAAAAGTTTCCAAAACCATTTATAAGAAAACCGGGTTTTACCCTCCGTTTTAAAACCACATGCATAACCCAGTTATTCAAACAGTTATAAATCGATCACCATAAAACATCATAAGAAACAGAAACACTATAAAACGGTTATAGAAATCATAGCATAAACATCATAAAACCGTATCCTAAACCGTGAATATCAAATCATCATTTTCCGATCAAACCTGCTGGACCTATCCGAGTCTTTAAACTCCCGAGTCTTTAAACTCAACAGGCCTACGAGGGAAATATCAATATATCCGAGTCTTTAAACTCCCGAGTCTTTAAACTCAATCCGGGTCTTTAAACCCAATCCGGGCCCGTCCCCCGTCAATCATAATCTAGGTCTTTAAACCCAATAACCAGATCCAGAAAATCCAATCCAAAACCATTTGAAAACCATTTCGAAATCCATATCCAACCCGAATTCGAAATCACTGGTCTGATGCCCTTCCGGCATCTAGAACCGTCATTCCGAACCCAAATCCGGAATTCCACCTTTCAACTTTAAAATCAAATCCCGTTACAGAAATACGATTTCAAAATCCCTTTATGAACATTTAAACATCCCAAATCCATAACATCATATTCAGAAATCACACTTTTCTCGTAAAACGTGCTGAAACCAAACTTCCTCGAAAAAAACGTGCAATTATGTAAAATCAACAAACCATATTCGATAACATAGAATCATAATTAAAACCATAAAACAATTATAGAAAAACAGTTATGCATGCTCGAGTTTAAGGAAAGGGTCCACTCACAGTACCAAGCCCTCAATCGCGTCCCGTACGTCTCGTACGATCCTCAGCTTCCTCGGGAACTCCCGATCTTGTCAACAACCGCCAAAGTACGTTACGAACGCGTCTACCAAGACTCTCCTAATTCCCACAAAAATCTCCGGGTCCTAGACATAACGAACCAGAACCCAAAACCTTCACCCTCGCGAAACTACTTCGATTTGACGTCCGATTAACCCAAAACCAATCCCATTAGACTCGTCACAACACCTAGACCAAAAACCATGTTAATAACTTCCTCAACCGCCGCCGCACGCGCCCCCACGCGCCGCCCAAAGTGGCTGCGCGTGGCCCTCACGCGCCAGCTACAGTGCATCGTCTTCCTCGAGCAGACCCGGTTCGGCATAGTGCTTGCAAATCGAACCGGCGAGGACGGTTCTCCACCGTACCTGCACCAAAACCACTCCTCTCTTCACCCACAGCATCGTCCAGACCTAAGCTATCCATTCCCCTTACTCAAACACCTCGACATAGCCCCTAAATCATCGTCCCTAACTCGAAACCAGACCCGTTCAGTCCCCTGTTTCATTCTCCGGCCACCCAGGTCACCCCCATCACGGTGGAAGTCTCAAACCCTTCCTAGGACCATCCTAAACCTCACCCAACTCACCAAGACCGTCGACTCATTCCCTAAGTCTACGACTTTCAATTTGAAACTCGACGGTAAAACAGAGCACACAGGTACTCTCCGTCGTCCTAGCCTCCACCGTACACTCCCCGTCACAGCTGCTCCACCAGAAGACTCCTAGGACTCCACTGAACTCCCTAGACCTCACGGGACTCCTCGATTCAACCCCTAAAGCCACGACTTAGCTCCTGAAACTAGATGACAAAACAGAGCAAAGAAACGGGGATGAGGAATTACCTGTCCTCCGGTCACCGTCGCGAGCTCCGCTGGGGCTGGTCGACTTCTCTCACCCCTCACGACACCACCACGAGCCCAATTGCACCGTACACGGCCACACCACCACCACGAACACTCACTTCCTCCCTGTTTTTCTCTGATTTCCCGTGGCTCTCAACTTACGCACAAACAATCACCACTCCTCCAACCTCCCTCACTGTCTCCCTCTCACTCTCTGGTCACTCTCACACACTCACAAACTCACCAACACCCACGATTACCCCTCAATTGTTCTCAATTCCTCAGCCTCTGTTCTTCGATCACGAACACACAGCACACACGGGTACACTCCAAATAATTGGACCGTGCATCCTGGAAGCCTCTAGCCCTCCTACACATGTCACCAATCCACCATTCCTCTCCCAAGTGGCTTAATCTCAACCCTCCATTTGTCCCTCTCTGCTGCACAAATCCTAGCGCACAAAGACCAAAATGCCCCTCCTTTTAAGTCAAAATTACAATTTTGCCACTACCTTTATAGACCCGTATCTCACACATCGTAAGTCCAATGAATACGTGTCGCCTGTCAGCAAACTCAGGACGACGAGATCTACCTAACCATCCTAAATCAACTTGTCAAAACCCAATCGTACGAAAAGTCAACTCTTCCCCCTATTTTACCCAAATTACGATTATGCCCTCAACCTTCCGAACATCATAACTTCCTCTTCGGATGTCGGAATCGGGTGTACCACCTGCCTATGGATTCGTGACGTCCCAAACTATGTCCTGGTCATCGGTCAAAACCCAATTGACCGCCCGAACTAAAAGTCAACTTTTTGCCCGAACCAGGGGCAAAATCGTCATTCTACACTAACGACCCCAACGAGACCAACTAACCACCGATTAAGCTCACTAATCTCATCTTAAACACTGTCTTAGCCCTAATTTCCGGGACGGGTCGTTACAATAAATCATTAAATCTACCAAATTTTCATAACATCAAGTAACATGGAACATACAATCCAAATTTCAATATGCCAAACAACATCAATTCATCATCACATCAACACAAGTCAACATCATCGTCAACATATCAATGCACACACTAAACTGTCATTATCAACACACACAAATACTAAACTCCCATACAATACATACAACCCAAATTTATAAACAAGTTACAAAATTACATCTTCAAAATGGCAGAATAACAAAAACAATATTACAAGCTACTTCATTTTTTTTCCCACTTCAACTATTTGTAGGCTTCCCATCACTTTTCTATTCTACAATTGAAAATTATCAATAATTAATTTACATAGCTAGATAATGAAAATTAACATCACAAACTAAAAAATACTGAATACTTAAAGACAAGTTACCTTAAACAATTGTTTCATAAAAATCAAGTTCTTCAATTGAAAACTCATCCTCCAAAGATTGAAAAACTGTATCCCCTCATGGCCAACTTTGCATGCATATCAAAGCTTCTACTGAGGAAGGAGTTAAAGAACTCCTAAAAGAATCAATCACCTGCCCACCCGTGCTGAAGCAGGTCTCAGAAGCTATTGTTGACACTTGAATAGCAAGCACATCCTTTGCAATTGCTGCCAAGACTAGGTACTTTGAACAATGTAACTTCTACCACGAGCAAATATCAAAGTCTTTACTTGTAAACTCCAAAGGTTCCATAAAAAACTGGTCAACTTCATGTGCTACCACAACCACTTCACTCTCTTGCACAACCTTTCTCTAATCATCCAAAATATCATCTCTGCATCCTCATCCACTCTCATCTAATTCCATAGTCATTGTTGAACTCTGTTTATAAAAATTGGTTTGTTGTTTTCCCCCTTCCATGTTTCCTTCATGTGCCTCATACAATGACATTAACAATTCCTTTAGCTCCTTAGTTACATATTGCAACTCAAATTCATCAAATTTCTCTTTCCGAAACAAATGAGTGATGTGCCTCAGTTTGAATCTAGGATCTAAAACAAGTCATATAATCACTAACTTGTTTAGTTGTGTATAAGATCCAAAATATTTGATGAACATTTCCTTAATGAGTGCAGCCATGTCCATCAACACTCTCTCTGGTGGTGAGCCAATGAGCATTTCTAGAGAGACAATGAGCTTGTCAATTTCTTGTTCCATGGCTAGCACATCATGGAAGGTTGTGTGGACAGTAGGGTGGTTAGAAGCACTTACTCTCAATGTCACATCATAAAACACCTTAAAAACCTTAACAAAACCTGCTGCCATTTCCCAGCCATCCTTACTTGGTGGCCCAAGCCTAAGCTCTTACTACAAGTTTGCACTAACTTTTCCTCATCATCAAATTCATCGTATGACTCCTTAAAGTAAGATACAAAAGGTTTCTCTGAATCCTCCCTCATTCTATTAAAAATCGACTTGTCTTTCAATGCTGTCTCCAACATAAGGTAAGTCGAATTCTACCTTGTAAGGACATCCAAACATACTAATTTTTTTGTTGGGCATCTTCTCCTTCTCCACATATTGCTTAAAATACTCCAGCCTATTTGGGGAAAACCTTACATATTTTACGAAATTTCTAATAGCTAGAATTGACATATTCAGTCTCTTCAATCCATTGCCTACCACCAAGTTGGTAATGTGAGCACAACATCTCACATGTAAGTATTTCCCCTCCAATATAGCTTGTGAATTATTTCATATATTCATCTCGACCTTACCCAATCCAAAGCAATGTTATGTGTAGCAGCATTATCAATAGTAATAGTTAACATTTTTTTCTATTTTTCATTCCAATAAACAGGACTTATAAGTCTACCTATGGTTGCACCTTGGTGATTAGCAATCACAGAAATGTCCAAGACCCTTTTGTGCTTAGTCCAATCATTATCAATTAGATGAGCACTTAGCACCATATAATTAATGTTTTGAAGGCTAGTCCATGTATTAGTTGTGAGGAATACCTTATGATTACACAAATCTTTCTTCTATTCCTCTTAAATATTGTCATTATAATGACCCGGAAACCTGATAAAAGTCAAAATGACGATATTGTTCATGAAGGTCAAAGATTGACTTTTTGTTCTGGACATTTTCTAGACAATTCAAAGGGAATGTTATGAAGATTTCAGGCTCCTGAACCCATAGACAGGTGATATGAAAAAATCGGAGATCGAATAAGATAGATATGGGTCAAAATAGTATAGCAACATTTTGATAATTTTGGATATAAGAGTATTTTGGTAATTTTTTAGAGAACACTTGAATTGTGTACAAGGATCTTGTATTCCCTCTCATAATTTCTTCCATTGACTTAGACTATGTGTGTGTGTGTGTGTGTGTGTGTGTGTGTGTGTGTGTGTGTGTGTGTGTGTGTGTAGGCTTCGGCATTGGGTCGGGCCGGGCTTATTAAATAATTTTTAAATTTGCGGGCCGGGCCGGGCGGGTTTAATGACATAAAAAAGAGCCCACGGGCTTTTATCGGGTCGGGTTTATATCGGGCTTTTCGGGTCGGGCCTATTAAACCCACTTGGATCGGGCTTACGTGGGTTTTTGCAATAAATTATGTCTCAAATTTTAAAATTACAAAAAAATATTATTAATGAAAAAAAATACACAAGGGTGCAAAAATGTGGTCTCGTTAAAATAAAATACTCAAGGGTCCAAAAACGTTGGGCTGAGGAGTGGTTAGGGTTTGTATTGGGTATTGGGTATTGAGTATTGAGTATTGGGTTTTTAAAAATAAATTAGGAGGACTTGGGGCTGAGATTTGAGTTTGGGTTGAAATATTAGTATTAAGAATGGGTTGAGTATTAATTTTTAAATAATAAATATTTTATATTTTCGGGCTTATGGGCCGGGTTTATTACGGGCGGGTCGGGCTGGGCTTACCGGGCTTTATCAGGCTCGGGCCTATCGTGTTTGAACACCATAAGCCCAAGTCCAGCCCGCTAACTCTTGGGTCGGGCTGGCCCAAGGCCCATAGCGGGTCAGGTCGGGCTTTTGTCCATCGGGCTTATCGGGCCCCCATTAGCCCATGGGCTTTTGGGCCAAATGGTGAAGCCTATGTGTGTGTGTGTGTGTGAGAGAGAGAGAGAGAGAGAGAGAGATATATATATATATATATATATATATATATATGCATAAGGGGGTTCGGTGGTGATGAGCCAAAAATGAAGAAAAACTACCAATCAACCATACCATGAGAAAAGATCAGGAAAAAAGGAAGAAGAAGAGGAATGAAGAAAGTAAAACGAACGAGAAAAGAAATGAAGAGGAAAATGAGAGAGTTGAACGGGGAAAAGAGGAAGCAGTGGGACAAACAATGAACCCATGTGTTCTTGTTTTTGGGTTCATGGAATTAAGCTAGGAAACTTGGTATTTAGCATGACAACATCTTCCAAGGATTCCACGATGTTTTTATGTCACGACTCGACCCATCTAGCACGATATTGTCTGCTTTGGGCCCAGCATTCACGGTTTTGTTTCTGGGAACTCATGTGCAACTACCCAGTAGGTCACCCATCATGGGATTATACCAACCCAAACTCGCTTTACTTTGGAGTACCCAAGGAATCCAAAGCCAATGAGCTCCCAAAAGGCCTCATGCTAGATGAATACGTGCCCACACATATAAGGCACCTCACATTTCCCTCCCCGAGCGATGTGGGATTGTTCACCGTTCTTCCTAATACATGAATCTTACAATCCACCCCCCTTTGGGGCCTACGTCCTCACTGGCACACTTCCGGTCAAGCTCCAGCTCTAATATCATTCTGTCACGACCCGATCCATCTAGCACAATATTGTCCGCTTTGGGCCCAGCCCTCACGATTTTTTTATGGGAACTCAAGTGTAACTTCTCAGTAGGTCACCCATCATGGGATTGCACCAGCCAAAACTCGCTTAACTTTGGAGTACCCAAGGAATCCAAAGCAAGTGAGCTCCCAAAAGGTCTCATGCTAGATAAATACGTGGCCACACATATAAGGCACTTCACCTTTCCCTCCCCGAGCGATGTGGGATTGTTCACCATTCTTTCCAAGACACGGGTCTTACATTTTAAGGCAAAAAGAAGCTAGTTTAAACGCAAGGAAGGCCGTATAAATGATTAAACCATGGACAATCGTTCTAGCAACTAGAAAATGTTTTCAAGTATGTTTTTCTTTTTTATTTAAACATCACAGAGCTGTTATGTTTTTTTTTCATTTAAACATCACAAAGCTGTTCTATAGGTTGATTAGATTTAAATGGGCTATCAGAATGTTGAAATCAGACGTAAAATGGCCAAATTATGGCCGGGTTGTTCTCGCTAATCGGGTAACCCAGAAACCAAGGAAAACGGGTTTGATCGCCCTGAGGTTGAAGATGTCATGCATCTTCAAAAAATGTCTTACTAAGGTTCTTCTATTCGGGACATTAAAAATTGGACAAATAACACTACAAAACCTCATTAAACCCATCTTCTCTACAAATTAGAATGGAAACTCATCTAGGACAACCATCTCAAGACAAGCAGACAAACAATCACTTTGCACAAACCCCCTAGAAACCATCTTATTTCCATGAGACTTATAAGATGCTAGAACTTTATGAAATTTTGATTGATTTGGAGGGTAGCATTTACACAAATTAGTAATGTGGTTCAACATTCCACGAGTCCCATTTTTACCAGCATCTGCAGCATAATCACCATCTGGACCCTTAGGACGGTAAATATATTTAGCCCTCTTGCATATCACTTCAACCATTATATTTTTCCTTTTATCATCCAATTGTCTCTCTAATGTCTTCAATTCATAAGTCTTAAAGTGTTCCCAAACAAGACTACATTTCTTCCCTAATCTACTAGGTATAGTAATAGATGTAGGGTCACTTACTTTTTCCTCCAACGAGCTTCTAACCATTGTTATAACAGCTGCAAACAAGGATTCCTTATTTGTGGGCTGAACATATTGTTCTGCTTCATCATCTTCTTCTCCCAAATCAGCTCGTAGGTCAGCAGGTTTTTGGGCTTGAATAGGACAAGGAGAGGATGCACTTGTTGCTGATGAACATGCAAACCAACACTAGGTTGTTGTTGTCCGGTCTTGGACTTGATTGAAGACTACATATATATGAAAGAAAGATTAATCAATTAAAATGAAATACAAACAACTTCAGGATGCAATATGAGAAAACATAATAAAGACCCATTTCATTCGCCGCTATTAATTGCTCTCCTGTGCCCAAACATTTCATTAACTTTCCACATTTCCAGTTAGATATGACCCTCATCCCCTTATCACTTCTACTCCTCATAATGCCTCACTTTGCTCCAAAATCTTCAACCACCAAAACACCACCAATAGTAATTCAGAACCTCATTTTCTGAAATTAAAACATTTGCATTACAACAGTCAACATTCAACAGTTACCTGATAAGTGATAATTTGTAGATAACTTTTAGATCATAATCAAATTAAGATAATGACGAATCCAGTAATCAAACATATAAGCTCAAACTTTTGTATACAAATAATAATTATGAAAAACACAATTACCAACTAGACCTTATGGAGAGCAAAGTACAAATCAATATTAAAATGAAGAAAAATCTTCCACCATAAACATATAAATTAGCAAGATTCAAGGCCAAGGCCCTATACTTATCACTCATGAAAACAAAACAGGAATTAATACCTACAAAATACAAAAATCCATTAATCCCACATTAGAAACTCCAAAAGCAGCACCCAATTCCAATATTAACCGTCAAATGGCATCGCTAATAAATCAAAATTCCAATATAAATTACCAATATCACAAGCCAAACGACGATTCTAAAACCTTAGAAAACCATAGAACAGTTGTAGAAGTAGCCAATGAAGAGCAGTGACCTTCGATTTTTGCAAAGCAGACAAGCAGAGGTTAAGCACCCATATGGCTTGACCAGCAATTAGAGAAGAGAGAATGAGTAACAGATTAGAGAAAAAACCATAAGAGAGAACAAACCATGAGTAGCAGTGAAAGAGGAAGATGAGTAACAGCGGAGAAAGAAGATAAGTAGCAACAAAAGCGAAAGATGAGTAGCAGCAAAAGCGAAAGATGAGTAGCATGACAGGTCCTATCCTTAATCTCTCGGGATTAACGTGGGATGACCTGCTTCCGTCTGACACCACATGTCAAACCAGGGATACTATCGTGACCCACTCCGGTTTTCCAGAGTATGCAACTTCATGTGATACCTTGGTCTCTACTACAGCCCGCATCCAGGATTAACCTGAAGGATATCAATAACCATTTAAAACTGTGAGTGGACAAAAATAAGATGTGTTTGAAAATGAAGTGAGAATGAGATATGGATGCATGAAGATGGGAGAGTGGGCTAATGTCCAGATGAGATATTTTGGGGCTTACAAGTCAAACACCAAAAGTCAACCGTCTTGTAATTCGTGCAACCGTATTAGCTCTAACAATCATTCTAGACCCGTAAATTTTTCGTACGATGTCCAAATTCGACGTGTCGTCTGTCTACGTACTTATAATCCCCCGATCTATGTGATGGATGTCAGGACCCACCCCGGTTTCACCCCGAAAACTGAGGTAAATCCTGCTCCCGTCTGACACCCCGACACTAAAACGAAGTAAACTCACGAAAAACCACCAGACTACACAGTCAGACACAGTAGAAACTTAAACATCCCGAAGTCAAGTTTTACAGAGCATATTACCAAATACAAAGGAAAGAAAACTGATAAACAAGATACACGCACAACGGAAAAGTTTAAGCACTCCGGGGTCACTCTCTAAAAATTCTATGCCTCTGATGCTACCTCGACGTCACAACCCCGCGCTAGCTCCACGACCAGATTGTAAGACCCGGTCTTGGAAGTAAGAACGGTGAGCAAGACCGGTGAGCTTGAGAAGCAAGAACGGTGAGCAAGACCCGTGAGCTTGGAAAGGTAAGATCGGTGAACGATCCCACATCGCTCGGGGAGGGAAAGGTGAAGTACCTTATATGTGTGGACACGTATCTATCTAACACAAGGCCTTTTGGGAGCTCAGTGGCTTTGGGGGGGATTGAAACCCCAAAGTTAAGCGAGTTGAGGCTGGTGCAATCCCATGATGGATGACCTACTGGGAAGTTGCACGTGAGCTCCTGAAAACAAAACCGTGATGGCTGGGCCCAAAGCGAACAATATTGTGTTAGATGGGCCGGGTCGTGACAATGGACCTCGATCTATGTGCAATTAACCTCCTGGGTCAAAAGTCAACATTTTTCCCTTCTATGGTCAAAATCGTCATTTCACCTCGACTAATCCCAATTAGTCTCGATTACTCCTTGATTAATCCTTAATTGATCTTGATAATCATGTTACTTCGGGACGAGTCGTTACATAGCAACCACCGAACAACAAAGAGAAAGAAGATGAGTAACATCTAGCCAAGCCTTAGTTTTGAGTTTTGAGTTTTGGGTATTTTGGTTTTGATTAGCTATGGTCAATCCTATACTAAAAGTATAGGATTGCCCAATCATTCAATAAGAAATAAATCTAATTATTCAAAAAAAATCCTAATTTGGTACGGTATCAGTATGAGACGGTTTTTCAATATATCGATACTGAAACCATATCGAATTATATCGGTACGGTTTCAGTACCGTACCAATCATACAACGGTTTTACTATTTAATTTTTTTATGGTATGATTTGATCTGGAACTGTACGATGTCAGTATTTTGGTTCCATACGCCAAGCCCTAATACTTTCTTATTACAATCTTATATGTTAAATCATTATCTTTGATATATCTATTTTCTAGATATGCTTCACCATACAACAATGGCCAATCACTAAAAAATCTCATCCTTCAAACTTTTCTTTCTCAAAAAATTATAGCCATAAAGTACAAGAGGATCAATTAACAATGACATCGAAAATTACAACTTCATAAACAAGTTCATGAAAAAAAAAGTCATCTGATGGTGGTTCGGGACAATAAACATCATCCACAAAGTTCAAAGAACGTGAGACCCATTTTTCTATAATCTCATTTTACTCTTGTTGAATTCACTCCCTTCTAGTAGGGGTTTCAATTTTTGAAGTTTCAATGGATATCATTTTCAATCACTTTTATTGGTTACTGCTTCTATATAGCCTTGAGAATTGATACTCAAATCTTTTGCATGGTCATTGAGATTATTTGTCTTACCATTACTTTTTCATTGCTCTTTAGTTTTTTATGTACCATTGTGCGTTGTGGTGCACACCTACATGATGATTAGGGGACATCTTGGGTTTCGAGAATCGACTCCATCGTATTTTTATCACCATCATCATCACTACCACCACCATCAACATCATCATCATCACCACCACCATCAACATGATGATCATCATCAAAAGAACTACGAACTGACCAGTGAGACATATCATAGTTTGGTCTTATTTGCACAGCCCACTTAGGGTGCTGTTGCAGAATATCCCAACAATGATCATGGATGAAAGGTTTGTTTTCTTTGGTATAATATGAAAATTTAGCTTCCGTCATCTAATGATGTGTGAGAAAAAAATGCAAAATTAATTAACATGAACATAATGTAGAAATACAGAAAAACAAAAATGCTCATAAATAAATTATCAACATAACTTACATGGTCATAAATCATGAACATAACTTACATGGTCATAATCATTAGTCTCAATTGGGTTTCGACACTTTATAAGAGTGGGATGGTCGCAAAACTTGGTGCAAGGTGGGTGGATGAGTACCCATGAATTTTTAAGACTCTCCGGTCTTCTCGGTGATGTGCTAAATGACATTGGAAAGAATTGTAAGAGTTGTTGTATATGCCCCCACATAGTTTTATTGAATTGTGAATTCCTAATTGCAGCTTCTTCACTAATTACCATATAAGCTCGACATAGATCATATCTTCTTCGATATTGAAATTCATTTTTATTGAGAATTTTTTGATAATTGGTGGAATGAATGTGCAATAAAAAAAAAATTGAAAGCACAAGTTTATGAAAGTAAATAAAATAATGAGAATATTGTAAGTGTCGTGAAATATATAGTGATATTTATAGAAAAAAATTGAAATTTGGTGTATATATATATATAACCGTTGGACATGCAACGATAAGAACCACAAGTCCATCTTCAATTCTTCATCATTCAACCTTCCCAAGTTTGACAATTTAAAGACAATTTTAGGTGGCCCCTATTGGATTTTTAGTTAAATTTTAAGTTTTTGTGGGTCAATATGGGATTGGCATTTGTGGTTAGATTTTGAAAGATTTTGAAGAAAGCTCCATTTGAGACTTGGTTGGATCTAACACCAATTTGTACCAATTTGAATTTTTTTTCCTTAGAGACTATATTATAGACAACCCATGGAAGATCCAGTCCCCCATTGTGGCCTAATCTCACTGATCTTCTCATTTTTAGTGTTTACCTCGAATGCAGTGAAAGTGGATCTAGATAGAGATGCTCGTAAATAATTAATTATAAGTGATATAGCATTTAAATGATCAACTAAAAATGGATTCATAAATGAAGTAGATAACTGATTTCGAATTTTAAAGCCCAAAAATTGTGTGTATATCCAGCTATGCATGGGTACATAGTGCCCCTAATATGGCATGTTAACAAAAATACCCATACAAAATACATAGATAATTAGGTATACTATATGCCTAATACGAAGGATGTGATGATGGAAAATTAGACATGTTGCCCTTCTAGAGATGGAATTACATAAGTGATTGCACAATTATGTATCATCATGTTGCATAATCGTCATGTGTCATCAATCCTGCCATATCTTAAGTATTATTGATGAGTGTGCTAGACCCGAAAAATTCAAAATCCCAAAAGGGATGAGATGGCTCCTAAATTCCATGAACTAGGTGGTAAGATCTCCCCCCACAATGGCTGAAGATAGTTGTTGGTTTCTACTATCCATCCTAACGTTGGTTCCTACTATCCATCTTGATGTCGTGTGCTTATCTCATCCATCTTGATGCTGGCTGCTCCTTCCATCCATCTTGATTCTGGCTGCTCCTACTGATAGGACCCATCCCGATCCTCCAGGGACCACCCTGGGATGTGCCCAGCTCCCGTCTGACAATTACCCTAGAGTGCCAAAAATACCCTTAACGGGATTAACATTTTACAAATAAAACCAGTTCAAGTTCTACGTTGTCAGACCAGGGATAAATATTTTACCCAAAAGTGAGCACATATGTTAGTTTACAAAATGGTGCTCAACCTACCCAAACAGGTGTACAGGTGCGCAACGTAAATATCTATGCATCAGCCTCTGGATCAGCGCCTGTCTCGATGTCACGGTCTGGAGGGGTCAAGAAAACATTTAAAAAGTGAGTGGACCAAAAATAAATAATATTTCCAAAACCATTTAAGGAAACAAATAAAGGTTTTCCCCTTCCGTTTTCAAACATGCATGCATTCAAGTCAAATTATAGGGAATGCAATCGAATCAATAAGCAATATAAATTCATATAAAACATGATATGTGAAATAGTAATAATACACATATAACCAATCCCCAGCATCCAAGATGCCTGACATCATCTAGGATGTCATAATGTCACAGTTATAAGGCTACTCGCGCCACCCGGGGTCTCAATTCCGAGTCCTCTCCAGGATCCACCAGTGTCCAGGTGATATCACCGGATACTTTCTTGGGTGATATCCACATATTGCACTCCTGATCCTGAGCCACTCCTCGGTTCGGCCCTTTCAGGCAATGCATTGTGACTACTCCAAGATACTAAGAGACTTCTAGAGGAGACAATAACCAAAAAGGATGGTACGTATAGTGTAATAGTAAAACCAGTGAAAATCATGTTTAAACCGTTTCTCAAAATCCATGTTTGACTCCAAAACTAGTTAATATATAATCCAGACGGGTCTCACGCCTAAAACATCATAATACGTAAAACAGTCCATAATCGACATTTAAAATCCATAAGACCATCAATGAATGATGCCAAAATAATCCAATTCAAATCATATAATAAGCAGTTAAAAACAGTTATGCATGCATTCATTTTAGAAACCAAAGGTCCATTCACACAGGGTCCTCGCTGCGCTGTAATTGCCCCGAAGCTAAACCACGGTCTCTGAGCCATTTCAAAACACATCCAAAGGTCACTAACAGACTCTACAAGTTCATACTCAAAACCCCCAAAAAGTCTGATATCAGGAATGCGTCCCGAACGCGCATCCCGAAGTTTTAAACCCCTAAATGACCTATCAAACGATCTTTGATTGACCCGAAACCACCATCATTGGATTCAGATCGTCGAAACCTTAAAATAGGACCAGTCTCACCTCAAAATACGTGCCCATGTGCCCCCACGCACTGGTTAAAGTCCCGATCAACACTAGGCAAAAGTCAATGCTGATGTCACGGTCAACGGTCAACGTTGATGTCATCAAAATCAACACTGACATCATCATTGATGTCAGCTTGACAGGCCTGACACCTATCAGATCTGACAGCTTTCAGATCTAACGCGTGCCACATGTTACTCGTTCACTAGTCCACGTGTCTGACACGTTAGTGCTAACTGGACCCTGACAATTGCCATGTGGTAGCATCCCATTGGCCACATGGCCTGACAACCATACAGGTGATGACGTCACCTTGCTGGCGTCATCATCTTCAACCTTTCAATGGGTCACCCATTTTCACTGTAACAGGTCGCCTAGACTCGCGACCCGACCCGGTTCTAATTCCTTCATTCCTAGCCCATTTTCAATCTCGTTTGGTCCTACATGATCGTCTGGGTTCCTAGAAGAGATCTGTGTTTAAAATCACGAAAAACAAGCTAGAAATTACCTTTCAATGATGAACATTAACGATGAACTTTCAAACTTGATTTCCTATCGATCTTGGCCTTCTCAGTCCTCGAAACCAACACCCACAAGTTCATACTGGATCTAAGAACATGTTTGAATGATTGAAATCCCTTAACAAGCCTTATAAAATGGATTTAAATTTTTGGGTCAAAACTGGGTTTTCGGGCTTACCTTCGTCGTGGCTCCTCCACTGTGCTCAGTAGTGTCTGTCGTCTCTCCACGTCCCTTCTCTCTCACTCTCTCAGTTAAACATACAGAAGATGATGGTATAATGGTTGGGTTGGGGTGGTGAGTGTTTGTGTGTTTGGGTTTGGGAGGGTTTCAGGTTACACAAAGAGAAATGAGAGATGTAAGATACATGAACCCAAATCAGATCCAAAAGCATGGGGGAATGGGCCAATGGGATGGGTGACACTTGTCACTCATCCATTGGTCCACTCAGATTTTTTGGGCCAATTAAAAAGTGACATTGTACACTCGTATCGTTTTATGTGAATAGTACCTATATCTGTTCGTAACCCATAACTTTTTTGTCCGACGTTCGATTTCGACGTGCCACCTGTCTACGGACTCGTGACGTCCTGATTTACATAACGGACATTGGTCAAAGTCCAAAAAGTGTCTCGGGTCAAAAGTCAAAATTGTTCCCCTTCTAAGGGTAAAATAGTCATTTCACATTAAATTTTCAAAATTACAATTAAACGAAAGTTCGGGGCATTACAATCTACCCTCCTTACAAATTTCGTCCCCAAGATTTACTCAAAAAAATGGGGAAAATGTTCTCTCATTTGCGCCTCTAGCTCCCACTTGGCTTCTTCCACGTCATGGTTTCTCCACAACACCTTCACTAAGGGAATCGTCTTATTCCTCAAAATCTTCTCCTTCCGATCCAAAATCTACACTGGCTGTTCCTCAAAGCTCAAATCTTTTATGAGTTCCAATGGTTGTTCTGGAGAAACATGTGATTCCTCCCGCATGTACTTCCGAAGCATCGACACATTGAACACATCATGCACTCTGGTAAGTTCTGGAGGTAAAGCCAATTTGTGCGCCATATGACCAATTCTCTCTATGATCTCATACGATCCAATGTACCTGGGACTCAGCTTCCCGTGTCTACCAAATCGAATAATCCCTTTCCAAGGGGATAACTTCGGGAAAACCCAATCCCCTACTGAAAATTCTAGGTCTTTGATCCGACGATCTACGTAACTCTTCTAGCGATCTTGTGCTGCCTTCAACCTTTCCTTAATGATCCAGACCTTCTCTTGGGTCATATCCATAAGCTCTAGCGTCAAAACCGCCATTTTGCCTACCTCAGTCCAACAGATAGGCGTCCTACACTTTCGTCCATACAATGCCTCAAACGGTGTCATACCGATGCTCGCCTGATAACTGTTGTTGTAAGCGAACTCCATCAAAGGTAGGAGCGTATCCCAAGAATCCTGAAATTGTAGTACACAGGCTCTCATCATGTCCTCTAATTTCTATATCGTACTCTCAGACTAACCATCTGTCTATGGATGAAAAGCAGTGCTAAAGTGTAGGTTCGTACTAAGAGCTGTTTGTAGACTCTGCCAAAACCTCGAAGTAAACCGCGGATTCCAATCTGACACTATTGACTCTGGCATACTATGTAGTCTAATGATCTCATCCACAAATATCTGGGCTATCCGGTTGAGTTTAAACGTCTCACGTACAGGCAGAAAATGCGCCGACTTCGTCTATCGGTCCACTATTACCCAAGCTCCATCAAATCCACTTCGTATCCTAGGCAGCTTGAACACAAAATCCATAGTGATGTGATCCCATTTCCACTCAAGGATAGGAAGTGGATGCAAAACTCCATACGGTCTCTGCCATTCAGCCTTCACCTGCTGGCAAGTCAAACACCTACTCACAAACTCAGCGATCTCTCTCTTCATTCCGGCCCACCAATAATGGTCTTTAAGGGTACGATACATCTTTGTCCCTCCTGGGTGCATCGTGTATGCTGAACTATGGGCCTCCTCTAGGATCTTTTCCTTCAACTCTGTCACTGTCGGAACGAACAAACGACCCTGCTTCAGTAAAGCCTCATCGTCTCTCATGGTGAAATCCTGCCAGTCACCTGCCTTCAACTCTCCTTAAATAGTTATTTTTTACTCAAACTATTAATGGGTAAATTAATTCTATTGAACAACACTTTTACTTTTCTTCACCAACTACAAAGGAAGGCAAGAGGTTTGAATTTTTGGGAAATGAGGTTACATACTTCTATAAAACAAAAACAAAATGATACTCTACAATTAATTGGAGCATTAAGAAAATTTAAACGTCAACTCATTAGTGTGGAAATTAATTTCATAATAATGATAATTAAATCTCATAAGGAGTAGTTACATATGGGCAACAAACTAAACTCAATCATACTAGTTCAAGCTCAATCCCTATGTGAATAATTTTAATGTTACATTTCGAGTCCAATGGAATTTTTTCGATACAAGAATAAGACAAGACAAGACAAAATCATACTCCAAATTGGGACTATAAAAAAATGCATCCCTTAGAATTCCCTATATTCCTAAATGATATGGGGGTATTTGTGGAATCCAAAGTCACCATAAAATTATGGAGTTACTATGTGACCCATAATTCATATAATATTTGAATTATTCCTGATAATGACATTAACGGCTCTTAAATATCTACATATTAAAATAATATATTTTCAAGCTAAATGTATGATTTAATCGAGTTAAAGTTTCAATAATAATATTATTATTTTAGAGAATTAATTTCCATTATTATTCATTTAATAATAATAAACTGTTCTTAATATTAAATTATTAAATATTATATTTTATTAAAAATAATTATTTATTTATTACAATATTTATTTACCAATCAAAACGCTCTGCAACTACTAAGGCTTCTCTATAAATAGTGTAGCTCATTTCACATTCAAGATAAGTTGTTCCTCGTTTCTAAAATTATTTATGATTCCTCTCTCAAAGCTTACTGAACCATCAGAGCGTTCTTGGTTAAACAATTCCGACCCCCGGGACTTCAAACTTGACTTCGATTGTCTCTTATTTGCTGTTTGTAGGAAGCGTGAAGACTTTTTTGGTGTGTGCGATTTTTTTTTTCAACACCAACTATTGTATTTTTCACAAAATTTACGTCTTTGAAAACACGTTGATGAATGTGGATTGAAAGACATGCAAAGCGTATTCACGTTCTTCACAATCCGCGAGAGATGCTGAATAACCCCATTCACAATATCAAGGGTTTTAAGAGTCTCTTTTATCTTGGAGATTACTAATATTATTGCTAGAAGCCCAAATGAGCCTCTCAAGCAGCTCAACACTTTCTGCAAACAAAATATTTGTGCCTACAGATTAGGAATGGTCAAATGGTTTTTTTGAGGGTGTGGGTAAACCCTTACCCTACATGGGTACAAATGGGTTTTATACCCATTTAGACTCATCCTCAATTTTTGAGGGTTTACCCAAACCCTACCCATTGGGTAATGGGTACCCATGATATTTTATATTTATTTTCTCCTTTCAATTTTTTTTTCCTTGTGTTTCATTTTGTTTTAACTTCTAATTTTTTTTTTATACCTTTCAATTTATTTTGCTTTTCTTTTTTCTTTTTACTTTTCATTTTTCTTTTACTTTTTAATTTTTTTTTTACTTTCATTTGTCTTCAACTTTTTATTTTTAACTTCTAATATTTTTTTCTTTTAATTTCGTTTGCTTTTTTTTTTTGCTTTCCATTTTCTTCAAATCCTCTCAATTTCTATTAGAGTTTTTGTTACAATCCGTCTTAAAATTTAAAGTGAGAATTAGTAAATGACCAATTTACCCTTCTATCCGTAATTATCAAAATTTGTCGAGTTGACCAAGATTAGTGAATGAGTTATTTGAGAATTTGACTCCGAAAACTTTCCAATTAAATGAAGAATGAGTAATAAATGTCGAAATAGAATTCAAAACTTAAAAAAAAAACTCATTAAAAATTTTATTATAAACAATTTTTAAGAATTTAAAAAACTCCCTTTAAATTATTTCATGGTTGTGAAATCTTAAAAATTTTATAGTTTACTTTGATTTTTGTTAAATCATTTAAAATGAATTATTTAAGTTCTTAAAAAAATTGATGTTAATATAAATTCGTAACATTTTTGTGTATAATTTTTTTGATGAAAGATGAAATAACTGATATTTAATTGAAATAAAGTAATTTTAAATAATAATACCTAATAAATAAAATAATAGTAAGAATATAAAGAAAAAAAATTAGTAAAGGGAAGAAAGTGTTAAAAATTCATAGATAATTTGAAGAATGAATAAAAAATATACTTTAAATTTAATGGGTATTAAATACTCTCAATACCCATGGGTAAACTCTTACCCTACCCATTAAATGATGGGTAAATTTTTACCCATCTAATTTCTACTCATTTCAACAATACCCATGGGTACCCATACCCATGGATAATTATGACCATCCCTACTCTAGATCAGTTGTTTGTTGCAGCATGTTAAGTGAAAACAATTACATAGTTCTACATTATTCCTATGTCGATCATTATATAATACGTGTAATATATATAGATATATACTTGCTATATATAATATGTATATATTTATATTATATCTGTTACTTTTCTTAGTGAGCTTTGTCGAGACCAACATTAACTAGAAGTGTCAAAATATTGGACAAATGGAGTTGTTCCTAACTAACCGACAAGGGTTTCATATGGGAGGGAAACTTTGAATTCAGAAAATTTGAAATTTGCAGTTGATGCCAATCGAAAACTGATTGGTAACTGCTTAATTGATAAGACTGAGCAGTTGAACCAATCCTTTATAAATAAAGCTCATGGTCCCTTTTCTTGGTGCACGGTTTTGTTCATTTTGTCCATTGATGACCCTCTTGATAGCAAGAACACAAGCACACAAAAGGAAAGAAAGACAACCATGTCTTCTGCACCAAGTAAGGACTTGCTTTGATTTACTTTCTAATAGACAGATTCATATATGCACACATAAGATCAATGTAATTCGTTGCTTAATTGAATATTGGATCAAAGAATTAAAAACCTAATTCTGAGAGGAACTTGCATGTGGTATCAGAGTCGCACAGTTCAAGCATGAACTCAAAAATCTTACACTTTTTTAAAGTATAGTTTTCGTTGTTGTATGTGTATTAGTGTATATAAGATATTGATCATGTCTATTTGCCGTGTCTTCTTTAAATCAAGAATTTACGTTCCTTCGTCATTGGTCAAGTAAACTAGTTCAAGAAACAATTTTTTTTATATATGCAATAATTATCAATTGATTTGTGTGTTTGAATCCGAAACTTGATCAGTGATCAAATAGCATTATATTGTTGACATAGAATACACAACGAGCTCTAAAATGAAAAAATGAGCATTAACAATGACAGTCCAATTAAACCTGGACTCAAAAACTCATTTCCTTATAAGTTGTTTGAATTGATCACCAAAGTGACAGATACATTCGTTTAGTCCCTAAGGTTATGAAATTCAGATTGATTTTTAGTCTATAAATATAAACAAAGAAATTAGATTTACCAAAGGAGTTGTCTATTGGGTTGATTATAGACTACTCTGATGGTTCATGAAAATTTTTGAATCGTATATAACTTACAGCACAAAGCTGTGGTTATTTTTCCTTATTTCATGTTCTTTATGCGTGGTCATGCAATACATGAGGATTCATAGTAATTCTATATGATAATTTCTTGCCTAAAGGTGTTACTAGCATGTGATTTTGTGTGACAGATTAAGTCATGTTGTCATATTACTTATGAATTGTGTGGGTACATTCTGATGTACAGGTTTCAACATGCTCAATGTTGTGAACATTGAGAAACTGAATGGAGCCAACTTTCACACCTGGAAGCAACAAATTCATATGAATTTGGGGATGCTGGAATTCCTTGTTGCTTTAAAGAGCCTAAGCTTGCTGCCCTAACCACTTACAGCACTCCAAAAGAGAAGGAAGATTTTGAAAAATGGGAAATAGCAAACACAATGTCCCTTCTGATCATGCAGAAAGCAATGGACGAACACATAAGAGGAGGAATGAAAATTTATGATCTGGCAAAGGATTATCTTGCTGCTATAGAGGAGGAATTCAAAAAGTCTGACAAGGCTGAGTTAGGAACTCATTTGTCAACCTTCATCAATTCCAAGTATGATGGAGTTGGAAGTTTGAAAGAGCACCTTCTCAAGTTGGTCAATGTCTTCAACAAGTTGAACAACATGAACATAGGAATTAAAAATCAATTCCTTGTTCACATGGCACTATATTCACTTTCAAGTGATTATGATCAAGTAAAAGTGAATTACAACACTCAGAATGAGACTTGGGAAATTAATGAGCTCATAGCTATCTGATGTCAAGAGGAGGAAAGGATAAAAAAGAAAAGGACTGAAACTGTCAACATTGTGCATGCTGGAAAGGGAAAAGGAAAGAAAAAGTTCGCGACATCCAGCAGTTTTTCCCTAAAGCAATCTGGACAAAAATCAGGTTTTTTTTATGGTTTTAATAAGCATGCCTCTAATTATATTATACCTCGAAAACACCATGGTGCTTCCACATCTAGTCTGAAAATCAACAAACCAAATTTCAACAAACTCTCGTGAAGCCACACTTCGGCTCGTAGGTCTCACTCGAGGCATCGACACTCGTCGATCTCGCTTGTCGCTCACTCTGACAGGTCAGTTATACTAAGTTGATTTTAGATCCTTTTAGCCTACCCTTCTGACATGTTCCAACCTACACTCAACAGGTTACAATACACACTCTCACTAAGGTTATCCTCTTCAAGCTGCTATCAAGTCGACTTTTCAGCCTGATGGTTCTTCTCATCTGACACCCAAGGTTAGTTTTTCAGTCTGACGAACTTTCTTATCCGACAACCGGAGCTGTTATCCTAATCAGCACCCGATTCGACAACTATCCTCATTGCTCCCACTGAGCGATACGCAACCTCTGTCATTGAACGGTTAGCAAAAGTAATCCACTGTTTAGATGGGTACCATTCCCCTCTAACACTCCCTAAATCCACGATCACGGCCGTGACTAGTGGTAACGCTCGGTTCCACTGCGCTTGCGCTGCACTACTCTAATTTCAACTCACTCTGTAGTCCCCAAGTCGTACTACTTGCCCTATCGACACACAATCGACGTCTCACCCATCCGGGGTGTATCTGGACCCTAATCGATCACACACAATCACTAGGGTTCCTCTAGCTCGCACTTCCCGGTTCTCGGTTCACCAAATCTCCGAACCCTCTTCATCAACTCTACTCGAGCACATAGCATTCGGCTTCCAGTCACTATACCAATATGTCGGACTACATCCGGTCATAGGACTCATCAGTTTACTACTCTTTCGACTCCTATCGATGGTCCATCTTTTCCTCTACTTCTAGCTTAGCATAATCAGCAAGGTAATTCACTCCAATAAAGACCAGACCTCGGTCTCCTCACCTCAGGGTCGCCACAATCACCTCAGTCATCCCGATCGTCCTTACACTACTCGCTCTGACTCACCTCGGGCACTCACTTGTCACATCCAATGACACCAAGAATCATCTGATCTCCAAGTCACTCAAATTTAACCCACAGCCTAGTTGTTCGGCTCTTACATCCTCTTTGAACCCTTAGCTGGCATCTCCTTCCTCATCGACCCACAAGAAGAAAGTCGAAGATGATGACATCAAAGTTCATCCTATGTCATCCGCCAGCACCCAACACTCTCTGTTAAAGAGCTGAAAATGAGAAGTCTCCTTCACCGGTCTCTAAGTCGAGAGTAGTTGCAACCATGTTGGAAGTAGGTATGCTTCCAACTGGGTGTCAAGTCCAACCTCTTGACTTCCCAAGTCCTTGACTAAGAGTATTCTATGATAATTACTGTAATGCTTAATCCTTTCCTTCAGGACTAAACACTTCCATAGATTCTCTTCGGCTTCTTCCAACACTGCTCACGTTAGCAACCTAGTTCGCATGTCCCAATCCTTATGGAATCAAAATCCAGCACCAAACACTCGTGCCGTCCGTCCACAACGATCTAGATCACCTATCCCCAAATCTAGGTATAGCACATACCTCGCCTATCCAGGTTTAGGCCAAATTTCGTACCGCCAATCCAGGTATACCCTATACCTCGCACCGAGCCACTCGGGATCCTCTTTGTCCTGCTCAGTGCCCACTGAACTCGCACGACTACTACTCTAGGGTACGTCTACCAACGCGGTCACAAACTAAGCCCTTAACTCACTCAGACCTCAACCACCTGTCCGTAAATCATCCAACTCGCCTAGCCTTTTACGATCATTTATGCACATCCAAAAGGATGTCAATTCATCCTAATCCAATGTACTGCTCTACTCTTCGGTCGTATCTTTGCATCTCACCATTCCTGACCAACCGGTCACTAATCTCATGACAGTACTCGCATTGTCCATTCTTTCCGACCAACGACAACTGTCGATAACTACTGTAGTGTCCCATTCTATTTCTCACCATCAAACTTCTCCTCAAACAAGCGTACACGAAATCAGGAGAGATGGTCAACCGCAGTCAACCAAAACCATCTCCATCATGATTCCCAAGCATCTACACTAGCCGACAAATCCTTCTCGTCGTGTAGTGGCAGAAACTTACCATGAGCACATCACGACTGAGCTACCCACAGCTCGTGGCTCGTCGTCTCTTCTCATTAACGTCATCGTCTCCCCACTATGTGGAGTGCGAATCAACAAATCCGAAAACCTTGTTCCTACCGAGCAATCGCCACTTATCTCCGCTCGGGTCGGAAGAGCCCTGCCGGTCTCGTACCCTACGACTCGGGGTATGGTCATTCCAAAAATCCATATCAAAAAATGAGCGTTTCCCGAACATCCCTCGATTCTGAACAACCAGTAGCCAAACCAGCCTCGATGGTGGTATGACAGGACCCACCCCGATTATCACCCCAATAACCGAGGTGAACCCTGCTCCCGTCTGATAACCCAACACAAAAGACCGAAAACAACCTCACGAAAACCACAAATGACATTGTCAGAAAAGGGAGAATTTAAAATCCAATAAGAGTCAACCGTTATACAGAGCATAGTACAAAACGAAAAGATAGAATACAACACGCACGCACAACGGAAAGCTGAAAACACTCCGGGGTCACACTATGCCTTTGACTCTGCCTCGATGTCAACCCCCACGCTAGCTCCACGATCTGGAGGGCATTTAAAAACCAGAAGGTTTGAGTGGACCAAAAAAGAATAAAAGTTTCAAAAATCATTTCATAAACAAACCAGGGTTTGGCCCTCCGTTTTGAAAACATCCATGCATAACCCAATGTTTGAAAACATTTATAAATCACGTCATTTTCATCATGGAAACCACAACAACATAAACACAGTATAATAAACGTTATAAAACATTAGCAGTAAAACATCAGATACCAATATAATCATCCGATCAAACCTACTGGATCTATCCGAGTCTTTAAACTCCCGAGTCTTTAAACTCAATCTAGGCCTCAATATAATCCGAGTCTTTAAACTCCCGAGTCTTTAAACTCAACAGGCCTACGGGGGAAATATCAATATATCCGAGTTTTTAAACTCCCGAGTCTTTAAACTCAATCTGGGCCCGTCCCCCGTCAAATATAATCCCGGTCTTTAAACCTAATAACCAGATCCAGAAAATCCAATCCAAAACTATTTGAAAACCATTTCTAAATCCACATCCAAACCCGAATCCGAAATCACTGGTCCGAAGCCCTTCCGGCATCTAGAACCGTCATTCCGAACCCAAATCCGGAAAATCCACTATTCAACTTTAAAATCAAATTCTACTTTCCAAAATCCGATTTTAAAATCGAAAACCCTTGGTCATCAAATCATGTCTAAAAATCCATTTATAATCATTGAAAACCAGCTATCGTTTGAAATCCCAAAATCATGGCATCAAAATCACAACCATCACATTTCTCGTAAAACATGTCAAATACGTAATTTCCTCAAAAAACGTGCAATTATATAAAACAGTTATAGCATATTCAAATAATCATGAAATCACATGTAAAACCATAAATCAAGTAATTAAAAGCAGTTATGCATGCTTAGTTTAAGGAAGAAGTTCACTCACAGTTACCGGGCACGTCACTCGCGTCCCGTACGTCCTGTACGTTCCTCGTCCGCGTCGGGGATTCCCGATCCTTTCACAAGTCACCAAACCTCGTCACTAACACGTCCACTAAGGTTCTCCTAATTCCCCAGAAATTCCCCTGAACGTTAAACGTAATTACGCGAAACCCTAAACCTTCGATCTCGTAGACCTAACCCGAAACAACGTCCGATCATCCCGAAACTTATCCCAACAGATTCATTACAACAAGTAGACTAAAAACCTAGTTGGAAACTTCCCCGGATAACGCCGCACGCGCCCCCACGCGCCTGCACACATAAACACTGTTCATCTTCTTCCTCGATGGTCAGACCAGTCTGAACCGGCGTGACCGGTTTTCCTTCTTCCTGCAACCGTTTCTGCTCCTTTTTCCACCAGTAGCTTTGTCCCCTTCCTTGTAATCGACTCCCTTCAACCAAACACGATAACACGGCCTCTAAACCACCTGTTCTTGCTCCCGGACAACCGTCCACTCCCACGTCACGACTTCGAGTTCTAAGGCTTCCTAGGGACTTACTGAACCTCACAGCACTCATAGAACCCTTCGACTCAGCCCCAAAAGCCACGACTAAACGGTTGAATCAAAACTGGAAAAAAAAGCAATCAGGTTAAATAAGAGAAATTACCTGCTGTCCGTGCTCCACCGCTAGCTCCGCCGTGCCTACTGAGTCTCCAAGACTCCACTACGATCATTGAACACCACCAGCAACCACAATTGATCGAAACACGGCAGCACCACCACCAAACTTCCTCTCTGTTCTCTGGTTTTCCCACTCACCGCACACACCCACTCGACCTTCCAAACGTCCCCAGACACTCCCTTCCTCTCAAACACTTCTGGTCACACTCACTCACTCTCAGAGACTCACACTCTCCCTGCAATTCGATCGATTCCTCCCTCAACCTCAATCTCTGTTTCTCTCCAGCACAAACACAAACACGACTCACCCATTTTAATTTCACCGTGCACAAACACTAGAACCCACTAGAGCACCCCCACGTGTCCACCATCCCATGGCCCAAACTCAAAATATCCAATCCCTCCTGTACACTTGTCCCAATCTGGTTTACACAATTCCCAATGTGTAAAAAGACCAAAATGCCCTTGTGAGTCAAAATTACCATTTTACCCTTCGCTGTTTTAGACCCGTATCTCGCTCGTCTTACGTTCGATGAAAGCATGCCACATGTCGTTGTACTCAGAACGAAGAGATCTACCTAACGGTCCTCGGTCGACGTGAAAACCAAGCGTCCAGTGAAAGGTCAACATTTTCCCCTATTTTTACCAAAGTACGAAAGTGCCCTCAACCTTCTGAACATCATAACTTCCTCCTCGGATGTCGGAATCGGGCGTGCCACTTGTCTTCGGACTCGTGACGTCCCGAACTATGTCACGATCATCGGTCAAAGCCCAATTAACCACCCGAACTAAAACATTTTTTTCCCGTTCAAGGGGCAAAATCGTCATTATACGCCCAAGGTCCAAAAGTAACCAACTAAACACCGATTAACTCAGCTAATCCGTTACTAATCACTTCGCTAATCCCGACTCCCGGGATGGGTCCTTACATGGTACCTATCACGAATTCGTGCAAACACAACCCACACATATCACCACTGAGACTTCGAACCTATGCGGTCAACTCACCGCCAGCACTAACCGCTCAACGTACAACATTCACCGACCAGTTCACCTCGAAATCCGATCCACAAGTACGGCTCTCCTGGTCACTCGTCCAGTCAATTGCCAACTAGGGTTATCACGAACTCGGCTGCTCCCTGCAGCACGCCCATCTCGAGTGATCCGTCGCGCTCGACTCCAAAGAGTCGTCGTACTCCGATACTGGTGTCCAACCAACCAGCAACCATAATCTGAGGGTCTCTTCCTCTCGTAACTCTACGGGTCCTAGCCACCGGCCTCCATAAAAACTTGGCCATACTCCGTGCCAAACACTGCACCACTGCTACACGTCGTAATCGTACCCTACCAAGCCACACAACAACAACTTCGGGAATTTCCTACCAGTCGACATCCCTCCGGGATTCGACACATCTAAACGTGGCACCTCATGCCAAATAGGATCCAACGTTCCTATTCCCAATAGTCTCAACTAAGGTCATCGTGCACCCGACTACTCCGATCCACATCCGTCATGACTACTCGACGGTCCCGACTCTCAGGTCGTTACACTATGTATACTGGTCTGTTAGATTCTAGTAACACGACGGCTCTAAACCATTAGATTCCCACAAAAATTGATCCTACTCAGGATCTACTACCTCAAAACACGAGGCATTTTATGCCAATCGAACCCTAAATCAACACACCTCGTGCTAAACGTAATCTAACTAGGGTCGATTCTACCAAATCCTCATACTAATACCCTAAATATCATGTTGATGATGGGTTGTTACAACTATAAAGACATCACATCCTCGACCTATGCACAGAGAGACGCACAAAACCTGCTCTGATACCACTTGTTAGGATCCGTCCCAAATCCCACGGGATTAATGTGGGACGTACCTGCTCCCGTCTGACACGAAGTGTCAGACCAGGGAATTTCCGTCCTTCACCCCGTCGGGACTACCAGAGCGCGCCAGGATCTGGAGGAGGAATGTGATGTCTCGGTCTCTACTACAGCCCGCATTCGCGATCAAGTTGAAGGGCATCAAAATCATTGAAAGTTGTGAGTGGACAAAACAAATAATTTATAAAAACAATTTCATAAAAAAGACCTTTATACCCTTCACTAAAAATTATGCATGCATTTGAAAGCCATTTATCAAACCGTTCATTAAGGCCTTGGCCCAAAATCCAAAATAAGGAAACTCATAACGAGTCTCCTTCCAAATCATGAAAAATAGGGTCTCAGCCCAAATCTGACACACGTGGGTCTCAGCCAAAATCATCTCCGTGAAATCTCATACACATATACATATATACATATATAACCCATCCTAGACATTCTCTGATGTTAACTCGGGGCACATAGCCCCTAGGGAACTAATCCCCGATATATGTCACGATTTATATATATAAGTATGCATACTACTCGGGGTCTCACTCCGAATCTACCCCCAGGAATTCTCCATCTGGGAGGCTCTGTCTCCGAATCTAGTTCGGCGTCTCTCCGGATCAGGTCCGAGATTCTATCATAACTCCCAATCCTGGAATGTGCTCCCTATGAGGATCACTCATTCCGGGTAGTGGATAGTGACTCTCCAGGTCGACATCTGGAGGAGACCAATCAACTCATAAAGGAGGGTATTTACATACTAGTATGGAAAAACCACACTCGGGACTGACGCCCGATACCACAAGTCAACTGGGCCTCCAGCCCGAATTTATGACTCAATGGGGCCTCTAGCTCGATTTCACAATTTAACTGGGCTTCCAGCCCGAACTCAAAATCAACTGGGCATCGAGCCGAAACCTCAGGGTTAGTCACGATTCTGATCATAGTGATGTGCACCCAACAATTCAGGACCGCTCTTAATCCTAGTATGTTGCCGTGAACATATCACTGCCGCGACCACCTCTTGATCAGAGTGTGCACATCACTAATCGCTTTCCTATACCATCAGCACTCCGAATTCGAGCCACTAGTGGCTGCTCGACAACAGGACGTGCATCGTGACCTCTCCGGAGGGAACACATCCCCAATCCATAGGCGAGCGTCATGTCATCTGTCGCCGTGCATACAGCACTCACCGCGACTACGACTCAGACCCATAGGTCATCAATAGTGCCATATGCCCGAGTCAAAACCAAAACCAAATGGGTCGTTTTACTTTTCAAACCCATTTCCTTTAAAACCAAAATCATAAACGCGTATAAACACGTATAAAACATAAAACCTCGAAATACGTGCAAACAAGTAAACACACGCACAAATGCACTCATGGCATCATAAAACATGTATTAAAGCACTTATAAAACATTTATGCATGCATCGATTCATAAAAGAAGGTCCATTCACAGACCGTCCGAGCTACTCCCTCGATACACGCGTTTTACGCCTTCCCGGGTCAAACGTCATCTCCGGGGTTCTCAAACTTGTCCAAATTATTTTAGAGGGTTACTAACTACTTAATTAGCCCCCAATAAAGCCCCCTAATTTTCTGGGATTTTTAACTATCTTTAAACGCCATCCTAAACCTTCAGACAACCCGAACTATATCGAGACGATGTCCAATCGACTCGAAACTAGTCCCAAAGTGTTCATTACATCGAATAGATGATTTCACATGTTGGAAGTTTCCCCAAACTCTCCCCCACGAGCCACAACGCGCCGCATGAATGCCCTGTGCTTGGGCTTCACGCGCCTACACAGTGACCGTCTTCAACCTCCATTCAAACAGGTCCGGCCGGTTCATTTTTAACGACCCATCCTGAAAACTAGGATAATATTAGTGGTTAATGAGGGATTAGTGAAGTTAATCGGTGATTAGTTGGGTGATTTCGGACGGACGGTGCGAAATGACGATTTTACCCATAGAATTGGGCGAACGGGTGATTTATGGTTCGGGTGGTCAAATGGACTTTGACCACTGACTGTGACGTAGTTCGGGATGTCACGAGTTCATAGACAGGTGGCACGTCCGATTCCGACATCCGAGGAGAAAGTTATGACGTTCAGAAGTTTAAGGGTATTTTGGTAAATTAGTTGAAATAGGTCAAATGGTTGACTTTTTAGACGACAAGTTATTTTCACGCATTTCGAGGATCATTGGGTAGATCTCGATCACCTGAATACAACGGTAGGCGACATGTGTCAAATAGAGTTCGGATGACAGAGTTACCGGTATAGGAATGTGAGGGGCAAAATGGTAATTTGGCATGAAAGGGCATTTTGGTCTTTTCTAGTGCATGGGGATTTGTGCCAGTCGAATTGTGACATGTGGCTTGACACGACCCATCCCAATCCCCCCCGGGATTACCGTGGGGATTACCGCGGGATGTGTCATGCTCCCGTCTGACAAGGGATAACCGAAAGCCGCTGCCCTGACGGGCGTCCAGAGTACGCAAGGATCGATGGATGAGGCATGCAATGTCCCAATCTCTGCTGCAGTCGCATCGTCGATCAACCTGAAGGGCATTGAAAACAATAAAGGCTGTGAGTGGACGAAAATAAACAAGTTCATCAAATACATTTTATAAGACATTTATGCCCCTCAGTAAAAACGTATGCATGCATCAAAAACAGTAATCAAATATTTATTAGAAATAACCGTTAGGGCCTTAGCCCAGAAACCACAAACACATTTTCAATCAAAAGTCGTTTCATAAATCCAGTGGTACACATTTACCACTTTACCATCTCCGGCATCCCACATGCCTAGCGTCCCAGACGTCATATCTCACGGTATTAAAGCGATGCGTGCTGCCCGAGGTCTCACCAGGTCCATATCTCTGATATCCCAGATGTCTGACGTCCCAGACGTCTAATCATAGCAATCCTGCTCCTGAGTCATCATACGGTCCGGTTGCTCCGTACAATGACCCCTCGCAGGCAATGCACCGTGACTTCTCCAGTGTCCCAGACACCTAGAGGAGACCATTACAATCCTCATATCGAGATGGTTTATGGAAAACAGTTTATCATTCATTTCCAAAATATCACAAGGGCCCTGCCCCGAATTTCCATAAAACCATCACAAGTCCAAATACTTGGTTTATTAAATCCAAAATCATTTATTCAATTCCATTTTAGGGTCCCGGACCCGAAATCACATTTATAAATCAACTGGGCCCCTGGCCCGATTTCGTAAATCAACTGGGCCCCTAGCCCGATATTATAACTCAAATGGGTCTCAGCCCGAGTTTACTTTATCAAGTCTATAACCGTTTCATGAAATCATATCCAAACCACAAATATGGAAATCAGTGCAAAACCGAAAAACCTCGGTTTACGTGCAAACACGTAAATCACCTCGAAATTCGTGAAATCATATTAATTCACCAATATCCGAACGAAATCATATAATCACAAATATAATCATCATGAAACAGTTATGCATGCATAGAATTTATAAAACCAATGTCCACTCGCAGACCGTTTAACCATGCGCCTCGATACGAGTGCTGTCGGTCGTCCCGGGCCCCGTCACTAACACCGGGACTCCCAAACCTGTTCATATCACATTAGAGGGTTACTAACCTCTTCATTAACATCCTATTCAAGTCCCGTATTTTTCCGAATTTTTAACTATTTTCAAACTCGACTTAAAACCTTCGGACATCCCCAAAAATGTCGAAACGGGGTCCGATTGACACGAAACCAACGCTAAAATGTTCGTTACATTGTGTAGGACAAAAGTCGTTTTGAACTCACCTTGAAGAACCGTCCCATGCGCCGTCACGCGCCACCGTGAGTGGCTGCGCGTGACACCCACGCGCCTGCTACAGTGCCCAACACTGTTCATCTCCTCCTTCACCCGTTTCCTGTAATACGGGTCTGCAACCCGTGTGTTCGACCCAATCAATTACCCTTCAAATCATGCTCGATTCCTTTCGTTTTTTATCCTAAAACATTCATGAACCATCTAATTAAAGTTATGTGTCAATAATCAACCTCAACCATCCCTTAATCTGACCGTCGACCCGTGATCAACCAAACCCAAACTCCATGGTTTCTAAACCAAACTCAAATTAACTTCACAGGTAGCATATATGGACCTAAATGAACCAACACATCTGACCAATTGAATGAACCATTACCTGGAAGTAGTCGTCCACAGCACTGAAAATCCTCTGAAACTGGAACTCAGGTTCCCGACCAACCAATGCTCCACCTCCTTCGATTTTTGCACGGTTGTGTTTGAAATGGACTCAGAAGACTAATCCCACTCACTGTTTAGCTCAACTCGCCTCAAAACTCAACCTTCAAATTTTCCCTCCATTTCTGGTTTTTCTCCACCCGACTCACTTCTCTCACTCTAAGTACTCACTCTGGTTCGAAATGAAACCCCTCAACTCAAAAGCACTCAGTTAATCGATTGAAATGGACGGCAACTCGTGGGAAACCGTCTGATACTCTCTGGAAACTGTTTCCTGCAACACAGAAACCATAACCAATTTTTGAACCCAGCCCGTGCTCCGCATTCAGTCTATGCCATTCAACCTTGTTTCCCACTGCCTCAAAGGGATTGAACTATTCACCCCACACAACCACTACTTAATTAAACAATTGAATCGTTCAAGGCACTCACGGCATGGCCATACAGACTCTGTTCCACTGTGGTGAACAGTAACCGCCGTACAAATTACCATTTTGCCCTCAGTTGACAATTTACCAAAGTGCCCTTCATCTTCCGTGACCCGTAACTTGGTCACCCGATGTCCGTTTGACGCGCGCCACCTGTCGTTGTACTCAGGACATTGAGACCTACCTAACGGTCTTCGAGTCATGTGAAAATCAATTCTATATCGAAAAGTCAACTATTTCCCCCATTTCGTCCAAATTACGAAAATGCCCCTGGACTTCCGAACGTCACAACTTTCACCTCTAACGTCGGAATCGAACGTGCCACCTGTCCATGAACTAGTGACGTCCCAAACTACGTCACGGTCATTGGTCAAAGTCCATTTGACCGTCCGAATTAAAAGTCAACGTTTTACCCACGACTAGGGGCAAAACGGTCATTTTGCATCATTCGTCCGATTTCGCCCAACTAATCACCGATTAACCCCACTAATCATGATTAGTTACTAATCTAATCCCGGAATTCAGGACGGGTCGTTAGATGGCTGCTTTGGGATGGTGAACCACCAGATTTGGGACACTTGTCCCTCACTGGAAAGTCATGGAAGCCTCTTCACCATCCTAATTGTTTTAAAAACAAACGGTCGTGCATAAGGAAGAAGAGAAAACAGAGGATCGTGAAAAATCCAATCCATACATCTCCTTCAAACCTCAACTATTGATGGTGACTTGTGAATGAAAAACAGGGTGTGGAGGCTGAGGAACTTGGTGGTGCCACCGTGACAAGCTGTCGTGTACGGTGGCCACAACACCGTGAAAAACAGGGTCTGCTTAAGCCGTGAGGAATCCACTCCAAAACCTTTGATCTTCAAGTTCCTTTGATGGGAAACTGAAAAGATTGAGGATGATGAGATTCAGAGGACGGTGGTGACATGGCTACCCACGACGGCGAGAGGCGGTGACAACCTGAATGAAACCGTAAAGTCCCCTGTCTAAGTTGAAACTGGAAAGTCGATTGGAAGGGCTGATAATTGATTTGGTTCATTGAGTAAGGTGTCTGAGGTCGTGAGGAAGTGGCTGAGCTGGTTTCGAGACCTAACGTTGACGGTAAGTGAAAAACCCATAGGACCAGCCTTTGAATTCTAAAATGGCAGTTTAATATTTTGTGTCTAATAGTTATAATCGTTCATTAGGAAAGGTTCTGGATATGATGATGAACTTATGGACGAGAGATTAAGGCCAAAGGTGGCCGGCGTGTCGAGAGCACAGAGGAGCTGGTTGCAGGTTTGATCGAGGATGGAAGGGGTAAGTTTAGCCGTGGTTTTTTTTTATGTGTGGACATTATAGATCAATCATAAATGAAGGGAGGTAGCTATAGGATTGAATAGAATAAAAAATGGACCGAAATTTAAAGGGATTACAGGGTTGAACCGCTCACGCCGATCCAATTGGACCTGGTCTACAGAGCCGAACCGAACCTGGTTCGACAGAGGTTGAAGACAAGCACAGTGCTTGGCAGGTGAGGCCCACGGGCAGCCCCTTTGGGCAGCACGTGAGGGCGCGTGGCACAGTTTTTGAGGATGGTTCCAAAACGACTTTTTAAGTATTCGATGTAACAAACATTTTGACACTAGTTTCGAGTCATTCAGACATCGTCTCGATATGTTTCGGGATATCCAAAGGTTTTAAGGCTCGGTTAAAAATAGTTAAAAATTTGGAAAAATTACGGGGCTTTAATATAAGCTTAATGAAGTAGTTAGTGACCTTCTTATGGGATTTGGATAGGTTCGGGAAAGCCAGTGATAGTGGATTAGCCCAAGAAGCGTAATTACAGGCGTATCGAGGCGGCGACGCTAATGGTCTGTGAGTGGACTTTGCTTTCTAACTTATGATGCATGCATATATGTTTTTATATGTTTTATATATGTGATTTATGATTTGATCTTGGAGATTTACGGTTTTGCAAGTATTTGGAGATTCTGACGTATTTGCACGTTTTACAAGTTTCCGATTTATATTGTGATTTGATCATGGTTTTAATGATTTGATTTTGGGATTTGAAATGTGATTTGATTTCAATGATTTACGATGGATTTTGGAAAAGTGATTTCGGACTTGGATCCCTGTTC
Source organism: Prinsepia uniflora (assembly GCA_032719365.1). NCBI lineage: Eukaryota > Viridiplantae > Streptophyta > Magnoliopsida > Rosales > Rosaceae > Prinsepia > Prinsepia uniflora. Next base: position 19,737,416 of record CM064868.1, read on the forward strand.
ATGATATTTCGATAAACGAGATTTCGGTTTTGGAATCTGATTTTGGAAAGATGATTCTTGATTCGATTTTGGAAACTTGAAGAGAAATTCTGGATTTGGGTTCGGGATGATGGTTCCGGTTGCCGGCTTACGGAATCATTATTGCGAATTCGGATATGGATTTTCTATGGTTTTCACTTGGTTGAAAAATGGTTTTGGGTTTAAAGACCCGGAAAAAGAAAAAGAAAAAGAAAATCGCTAGATCTGGTTTTGAGTTTAAAGACTCGGTTGATTGACGGGGAATGGCCCTGAATTGATATGTTTTGAGTTTAAAGACTCGGTATATGTTTTGAGTTTAAAGACTCGGTATATGTTTTGAGTTTAAAGACTCGGTATATGTTTTGAGTTTAAAGACTCGGTTATTGTGATATCCCCCGAGGCCTGTTGATTGTGTTTTGAGTTTAAAGACTCGTTGATATCCCGGGAAGGCCTGATTATTGTGCATGATTTTGAGTTTAAAGACTCGGGCGCACTTGAGATCCAGCAACATGATTGATGTTTTTCACTGGTGGTTTTTCACTAGTTTTCAGATGTTTTGGGCAATGGCCTAGATGATTTGGATTTGATGAGTTTTGGGCTGAGTTCCCGTACTTTGATGTTTGATTTGTGATTTTGGGCTGAGGCCCTGGTTTTGAATTGCGGATTTGAGGAAAGAAACGATTCGGGTTTTCAAGGATGGTTTTAGATATGAAATGGTTTTGTGAATGGGTTTTCATATGCATGCATTGGTTTTTAAATGGAGGGTATAAATGTCTTCTGATAAACTGTTTTCTGAACTTACTATTTATTTTTGTCCACTCACAGTCTTTTTTGTTTTCGATACCCTCCAGGTTGTCGGAGTGCGGGCTGTTGGTCGAGAGAGACGAAGACATCACATACGCGATCCACAGTAGAGTCTGCGTGCTCTGGGAAGTCCGGAAGTTTTGAACGGTTCGTTTGGGAATCCCTTGTCCGAATTACGTCTCACACGGAAATAGGATGTCGGTTTAGCCTTCGTGTCATGCATAAGTTAGACGGGAGCATGACTTAGCCCTTAATCTCGGGGGATTGGGGATGGGTCGTGTCATCACTGCAATCCAGTCCAACCTATTTTTTCGTCCTTTTTCTTCCTTCTTTCCACCAATCTTCCTAAATCTATCCTATGAATCCTTTTATGCAATCAAAACTAGGAAACCAATCCAAAATCCTATGGGTTCAAGATTCCAATTAGACCCAAAACTTCCATTCTATGTTCAGGGCATAACCAAGGGCCCAAACTCAATCCTAAGGGTTCTATTAGGCTCCTAGGATCACAAGAAAGAGATTGGGAGGATCGATTTGGGTTAACTTGGCTGGAATTTGAATTCGGTAGGTAGCCACCGAAAACTTCCCAGCCGCCGTTCCGAGCTTGCTCAGCCGTCCTCAGCCCCAAAAACCTTCTCCTATACCTCATACCAATCCGTTAAACCCATCATAACCAACATCTAAGCTCCCTAACGTCCAAAACCCAAAATTGGAAATTTGAAATAAACAGGGCTCACGGTTTTACCTTGGCCGTGAGTTCCCACCGCCATCCACGACGGCCCTGCTTCTACCACCACCTTCCCTCAGTCCAGTCATCATCCTCAACTTCTCTCCTGGCCTCACTCAAAATCAAAAGGGAGAGGGTCATGGCTATTGGGTCGATCGGGTTGGATGAACACAAACAGGGTGAATGGATATGCATGTGTCTGTGTTAGGTGAGCAATGGATGGGTGACACTTGTCACTCATCCATTGGGCCTGATTCAAATATCTGGGCCCACTTGAGGATAAAAGTCCACTTTTGCCTCGTAAAGCGTGCCACCGTAAATAGTTCCTCGGAACTTTCGTGAACCGTAACTTTCCCGTCGAATGTCCGAATTCGACGTGCCGTTTGTCTACGGATTCATATCGACCCAACCTACGTAATGGTCCTCGGCCCTTGGCCATCGGACCTCATGGGTCAAAAGTAAACTTTTCGCCCTCGTTTAGGGGCAAAATTGTAATTTTTCCCTGAACATCCGTTACACCTCGACTAATCCCCGATTAGCCTCGTTAATCCGTCATTAATCCCTAATTAATCCTTAAAATTAGGGACGGGTCGTTACAGTTCGTATGGGGGGGGGAAGCAGTGAAAACAACAAACTATATACTCAACAGAATACCCAACTAGGTAGTAAATATAACTCCATTTGAGATATGGACTAGAAGACAATCTAGCATGCATCACTTCCACACATGCAGATACAGAAATGAAGCCAAACTATACAATTCAAATGAAAGGAACTTGGATTTCAGAACGACAAGTTGTTTCTTTTTTGGTTATCCAGAAAAATCAAAAGGCTTCATATTTTACTGTCCTAATTCTCACACAAGATTGGCATATTCCTACAATGCTAAATTTATTGAAGATTCAAGCATAGCATCCAATGACAACAAAGAATTTACAGAAACTACTCAGCAGTTTGAAGAACTTATTGAAAATGATGTGCCTTCTTCAAGTACTTCAGTTGTCATCCCCATTTCCTGCACTGCATCAACTTCCACTGGTCTTGCTCAAGACAATCATATTCCTTCACCTTATGCATTTCAATAAGTCAAGATAGAATCAGTTTCAGCAAACACATGACAATAATCAAGTTAGAAATCTTTCTAGAAATTCCCAAGTTCAACAAAACATCAAAAAATATCAAAGAGTGAAAAATCCAAATGCTTCCTCTAACAAGAGATTATGTTTGCTACTTATAAGAAGTTGAATTTAACATTGGAGATCATGATGATCTAGTAATATATCAAGCAGCAATGGAGAGCAACCAAAGTGCACTATGACAAAAAGCCATGGAAGAGGAATTAACCTCAATGGTTCAAAATAATGTCTGGACCTTTGTCCAGTAAAGTCCTCAAACAAAAGCTATAGGCTGAAAATGGGTATACAAGATAAAGAGAGATGTAGAAAGTCAAGTTGAAAGATTTAAAGCCAGATTAGTAGCAAAGGGATTTACACAAATAGAAGGTATGGATTACAATGATACCTTCTCTCCTGTTTCGACCAAGAACTCGTTTAGAATCATCATGGCCCTTACAGCTCATTTCAACCTAGAGTTACGCCAAATGGATGTTAAAATATCCTTCCTAAATGGAAGTTTGAATGAAGACATCTATATGTTCCAACCACCATGATTTGTTTAAAGTGGGAAGGAAAATACGGTGTGCAGACTCAAAAAGTCAATCTATGGTTTGCAACAAGCCTCAAGACAATGGTACTTGAAATTTGATGTTGTAGTAACCTCATTTGGTTTCGTTGAAAATGGGTTTGACAATTACATCTATCTAAAACAGTATAAATCAAACTTTATATTTCATGTACCATATGTAAATGATATTCTGCTTGCAAGCTTAGACTTCCAACTACATCGGAAAACCAAATATATGCTATAAAAAAGTTTTGACATGAAAGACCTAGGTGAAGCTCATTATGTTTTGGGAATTGGGATAGGTAGAGACAGGTCAAGAAAGATTTTGGGTTTGCCTCAAAGAAGCTACATCGACATAGTCCTAAAAAGGTTTAATATGGAAAATTTCTGAGGAGCTGAGATTCCTATAGCTAAAGGAGACAAATTCTCAATTGACCAATGTCCTGTAACAAAATTTGAAATTGAAGCCTTGAAGAACAAACCATATGCTTCACTGGTTGGAACCTTGATGTATGCTCAATTCTATTCCAAACTAGATTTGGCATTTGTATTGAGTGTATTGGGTAGGTTTCAATTAAATCCTGGTGTTGAGCATTGGAATGTTGGGAAAAAAGGTTCTCATGTACCTCGAGAAAACTAAGTCCTATATTATGGGCTATCATAATGTTGATAACTTAGAATTAGTCTGCTACAATGATGTAGATTTAGCAGGCTGTGTTGATGACAGAAAGCCAACTAATGGTTATATGTTCATTCTAGCTAGTGGCGCTATGGAGAAGTAAAAAGCAGACTACTAGATCAACATCCTCTATGGAATATGAATATATTGAATGTTTTGAGGCAACAAGACAATCCATTTGGCTAAGAAATCTCATCAGCAACAAGATGATAGTGGAAAGTATAGAAATGCCTTTGAAGATGTATTGTGATAATACCTCTGCTATTTTCTTTGCTAAGAATAACAAAAGAATAGATGTTTCAGGGCTAATGGACATCAAATACTTAATGGTGCAAGATAAGCTTAGAGAAGGGGTGATTGATCTGGAGCATTTTGGAACTTTTGACATGATTGTAGATCCATTGACAAAGGCATTGCATGTGAAGGAGTACAAGAGGCTAGTGCAGAAAATGGGAGTGCATGAGTCATTGGACGATGTTTGAAAAGTAGGAGCAAGGTTTTCAATTTATGATTAAAGTAATGTTGTGACTAGATTGAACTTATTAAGAGTTTTCTTTTAAACTTTTGTTGTTATTGTCAGGACCCAACCCTCCTCGGTCAGAACCCGACTCATCTAGCACGATATTGTCCGCTTTGGGCCTCCTTGCCCTTGCCCTCACAGTTTTGTTTTCGGGAGCTCACGGTGCAACTTCCTAGGCGGTCACCCATCATGGAATTACACTAGCCTCAACTCGCTTAACTTTGGAGTTCCAACCGAACCCAAAGACAATGAGCTCCCAAAAGGCCTCGCGCTAGATAGGTGTGTGCCTATCTTTAAGGCACACCACCAATTCCCTCCTGGACCATTACCCTCGCAAGAATGTGGGATCATTCACCGTTCCCTCCAGGACACACGAGTCTTACAGTTATGAATTTGTAGAATGAATCAAAGTTATCATCTAGTTTCTTAGGTGTTGATTGAGGTTGATTAGCTTGATAATCAAACATATGATGCTCATGATATCATAGGACCAAAGAATATGTGGGAGCTTTCAAGGTACAGGTTAGCTTCCTATTCCTATGGTTTTTCCAAATATTACAGAGTTTACACTTTGATTAAAACAATATGTGGTTTTGGTATGACAATTCTAATAGCTAGTACTAAATCATCTAAGATTCTGCTGCTAGATCATTGTTCATTGCTAAACCAAGTATATTGTTCAATGTCTTCTGCACCAAGTAAGGACTTACGGTGATTTACTTTCTAATAGATAGATTCATATATGCACACATAAAATCAATGTAATTCATTACTGAATTGAATATTGGATCAAAGAAGTAAAAACCTAATTCTGAGAGGAACTTACAATATTTATGTATATATAATATATCGAATGCCCATGAATGAAGTGAGGTATCAGACTAGTCAAATACTGACAGGACCCGCCCGATTACACAGAAACAGTACCCTCGAGCCCTACTCCCGTCCAATAGAAACCCTGTCAAACAAGGGATAACGCAAATTTTTCGAGTTCATGCCTCCGCCTCTCGAGCCTCGAATTTCGTGCAACATCCCTGGAGGGTCACAAAACACGAAAATGAGTGAGTGGATAAAAAGAAATAGTTTAAAAACATACTTTGAAAACAACTTCCCTTTACCCTTCATTTTAGAAAAACTATGCATGCATCTGAAAAATCATTTCTTTTCGATTAAAAAAAGACACGGTTTATATCCTTAAAATCTATGAAAACATTCGTAAAATGATTAACTAGAAATCAATCGTTAACCATCAAAAACAACCACAATCCAACATATACCTCACAAAAGTCACCACAACAGAAAACACACAGTCATCACAGGGGTCAATACAAAGCCATCCCACCAATCACGCCATTAATTTGCCTACAACTTATCAACGACACACAATCAATCAGTAGCTAGTATCACATCATACAATCCACACATAGTCAACTCAACATCAGTGCACAACACAACATCAATCATCATATCACAAGGGTATTACCGGTAAGCCATCACATACACACTCGCTCGGGAATCAGAGCCTCAGGATTAACATCCGAGTCATCACAATATAGTCTCAAGAATCGGGGCCCCGGGCTTGACGTCTGAGACTCACATTCAAACAATCAATATGATCATCACACCACTACAAGCCACATCATTACACAACATGCATATCGAGGAACACGTATTCACATCACAACTCAATGTCACACTTCATCACAATATTTCACATCATATATCACACTCCAAATCCACAAACCAAATCTCGGGCCAAAGCCCCAAACACAGTTTAAACACAAATCATCGACAAGCGTGCCATTAACAATTTCCGTAAAACTTTTCATAATTTATATAAAAATCACTAAGAATCCTATATCACCATAATTAGTGTCATGAATCACATTCAATTCAAAATCACAATTGAAACGGTTTTTGAAACATAATTTTTGGATAACCTTGAAAAACGTGTAATAAAATAATCATAAAATTACCGAAAAAACCAATAAAATTCCCAATCACTCAATCATCATCAAAACGTATAAAAACAAAACCAAAACACATAAGTATGCTTGCATAATATTTTAATAAATAAAATTCCACTCACACTTACCATTCAAATAACCAAATCCCACTTGCACGTTTTTTTGTAGTTTCCAAAAATGTCACTTCTTGCCAAAATTCACATCTAAGGGTCACAAATCATCTCAAATAACTCTCATATTCATACAAAAATTTTTTGGGATTTTTAAACGTATCTGAAATGAACCCTAGATTTTCAAACACCAAAAACTACCCTAAAACGGTATCCAATAGACTCAAAACCTATGTCAAAATGTTTGTATCATCGAAAGGATGAAAACACGTATTAGTAGTGAACCCAAAACCCAGCCACGCGCTCCCACACGTGGCTAGAAGTGGCTGCGTGTGGGTTTCATGCGCCAGGTACAGTGAACATCCCCATATCACTATTCACCTTCTTCAACCTTCCTCTCAACCAGTTTTTCTGTAAAACGGGTCGTCCGACCCGCGTGTTCGACCCGAGTTTATCTTACTGGTTTCTCACTCTTTTTCACTAATTTTTCTACCAATCTACTCGCAATTAACCCAACAAGAGATCTATAACAACAAGGAGGAGTAAATCTTACCCAAAATCGTTGCCCTTCTCCAACAAGTTTCGGCCATGGTGCACCTCTTCTGTCTGGGCCACCTCTAGCATCCAAACCTCGTCTTAGTAGCTCGTTAGGATTGTAGGGGCTCATGGAGATTGATTATGTACTTGGTTTAAGGTTTCCTGGTCAAAACTCGAATTAAACAGCCCAAACCCGAAAATCTTCCTCACAGATTCGCGGGCTTCATTCATATTCCAGCCTTTCTTTCTTCACTGTTTTCAGTCCACAGTCACACCCTTTTCCTCCTCTTCATCCCACCCTAACCCTCTCCCTTTTTCCTTGCTTAAATCCTCACAATGGTGAGTATTTACAGGTTTTCCTCCGTCTTGGCCACTATGCACCAAAACCTCACACACACACACACACACACACACACACACACACACACACACACACACACACACACACACACACAAATATCCAGCACACACAAGGTGGTGGCACACTTCGATATGAGATAAGGGACACTTGTCCTTGTCCAATTGAACAACAAGAAAAATCTCAAGAAAAATTTACCAAAATACCCTTCATTAAACAAAATTACCAAAACCCCCTACGTAGTCTAGACCCCAATCAAAATTGTTCAAACTCTATTTCTGGCATGCCGCCTGCCGACATACTCGAGAGGCCAAGACCTTCCTAACAGCGTTTTCGGAATTGCTAAAAACCGTCGTGGTTATAAAGTCAACCCGTTAACTTTGACCAAAAAGACAACCTATAACTTTCATACGTAAAATGGTCAATTCCATCCAATTTTTTCCAATTTTACCCTGTTAAACATCAGGGTCGTTACAAATACAATATATGTAACGACCCGTCCCAAATTCCGTGATTATATTAGTGACTAATCACGATTAGTGAGGCTAATCCGTGATTAGTAGAGCGAAATCGGACGAACGATGCAAAATGACCGTTTTGCCCCTAACCGTGGCAAAATGTTGACTTTTGGCGGTCAAATGGACTTTGACCGATGACCATGACGTAGTTCGTGACGTCACGAGTTCATAGACAGGTGGCATGTTCAATTCTGACGTTCGAGGAGGAAGTTATGATGTTCGGAAGTTTAGGGGCATTTTGGTAATTATGGTTAAAAGGAGTCAAATGTTGACTTTTTGACCGAGAGGTCCGATTTCCAAGGGCCGAAGACTATTACATAGATAAGGACGATACAAATTCATAGACAGGCGGCACGCTGAAATCGAACTTCGAATGGGGAAGTTATGGGTCATGGAAGTTCGGTTTCACTATGCACGTACTTCGAGACGGGGCTGAGTTGGCAATATCTGATTGGGCAGATATTTTAGGTGGATCTATGGATGAGTGACAAGTTTCACTCATCCCATTGGCTACATCCCTAAAAAGGTGGATATACTCAATTAAATATTATAATAATTATTATTATATAATTAATTTTCCCAACTTTAAATCCTAACCATCCATTACTAATTAACCTTTAATCCTCACCCTTCATCTCTCATTCTCTCATCTGATCATCTTCATCCTCTTCATTTCATTTCCCTCAAACCCGAAACCCACCCCCCATATCCATTTCATTTTCTTCTTTTTCCTTCACAAACCCGAAACACCCACACATACCATCACCACTTCCATCATTCTGTGAGTGACTGTGAGGAGGGTGAGGGGCTAAGGAACCGGGGGACTAGACGGTGGACGGCGGAGGAGAACCCGTGAGGTAAGAAAATATTTAAATTTTCGAATTTGAGTTCTACTGGTTTTTGCTCGATTCTAAGGTCTAGGTTTGGCTGCTGGTAGTCCTAGGAGTCTATTGGGATTGGATTCGAGGGTTAGGAAGGCCAGGAAGGGCCGTGAACGGTGGGGGAATGCACGGCCGCCATGGCCGAATTGAAGATGCGGGTTTTAGTTGTTTTTCTTCCATTTTAAGGTCATAGAACTGAAGGTTAGGATGAGGGGATGAAAATGGGACAAACGGGGAGAGTTTTGATGGCCGGAGCAGGGAGAACCGGCCGGGTCAAGCCGCGGGTCACGGCGACCCGGTTGCAGGTATTCGGGTCGACCCGACGGGAGGACAGGGATGACAGGTGACGTCATCCTGCTGATGTCATCATGTCAGGGAAGATGTCAGCATTGTAAGGTCTGACAATGTCAGCTGACATGTCAGAAAATGGGCTAATAGGAGTGTGACACGTGTCACTGTCAGGACTGTCAGTGATGACATCAGCATGACGTCACTGTTGACGTGAGCAAGTATTGTAGCAGTGTTGACCCACGCGTTGACCAGGTGCGTGGGGGCGCGTGTGAACAGTATTTTGAGTGGGTCCAAGGTCATTTTATATGTGGTTACGTATAAGCACGTATGTGGTTACGTATAGTGCCATGGGTGCATTTGTATGTGGTTACGTATAAGCATGTATTTCGAGGTTTCGGCCTTATACGGTGCTTATACGGGTCTGTATTTCTTTATTGATTTAAATGAACTGGTTTTGGATTTCTAAAAGGATAAACTCGGGTATGAGAACCATTTGGTTTTCTCTCGGGCATATGACACTATTTACGATCTTCGGGTCTAAATCGTAGTCGTGACGGGTGCTATGTGCACGGCGATCGACGATACGACGCTCGCCTCCGGATTGGGATGTGTTCCTTCCGGAGAGGTCACGATGCACGATTCGTGGTCGGGCAGCCTGGGGAGGCTCGACTTCGGAGTGCTGACGGTTCAGGATATCGATCGGTGATGAGTGCACCATGATCTTGTGATGGTCGCGTCGGTTGATACGTTCACGGCGACATACCAGGATTGTGGGCGGTCTTGTATGGATGGTGGCACTCATCACTATGATCGGAGTCGTGACTGACCCTTAGATATCGGGCACGGTGCCCAGTTGAGTCATATGTTCGGGTACGAGACCCAGTTACTTTACGGTTTATGATTTTGGGTCAGGGACCCTAGATGGATTTCCAAGTTCATGACGGTTTATGGGAACCGGCATGAACTCTGGAAAGGTCATTGTGGTTCATGACGGTTTATGGGAACCGGCATGAACCTTTGTCAGGTCATTCTGGTTCATGACGGTTTATGGGAACCAGCATGAACCCTGGTTAATGGATGTTATGGATCATGACGGTTCAAGGGAACCGGGCATGAATGTTTATGTTATGTATATATATGTATTCATATACCTTCCTTTACTTCTATTATCTCCTCCGGGGAGGGTCGTTGGCCTAGGTGGACCCCGGAGTAGTCACGGAGCACCGACTGAGTGGAGTCACCCCCCAGTTGGGTTCCTTACTCTTAGGAAGGCTATGATTACTATTACCTCGGGTAGGGTCAGTGGTCTGCAGACAATGATCTTGACTTTGAGAAGACTCGGATTGAGACCTGGGTAGCACGCGCGTAGCTTTGGAAACCGTGACAGGATTGGTTGTGTGAATTATATGTATATATGATGTATGTTATATGATATATGATGTGTGTTTACACAGGTTTTGAGTAGTGGCTCGTGTTCTTGGTTTACTTATGATTTGGGCTGAGTCCCTTATGGATTTGGGCAGTGGCCCGTATGGTCGATTTCATTGTGGTCCTTTCGACCTTGGTTTATATATGTTTTGGGCTTAGTTCCCACCTATGGTTTTTCTGGATAAATGGTTTTCGAATGCATGCATGCTTTTTAGTGAAGGGTACAAAGGTCTTTTATGAAATATGTTTTATAAACTCTTTATTTTTGTCCACTCACAGTTTTTAATGTTTTGACTGCCCTTCAAGTTGACAGCGGATATGGACTGTAGCAGAGACCGAGATATCACATGCCTCCTCCGGATCCTGGCGTACTCTGATAGCCCGGGAGGGCAAAGGTCAGAAATATCCCTTGTCTGACACTTCGTGTCAGACGGGAGCAGGATCATCCCGCACTAATCTCGGGGGGATTGAGATGGGTCCTGTCAACGTGGTATCAAAGCATAGGATTGCTTATCAGAGCGGGGTTGTCTCTATTCGAGCAACCGCGGAGCTCTTGGAATGTACGCAGGTCGAGGATGTGATATCTCAATGGGATACAGTTCGTGGTCAACCTGATTGTTGGGATGCCGATACGATAGTTAGTAGGACTGTATCGTGGAATGTCTTGGTTCGGCACTTGATGTTGGGGTTGCCATAATTCTGTCGGGGTTGACAGTGTAGGACTCTATGGAAGGATGAACGTATTCGTACGTTAGGTTGTGATCATGAGACGGTTAGTTGGGATCATCTTTCACGATGTCGTAGGATCGGTTCCGACGACTGGTTGGATGTTGTGGCCATTAGATGGTCGGATATTGTTGAGTTAGACGGATATACTACTGGAGGCAGCCGGATTCGAGGAATCCTAGTTGGATTGACGGTAGGATTGGATTGACGTCTTTATGATGTCAAGAACGCGGAGTCGGTCAGAGCGTGGATTATACTACTTTTCGCAGTTGGGTTCAGGGGAACCCTAGGCGTGATCGTGGAATCCTAAGGTAGGATGTGTATGTTTCGGAACGGTGAGTTGACGAGTGGTTAGACTCTGACAACTTTTCGAAGTCAAGACCGTCGGTCATGTCAGGTCTAGGCATGTCAGCTTGAGTGATGGGACTGCCCTCTGCAGTCGAGGTTGTACTTATCAGTTAGACCTAGTCGGTCGTCGTACTACCGTAGTTGCGATGGGCTATTGGTGCAGCTAAGGTCACGGGCGACCTGGTAGACGATAGTGGTTGAGTCGAGTTACGACTGGTTAGAGTTTGATTGGACAAGTTATCAGGGTTGGTACTTGTCGATGGAATCCCGGAGTGGGGATACAGAGTAGTTGGTACGAGCGGTTGATTCCGTTGGATGCGGAGTCTGGATATCGAGGTGTTTGGTAGTTAGGTCTGAACGAGTCTGTGACAGGCGCTACTACCGAGAATGGTCGTAGTTATGATTGTTGGGAATCGGTGACGTTCAGGTGACGTTTCCTTTTCTCGTATGTGTTATCAGGGTGACTGTACCTAAAGTTGTCGGGTACAAGCGAGGCAGAGTTTCTCCTATTCGAGCAGAGGAGCGGGGTCGTCGCTCGGTGTGAGCGGAGATCCAGAGTTGTCAGTTTGCACACGGTGTGCTAGTGTTAGTGCTGATGCTAGTGTGGATGCTTGTGTGCTGATGCTGACAGGTGATGATATTGGTACTAATGCTGGTGCTAGTGCTGGTGATTGTGGTGACGTCGAGTCCCATCCGTTGTGATGAGCATATGTTCGGTATCTGTGGTTCGGGAGTGGATCACGGATAGAGTTAAATTGGTAATGGGACACGTGGTTGATGTCCGAGTATGTTGTTTCCAATCTGGTTGGAACTTCGGAATCGCAAGAGGTTGCGATTGAGGTGACGAGTGGAATGCGGGCTTTCCGCATTGGTATTGGGTATTTCGAAGTCAATTTGAGTGACTTCTCAGGTTCTACCATGGTAGATGATGGCAGGTGATATTTGTTGTCACCAGTACATTAGGTCGTGTATGGGTTAGTGGACCCGGGATTTGTCTTGGGTCATTAGGTGGAGTTGAGGATGTTGGGACTAAACTTATTTTCGAGGTAAATCCCATATGGTATATTCCTCAGGTGAGTAGGCATCCGGTGAGGTCGGATTTTGTCAGCCTAGGTGTGTGGATGATGTGATTGGCTTTCCTATGAAGTCAATCGATTGTAATGTGGTAATCGGTTGAGCAGGTAACCGATAGGTTCGGCTATGGTACGTCTCGGTAGACGTGAATAATATTTCGAGTTTTGGAATCAGATTTCTGGATGACGATTCAGGATTTGATTCTGGAACTTGAAAGAGGATTTCTGGATTTGGGTTTTCGAATCGGATTCTGGGTGACGATTCAGGATTTGATTCTGGAGCTTGACATTGGATTTTCTTTTATGGATTTGGGTTTTGGAATCGGATTCTGGGTGACGATTCAGGATTTGATTCTGGAGCTTGACAGTGGATTTCCTTTTATGGATTTGGGTTCGGAATGGTTATTCCAAATGCTAGCTTATGGAATGATGGTTTCGGATTCGAATTTGGACATATATGGATATGAATTCTGGGTTTGAATTCGAGATTTCTTATGAAATTGCGGATTCAGATTCGAATTTGGAAATGGATAATGGGTCGAAGTTTTTGATTTGTCTAGTACTGGATTGGACAGATGGACTCCATTATAGAAACGTGATTGGATACGACCTAGATGGTTGTAGGCTGATTGATGGGTGGATGTACTTACCTTGTACGTTGTTCGAGGTGCGATACTAGGCAGACTTATCGTGCCTAGTGAGGGTATATAGGTTATACCAGTAGTAGGTTGGTGAGTGTGTTGGTAGTCGGATTGGTTCCGATACCATCAGATTAGTTGAGGTCGTGGACTGGACATTGGATACTGTGTGTTGGGTCATGGTATTTCTGATGGGTCTAGTACACACAAGTCGAGTGCCTTGTTGGTTAGTGTTTACTCAGGTTGAGTAAATTGGTGATCGGTGTAACCACAAATGGGTATAGTGTCAGTTTTTGACTGGCGGCTGTTAAGTGGTGACGGTTTGTCAAAGGTGTCAGCGTGGATCGATTAGTGAGGTCTGATGACTCCCAGTGGGAGCAGACGTCAGGATAGTTAGTGGTTGAGCAAGGAACCGTCGAGTTTATTGTGTCAACGAAATGGTAGAATTGACAATTGGTGTCAACTCGGAACGTATGCCTACTGTTATTTGACGTGGTCGAATATAGTCAATGCGACGTGAGTGTTAGTGGTACGTCTGGTTGCAGACGAGGTTTATGTTGACTAGTGGGTGTACAAGTGTACACGTGTTTCGAGGTCGATTCTACTTTCCACGAGATGGATGTGGAATCAGGATAGTTGAAGTTTCGAGAATGAAACAAATTAAGGAGGGAAGAACGGTTAAAGTTAGGTCGGTTGGAATTTCGAGGACGAAATTAATTAAGGAGGGAAGGTTGTAACGACCCGTCCCAAATTTCGTGATTAGATTAGTGACTAATCACGATTAGTGAGGCTAATCCGTGATTAATAGAGCGAAATCGGACGAACGATGCAAAATGATCGTTTTGCCCCTAACCGTGGAAAAACGTTGACCTTTCATTCTGGCTGTCAAATGGACTTTGACCGATGACCGTGACGTAGTTCGTGACGTCACGAGTTCATAGACAGGTGGCATGTTCAATTCCGACGTTCGAGGAGGAAGTTATGACGTTCGGAAGTTTAGGGGCATTTTGGTAATTATGGTTAAAAGGAGTCAAATGTTGACTTTTTGACCGAGAGGTCCGATGGCCAAGGGCCAAAGACTATTACGTAGATAAGGACGATACGAATCCATAGACAGGCGACACGCTGAAATCGGACTTCGAACGAGGAAGTTATGGGTCACGGAAGTTCGGTTTCACTATGCACGTACTTCGAGACGGGGCTGAGTTGGCAATATCTGATTGGGCAGATATTTTAGGTGGACCTATGGATGAGTGACAAGTGTCACTCATCCCATTGGCTACATCCCTAAATAGATGGATCTACTCAATTAAATATTATTATAATTATTATTATATAATTAATTTTCCCAACTTTAAATCCTAACCATCCATTACCAATTAACCTTTAATCCTCACCCTTCATCTCTCATTCTCTCATCTGATCATCTTCATCCTCTTCATTTCATTTCCCTCAAACCCGAAACCCACCCCCCATATCCATTTCATTTTCTTCTTTTTCCTTCACAAACCCGAAACACCCACACACATCATCACCACTTCCATCATTCTGTGAGTGACCGTGAGGAGGGTGAGGGGCTGAGGAACCGGGGGACTAGACGGTGGACGGCGGAGGAGAACCCGTGAGGTAAGAAAATATTTAAATTTTTGAATTTGAGTTCTACTGGTTTTTGCTCGATTCTAAGGTCTAGGTTTGGCTGCTGGTAGTCCTACGAGTCTATTGGGATTGGATTCAAGGGTTAGGAAGGCCAAGAAGGGCTGTGAACGGTGGGGGAATGCACGGCCGCCATGGCCAAATTGAAGATGCGGGTTTTAGTTGTTTTTCTTCCATTTTAAGGTCATAGAACTGAAGGTTAGGATGAGGGGATGAAAATGGCACAAACGGGGAGAGTTTTGATGGCCGGAGCAGGGAGAGCCGACCGGGTCAAGCCGCGGGTCACAACGACCCGGTTGCAGGTATTCGGGTCGACCCGACGGGAGGACAGGGATGACAGGTGACGTCATCCTGCTGACGTCATCATGTCAGGGATGACGTCAGCATTGTCAGGTCTGACAATGTCAGCTGAAATGTAACGACCCGTCCTGAATATCGGGATTTAATAATATTTAAATTGTGATTTACTAATCTGGGATTAGTTGGGCGATTTCGGACGAATTGTGCAAAATGACCGTTTTGCCCCTAGGTGTGGGCAAAACGTTGACTTTTAATTCGGATGGTAAAATGGACTTTGACCGATGACCGTGACGTAGTTTGGGACGTCACGAGTTCATAGACAGGTGGCACGTTCGATTCCGACATTCGTGGTGAAAGTTATGATGTACGGAAGTTCAGGGGCATTTTCGTAATTTGAACGTAGTCAGGGGAAATGTTGCCTTTTTAATCGGGAGGTACGATGGTCAAGGGCCAAGGACTGTTAGGAAGGTCTCGATGCTTAAAGTCCGTAGACAGGCGGCACGCATCAATCGGAGTCCGTACGACCGAGTTACGGGTCAGGATGCGTGAGGCTCCTAGGGCCGTGGACGGACGAGGTGGATGGCTGGAAAACTCAAGCTTGAGTCGTGGTGATTGAGGTAACTTCGTGTTCAATTAATCATGCGAATTGGTTCGTATTAATCCTTATAAGCTTCCTGTGAAGTTAATTTGACAATGGTTGAGGATTTGTGGAGCTTTGGTGATCGACCCGTTTTGGGTGATCCCGGGTTAGTGGCACGATTATGGATTGATTTTTGTTAATCGATGTCACAGAACTGAAATTCATTTGTTAATGATTGTTATAGGATCAAGAACGGATTGAATTGATGTCGAATTGGGTGTGATTGAACCGGATCCTATCGCGGGTTTTTCAACCCGTTTACCAGACAAACGGGTGAAGATGGTGACTGTAGCAGTCACTGTAGCAGGCGCGTGGCTTTCACGCGCAGCCACTCACGGCGGGGCGTGACGGCGCGTGGGCACGAATCTCGAGGTGAGGTCAACATGACTTTTATCCTATACAATGTAACGAACATTTTGGCGTTGGTTTCGTGTCGATCGGATCCCATTTCGATATTGTTCGGGATGTCCGAAGGTTTTAAATCCAGTTTAAAAATACTTAAAAATTCGGGAAAATTACGGGACTTGAATAGGATGTTAATGATGAGGCTAGTAATCCTCTAATGTGATTTGAACAGGATTGGGAGTCCCGGTGATAGTGGTGTGGCCCGGGAAGGCCTATGGCACGAGTATCGAGGCGCTCGGTTAAACGGTCTGTGAGTGGGCATTGGTTTTATAAATTCGATGCATGCATAACTGTTTCATGATTGTTATAACTGTGATTAAATGATTTATTTTGGATATCGGTGAATTTAAAATGATTTCACGTATTTCGAGGTGAATTACGTATTTGCACGTAAACCGAGGTTTTCTGGATTTGCACCGATTTCCATGAATGTGGTTGGATATGATTTCATGAAACGGTTACGAACTTGAGTAAAGTAAAATCGTGCCAGGGGCCCAGTTAACTTATGAATCGGGCCAGGGGCCCAGTTAACTTGTGGAGCGGGCCAGGGGCCCAGTTAACTTGTGAAATCGGGCCAGGGGCCCAGTTGATTTCTACATATGATTGCGGGTCGGGGACCCTAAAATGGAATTGAATAAATGTTTTCTGGTTTACATTTTATATATGTTCACATGCTGGAATCAATAAATGGTTTTGATGTTATTTCGGTTATGGCACATTTCACGGTATTTTGGCATGAGACTCGTTTGATGAAACGTAACGATCGGTTCGGATTTTACCTACGTATACATATATGTTTTGCATGTGGATATCAATAAAATGTATTTGGTACTGCACTGTATAGATCCTTCCATATTATATCGTCTCCTCCGGATGAGGTACCCCGGAGAGGTCACGTACGTCTAGTACGTCCAGCGTCTATGACGCTAAGCATCGGGGATGCTGTACCCGAACAGGGTTCGGGGATTGAACTCGGAAATTGAGACCCGAGTGGCACGCGTAGCCTTGTGATTGTGACCTTATTGACGTCAGGGACGTCAGACATCAGGGATGTCGGATTGGAGTGTATAGTGCAGTGGCTAAAATCATGGTTATGGTTTTATTATATGTTTATGGTTCATATTACTGGATTTATGAAATAACTCTTGGATTGACTTTTGGAATTTGAAACTATGCTGTGGTTTCCGGGCTAAGGCCCTAATGGTTATTTCTAAATAAACATGTGAAAATTGGTTTTTGGTGCATGCATATGCTTTTACTGGGGGGGCATAAATGTCTTATAAATGTTTTAAACAGACTTGTTTATTTTCGTCCACTCACAGCTTTTGTTTTTAATGCCCTTCAGGTTGATTCCGGATGCGACTGCAGCAGAGACTTGAGCATCATACACCTCCTTCATCGATCCTTACGCACTCTGGAAGCCCGGTTGGGCAGTGGCAACAGGTTATCCCTTGTTTGACACCTCTTGTCAGACGGGAGCATGACACATTCCCTGGTAATCCCGGGGGGATTGGGATGGGTCGTGTCAAGTGGTATCAGAGCAGGTTTTGCTCTTTTGTGCGCGAAGGACGAGGGTGTGATGTCTCTTTGGGCTGCAGTTCCGTTGTCAACCTGATAGATAGTTTTGGATTTGGATGGTGGATTGGGTGTGTTTGGCCCGATACGTTGTGCATTGATGCGATTCAACCCAAGTGGGTTGTATACGATTAACTGGTAATGTGGGACCGTCGGTTCGGTCTTGTGATGATGGATTGTTCTGCCACTGGGCACAGCTGGGTTCAGGGAACCCAATTTGAATAATGATATGGAAATGCGAAACTTAGTTGAGTATTGGTCGAAGTTTTGGACCCTAGTAGTGTTGGCTGGTGTACAGGGTGTTGGTGCATCGGAGTTAGCCGATGACCTTCGTGGTGGAACCCACGATGGAACCCACGTTGAGTTGATGATTGGATTGGATTGGACGTCTATACGATGTCAGGACCGCGGGGTCGGTCAGGTTGTGGATTTTACTGCAGAAGGCAGTTGGGTTCGGTGGAACCCTAGGGTGTGATTTTGGAACCCTAATTTATCATCGATGGACTGGAAAAGTGAACCTTAAATGAGGACTTGTGCTGCAACGTGCGGCTAAGGTCGTGGATGACCATGTGGATGACTCTAGTGAGTCTAGTCAGGATTATGGGTTTCGATCCACGGATACGGTTATAAGAAAATATGGAATCTCGTGTTGGATCGAATATTAGTGTGATGTGTGGATACGGATCTTGACAACGATGACTGTTGGTCAACAGTTGTGTCGAGATAACTGGCTATCGGGGGTATTTAGTGTGGCTTTCACACTTGTGGATCATGGGACGTTCAGGGAACGTTCATTATCCTGATGTGCCGATGGCAAAAATTGGAGGTACCCATAGTCGTGGGGTACGAGTGGTGTTAGGGATCGTCGTTCAGAATGAACGGAGATCCAAGGTAACAACTTTGCACACAAGTATGATATGTATGGATGATGGTATGTTGGTACTTTTATGCCAATACTAGTATGGATGCCAGTGTGCTGATACTAGTGTTGATGATGGTGCGTTGGTATTGGTACTAGCGCTGGTGCTGGTGTCAGTGATTGTGATGACGATGAACCACCAATTGGGGTGTGACTCTGTCATGATGGACAGATGATCGGTATCTGCGACTCAGTGGTGGTTGAGTCTTGGACTGGATGGGATCCAGTGGAGGTTGTGTCGTGTTGGGATAAGTCCCAACAGATTTATGATGACATGTGAGGAATGGATATTAAGGTATGATTGAAACTTGAGGAATCTAGGGATGATGTTCCCTATGTCATAAGAATTGGTGGATTTGGGGAGTTTTTGTCAACTCCGAGATTGGTATGTTGGTATACTTCTTATATCCCCAGAAAGTACAAGGAAATTATTGGAATTGGAAAAGCCAGGGAAACCATTCGTGGTATTGAGGTGTGATTTTGTGATTGTGAATCACTTGGAACCTAAGGATTGAACCTGTAAAGGTTGAGATGTGAGACAAAGGCAGTATGGTATGCACATCCAAGCAAGTTGTGGATATCCCGTTCGGAATCGGGGTGTGTGCATACGTGATTATTGGCGGACGTGAGGTCCGAGTAATGAATTGATTTTGGACACGTGGTGGTCCAAGTGAGGTAAGGACATGGGCAGTCCAGTGGTTGGACTTGACATCTCATCTGGGAGCATGTCTGTTTCCAACATGGTTGGAACTCCCGATTTGGGGAGAGTTGTGATTGGGGGAACGAGAGGAGTGCTCGTTTCCGCATCGGTGATTGGTATCCTGAAGTCATTGGGGTTGACTTCTTATTTCCTGCCGTTGCAGATGATGATTGTTGCTACCAGTACGTTGAGCGTGTATTGGTTGGTGGACCCATGTTTGGCTTGGGGTCATTGGACACAAGAAGTTGTGTATGATTTTGGATTTGGTGGTGAAATGCGAGGTCATCTTTCCACCAAGGGGAAATGTGGCGAATGATTCAATGAGGGTGTAAGACCCTACGATCAGCTTTCAGATGGATTGTTAGCTATGTGAGCATGTGTGGATCCTAGGTGGATCTGATTTGTGATGTTGTCGACTTTGGTCGATGTGACGATCTAGGATCGTGATGTTACTTGTCGGATGACGTAGTGATGGATCTGGGTCGTGATCGTGATGATCCAGATTGGGTGTGAGTTTATCACTCATACCTTGATTTGTGAGTCATAAATGACGGGACTGAACTTCTTTTCGGAGTGAGTCCATATGGTTTGTGACTTGGTTGAGTAGGTTTCCAATGTGGTCGGATTTTGTCAACCTTTGACGTGTGAATATTGGGATTGGCTTCCCTATGAAGTCAATCGAGTGTTTGGACAGGCAACCGATAAGTTCGGTTTTGTTACGTCTTGGTGGACGTAAACGAGATTTTGGGTTTTGGAATCGAATTTCTGGGTGACGATTCAGGATTCGACTGCGAAGCTCGAAAATGGATTCCTGGATTTGGGTGCGGAATGATTATTCCAATGCTAGCTTACGGAATAATGATTTCTGATTCGGATTTGAACATGGAATAAAAATATGATGTTTGGGTTTGGATTCGGGATTTCTTACGAAATTGCGGATTCGGATTCGGAATTGGAACTAGATGATGGGTGGAGTTCGCTTTGTCTCATGTTGGTTTGGGCAAAGGTACTTCATGTCAGGACCCACCCCGGTTTCACCCCGAAACCCGAGGTAAATCCCGCTCCCGTCTGACTCCCCGACACAACCCCCAAGTAAAACTCGCGCAAACCCAGTCAGACGCAGGAGTAATTAAACAAAATATCCCGAAGTTATCGTTTACAGAGCATAGTACGAACATACAAGGAAAAATAAAAAAAACCGATACTAACACGCACACGGAAGACTTTAAACTATTTTGGGATCCCTCACGTCACTTCTATGCCTCGGACACTGCCTCGACGTCAAGACCCCGCGCTCGCTCCACAACCTGGAGGGCAAGTTAAAAACAGAAAGTGTGAGTGGACCATAAGAAAAGAAAAGTTCTAAAAAATTTATCAGAAAATCGTGTTTCACCCTCCGTTTTGAGAACCACATGCATAACCAATATTTATGAACACAGTTATAAATCAATTCTCATAAAACCTCATAAGAAACAGAAACACTATAAAATATCATAAGAAACCATAGCATGAGTATCAGAAACCGTATCATAAACCCTAAAGCTTAAATCCTCATTTCCCGATCGAACCTGCTGGACCTATCCGAGTCTTTAAACTCAATCCAGGCCTTAATCATATCCGAGTCTTTAAACTCCCGAGTCTTTAAACTCAAGGCCTACGGGGGAAAATCAATATATCCGAGTCTTTAAACTCTCGAGTCTTTAAACTCAATCCGGGCCCGTCCCCCGTCAAATATATCCGGGTCTTTAAACCCAATATCCAGATCCAGCAAATCCAATCCCAAACCATTTGAAAACCATTTACCAATCCACATCCAAACCCGAATCCGAAATCACTGGTCTGATGCCCTTCCGGTATCCAGAACCGTCATTCCGAACCCAAATCCGGAATCCCCTTTTCCACTTGAAAACCAACTTCCATTTCCGAAATCCGTTTCTAAAACCGAAAACCTTTATTATCGAAATCATGTTCCAAAATCCCCTTATAACCATTGAAATCATTGAAAACCCGAAAACCATATCTTCATTTTCCAAAATCACCCTTTTCTCGAAAACGTGCCAAAACCGTCTTTTCCTCGAAAACCGTGCAAATACGTAAAACCATCATAACATATTCAGTAAACAAAGATGTATGAGTAAAACCATCAAAAACGTATATAAAAACAGTTATGCATGATCGAGTTTAAGGAAAGGGTCCACTCACAGTACTGAGCCCTACTCGCGTCCCGAACGTCCAGCCCGTTCCTCGGCCTCGGGAAATCCCGATCCTGTCAATCACCGTCAAAATACGTCACTAATACGTCTACGAACATTCTCCTAAATTTCCTTAAAATTCCCCGAACCGAAGACCTAGAACCCGGGACCCTAAACATTCACCCTCGCGGAGCTAAACTCAAACGACGTCCGATTGACCCGAAACCAACTCCACTGAACTCACCATAACTCCTAGACCAAAAGTCAAGTTGATCGTTTTCCCCATCGCCGCCGCACGCGCCCCCACGCGCAGCCCAAAGTGGCTGCGCGTGGCCCTCACGCGCCAGCTACAGTGTCACCCCCATCCTCGAGTGCACTGTGCTGAACCGGCCGCTGCAACTGGACCGGCGAGAGGCATTCTCTGCCGTCCGACCACCATTTCCTTCCCTTCTTTCATCCACAGCTTCGTCCAGGCACCACGAATCCATCCCTCAACTCCTCTAACCTCGACACAGTCCCGTCATCGTCGATTCAAGCTCGAACCAGACGGCCATCAAACCCCTGTTTCACGATCCTGCCACCCAGCTCACCTCCCTTCACGGTGGCAACACCAGACGGTTCCTAGGGTCTCACTGAACCTAGACCAACCTTCATAGACCGTCGACTCACCCCCGAAGTCCACGACTTTGGGTTCGAAGTTCACGGCCGAAACAGAGTAACTTAGTACTCATCTTCGCCTGAGCTCCGCCGTGTACGCCCCCGTCACGGCGACCATCACAAACCACTCCTAGGACCCTCCTGAACATCCCCCTGACCTTCAATCCTCTCGACTCTAAGCCAAAACTCACGACTTCCCAAATGAAAATCACGGGAAAACAGAGCAAAGATCTCACCTGTCGATTGCAACTCTGCCGTGCGCACCGCCGCGTGCCACGGTGTTCGTTGGCCTCCCTGCAGTCTCCTCAGCCTCCTACTGCCTTGGTTTGAGCCACTCCACGGCGTAGCCACCACCTCGAACTCACGGTCTCCCTGTTTCCCCAAGCTTTCGCCGCACCACAGCCGTGCCGCCGTGCACGATCTCACCGCCAAAACCCGATCACCAGCTCACTCTTACCTCACTGTCACTCTCACAAACACTCTTCACTCCCCCCTTGCACAGAATCACTCAATTGCTCTCAAGCTCTCACCCTCTGTTTCTCTGTGTTTGTCGAAGAACAGCCGCGGGTAAGCACGAGTGCACCCCAATTATTTGGGCTGAGACCACACAGGATTCTCCCAGAATCCTCTAGCTCCCTGCCATGTGTCACCATCCACTCCACTCCTTATCCCACCTGGTTAAATCCCAGCCATCCATTCTGCTTTCTCTGCACAAATCCCCAGAAGCCAAAAAGACCAAAACACCCTCCGGTTTAACACATATTTACGGTTTAACCAAAACTTCCTAGACCCGTAACTCTCGCCTCGTAAGTCCGATGAATACGTGCTGCCTGTCATCGAACTCAGGACGACAAGAACTATCTAACCATGCTAGGTCAACCTACCAAAACCCGATTATACAAAAAGTCAACTTTCCCCCTCTTTTACCAAAATTACGAAAATACCCTCAGCCTTCTGAACATCACAACTTCCTCCTCGGATGTCGGAATTGAACGTACCTTATGTCTACGGGTTCGTGGCGTCCCCAACTCCGTCCTGGTCACTGGTCAATACCCAATTGACCACCCGAACTAAAAAGTAAACTATTTTGCCCGGACTAGGGGCAAAATCGTCATTCTACGCTCAAGGACCTATCGGGACCACCTAACCGCCGATTAACCTCACTAATCACACCTTAATTAGGCTACTAATCCCGTCTTCCGGGACAGGTTGTTACACTTCATTATTGGAACGTGTTTGGCTATGACCTGGGTGGTTATAAGCAGATTGATGGATTGAGGTGCGTACAGGGTACGTTGTACGAGGATTGATACTGGTTAGGCTGAGTGGTGCCTAATGGCGGTACATGGGATGTACCCGTGGTGTGTGATTAAACGTGTTGGTAATCGGCTTGGTTCCGATATCTTTTGGTTGGTTGTGTTGTGGACTGGACATTGGATACTGTGCGTTGTGCAGAGTGATTTTGTCGGGTTCAGTGATTGTATGGGCAGGTGCTCTTAGCCATGGTTGGCTAGTGGAACCCTAGTATTGAGATGTGTGATCACTGCTGGGCTGGTATTCATTGTGTTCCAGTTACACCACTTGATGGGGTAAGTTGACGGTATTCGTATACTCAGAATGAGTGAATTGGTGGTCTGAGTAACCACGAGTAGCCTTGTGTGATGTTTTCACACCGTGATCTCCCAGCGTCTTGGTTCGCTGAGGGAGTCGGCAATTATGGATATTGAGATTAATTTATGTCGCAGGATTGGGCTCGCCCTGCGAATTGAGATCATGTGGTTGATCTCACGCTACATCGAGAGTGATGTAGTGCGTGGTGTTGTCACTAACTGGCAGATGGTTGGGGCTTTACTAGGGTGGTAAAGCTTAGCGATGACAGTTTGACTGGTGGTGTCAGCGTGGACTGACAAATGAGATTTGGTGACTCCCAATGGGAGCAAATGTAAGGATATATTGGTAATGGAAGGGAACTGTTTGGCTGAATGAGTCAGCTAAATGGTTAAGCGATCTGATCGCGGAACAGGTGATTATGTCCACTCGAGGTGGTCGAGTGTTGTTGTTGTGACGTATGACTGTGATGGGATGTCTGGGTACAGACGAGACTGGTGTTGTTCCAGTATGTGGGTGTACAAGTGTACACAGATGTGAGGTCGGAATGTTTTCCACGTGGTGGTTGTGGAATAAGGTTATTGGTAATTTCAAGGACGAAATTATTTAAGGAGGGAAGGTTGTAACGACCCGTCCCGAATATCGGGATTTAATAATATTTAAATTGTGATTTACTAATCTGGGATTAGTTGGGCGATTTCGGACGAATTGTGCAAAATGAACGTTTTGTCCCTGGGCGTGGGCAAAACGTTGACTTTTAATTCAGATGGTCAAATGGACTTTGACCGATGACCGTGACGTATTTTGGGACGTCACGAGTTCATAGACAGGTGGCACGTTCGATTCCGACATTCGTGGTGAAAGTTATGATGTACGGAAGTTCAGGGGCATTTTCATAATTTGAACGTAGTCAGGGGAAATGTTGCCTTTTTGATCGGAAGGTCCGATGGTCAGGGGCCAAGGACCGTTAGGAAGGTCTCGATGCTCTGAGTCCGTAGACAGGCGACACGCATCAATCGGAGTCCGTACGACCGAGTTACGGGTCAGGATGCGTGAGGGGCATTTTGGTAATTTTCTGCACAAGGGCAGAATTGTAATTTCACACGGGGGCACTGTTTCATTGAACAGTCGTGAAAGTGGGAGGTTTGTGCGATCGATCCCATAGATTGTTTATCAGTTTATGGACTGAATTGGGACAGTGTGGGGTGTGATTGCACATGTATTGTGCTGGCAATTGATCACAATAGCACTGGGCACTGATTTTTAATGGTTTCGGGTCAGTGCAGGGGAGCTTTACGCAGTGGATTGTGGGACACTTTTGGATGCCTTTAACGGCTGAATTGGATTAAAGGAATGGAGTGTGAGTCGAGAGTGGTTCACTGAGATTGAGAATGAAAGGAATGAGTGAAATTGGTGCTGGATTTCTCTGAAAACCCGAAACTGGTTTTTGAGAAATTCAAATTCGAACTTCTAGTTTTAGGCCAGCCCAAGCCTAATTGATGATGGGTTGAGCTTTCTGGAACCTCAACGAGTCGAACCAGATCAAATGGGGCAAGCTTTGAGGCTCCTAGGGCCGCGGACGGATGAGGTGGATGGCCGGAAAACTCAAGCTTGAGTCGTGGTGATTGAGGTAACTTCGTGTTCAATTAATCATGCGAATTGGTTCGTATTAATCCTTATAAGCTTCCTGTGAAGTTAATTTGACAATGGTTGAGGATTTGTGGAGCTTTGGTGATCGACCCGTTTTGGGTGATCACGGGTTGGTGGCACGATTATGGATTGATTGTTGTTAATCGATGTCACAGAACTGAAATTCATTTGTTAATGATTGTTATAGGATCAAGAACGGATTGAATTGATGTCGAATTGGGTGTGATTGAACCGGATCCTATCGCGGGGTTTTCAATCCGTTTACCAGACAAACGGGTGAAGATGGTGACTGTAGCAGTCACTGTTGTAGGCGCGTGGCTTTCACGCGCAGCCACTCACGGCGGGGCGTGGGCACGAATCTCGAGGTGAGGTCAACATGACTTTTATCCTATACAATGTAACGAACATTTTGGCGTTGGTTTCGTGTCGATCGGATCCCGTTTCGATATTGTTCTGGATGTCCGAAGGTTTTAAATCCAGTTTAAAAATACTTAAAAATTCGGGAAAATTACGGGACTTGAATAGGATGTTAATTATGAGGTTAGTAATCCTCTAATGTGATTTGAACAGGATTGGGAGTCCCGGTGATAGTGGTGTGGCCCGGGAAGGCCTATGGCACGCGTATCGAGGCGCTCGGTTAAACGTTCTGTGAGTGGGCATTGGTTTTATAAATTCGAAGCATGCATAACTGTTTCATGATTGTTATAACTGTGATTAAATGATTTATTTTGGATATCGGTGAATTTAAAATGATTTCACGTATTTCGAGGTGAATTACGTATTTGCACGTAAACCGAGGTTTTCTGGATTTGCACCGATTTCCATAAATGTGGTTGGATATGATTTCATGAAACGGTTACGAACTTGAGTAAAGTAAAATCGGGCCAGGGGCCCAGTTAACTTATGAATCGGGCCAGGGGCCCAGTTAACTTGTGGAGCGGGCCAGGGGCCCAGTTAACTTGTGAAATCGGGCCAGGGGCCCAGTTGATTTCTACATATGATTGCGGGTCGGGGACCCTAAAATGGAATTGAATAAATGTTTTTTGGTTTACATTTTATATATGTTCACATGCTGGAATCAATAAATGGTTTTGATGTTATTTCGGTTATGGCACATTTCACGGTATTTTGGCATGAGACTCGTTTGATGAAACGTAACGATCGGTTCGGATTTTACCTACGTATACATATATGTTTTGCATGTGGATATCAATAAAATGTATTTGGTACTACACTGTATAGATCCTTCCATATTATATCGTCTCCTCCGGATGAGGTACCCCGGAGAGGTCACGGACGTCTAGTACGTCCAGCGTCTATGACGCTAAGCATCGGGGATGCTGTACCCGAACGGGGTTCGGGGATTGAACTCGGAAATTGAGACTCGAGTAGGACGCGTAGCCTTGTGATTGTGACCTTATTGACGTCAGGGACGTCAGACATCAGGGATGTCGGATTGGAGTGTATATTGCAGTGGCTAAAATCATGGTTATGGTTTTATTATATGTTTATGGTTCATATTACTGGATTTATGAAATAACTCTTGGATTGACTTTTGGAATATGAAACTATGATGTGGTTTCCGGGCTAAGGCCCTAATGGTTATTTCTAAATAAACATGTGAAAATTGGTTTTTGGTGCATGCATATGCTTTTACTGGGGGGCATAAATGTCTTATAAATGTTTTAAACAGACTTGTTTATTTTCGTCCACTCACAGCTTTTGTTTTTATTGCCTTTCAGGTTGATTCCGGATGCGACTGCAGCAGAGACTTGAGCATCATACACCTTCTTCATCGATCCTTACGCACTCTGGAAGCCCGGTTGGGCAGTGGCAACAGGTTATCCCTTGTTTGACACCTCTTGTCAGACGGGAGCATGACACATTCCCTGGTAATCCCGGGGGGATTGGGATGGGTCGTGTCATGAAATGTCAGAAAATGGGCCAATAGGAGTGTGACACGTGTCACTGTCAGGACTGTTAGTGATGACGTCATGCTGACGTCACTGCTGACGTCAGCATGTACTGTAGCAGCGTTGACCCACGCGTTGACGGGGCGCGTGTGAACAGTATTTTGAGTGGGCCCAGGGTCATTTTAAAGGTTTCGACGATCCGGATCCAATGACGGTGGTTTCGGGTCGATCGAAGATTGTTAAGTTGGTCAAATTGAGGTTTTTCACCTCGGGAAACATGTACGGGAGACGTTGACTTTTCTGGGAAAGTTTAGGGTTCTTAATATGGACTTTTATAGGTTAGTAGTAACCTTTGGATGTGGTTTGGACAGGTCACGATGACCCGGAGAGGTCGGATTGGCTCGGAGAGCCGTATGGCACGCAAATCGAGGCGGCAGCTCGGACGGTCTGTGAGTGGACCTTGTTTTCCAAATTGGTGTATGCATAAATGTTTAGTATATGTTTTATTACATGTTTGATAATGCCATGGGTGCATTTGTATGTGGTTACGTATAAGTACGTATTTCGAGGTTTCGGCCTTATACGGTGCTTATACGGGTATGTATTTCTTTATTGATTTAAATGAACTGGTTTTGGATTTCTAAAAGGATAAACTTGGGTATGAGAACCATTTGGTTTTGTCTCGGGCATATGACACTATTTACGATCTTCGGGTCTAAATCGTGGTCGCGACGGGTGCTATGTGCACGGCGATCGACGATACGACGCTCGCCTCCGGATTGGGATGTGTTCCTTCCGGAGAGGTCACGATGCACGATTCGTGGTCGGGCAGCCTGGGGAGGCTCGACTTCGGAGTGCTGACGGTTCAGGATATCGATCGGTGATGAGTGCACCATGATCTTGTGATGGTCGCGTCGGTTGATACGTTCACGGTGACATACCAGGATTGAGGGCGGTCCTGGATGGATGGTGGCACTCATCACTATGATCGGAGTCGTGACTGACCCTTAGATATCGGGCACGGTGCCCAGTTGAGTCATATGTTCGGGTACGATACCCAGTTACTTTATGGTTTATGATTTTGGGTCAGGGACCCTAGATGGATTTCCAAATTCATGACGGTTTATGGGAACCGGCATGAACTCTGGAAAGGTCATTGTGGTTCATGACGGTTTATGGGAACCAGCATGAACCTTTGTCAGGTCATTCTGGTTCATGACGGTTTATGGGAGCCGGAATGAACCCTGGTTAATGGATGTAATGGATCATGACGGTTCAAGGGAACCGGGCATGAATGTTTATGTTATGTATATATATGTATTCATATACCTTCCTTTACTTCTATTATCTCCTTCGGGGAGGGTCGTTGGTCTGGGTGGACCCTGGAGTAGTCACGGAGTACCGACTGAGTGGAGTCACCCCCCCAGTTGGGTTCCTTACTCTTAGGAAGGCTATGATTACTATTACCTCGGGTAGGGTCACTGGTTTGCGGACATTGATCTTGACTTTGAGAAGACTCGGATTGAGACCTGGGTAGCGCGCGCGTAGCTTTGGAAACCATGACAGGATTGGTTGTGTCAATTATATGTATATATGATGTATCCTATATGATATATGATGTGTGTTTACACAGGTTTTGAGCAGTGGCTCGTGTTCTTAGTTTACTTATGATTTGGGCTGAGTCCCTTATGGATTTGGGTAGTGGCCCGTATGGTCGATTTCATTGTAGTCCTTTCGACCTTGGTTTATATCTGTTTTGGGCTTAGTTCCTACCTATGGGTTTTCTGGATAAATGGTTTTCGAATGCATGCATGCTTTTTAGTGAAGGGTACAAAGGTCTTTTATGAAATATGTTTTATAAACTCTTTATTTTTGTCCACTCACAGTTTTTAATGTTTTGACTGCCCTTCAGGTTGACAGCGGATATGGACTGTAGCAGAGACCGAGATATCACATGCCTCCTCCGGATCCTGGCGTACTCTGATAGCCCGGGAGGGCAAAGGTCGGAAATATCCCTTGTCTGACACTTCGTGTCAGACAGGAGCAGGGTCATCCCGCACTAATCCCGGGGGGATTGGGATGGGTCCTGTCAATATACTTACAATACAATTCTGTTAGAAAAAAACAATGACCTACATTTGCATGTCGTGTATTGTGTGAAACGAATTTCATGATGACCGGCCGTAATGCAATTTTGCAAGGTTTATGTACTACGTTATGTTACGGAATCACGAATCATGAATTGTTGTTGTATTCAATATTAAATTATTGCTTTATCATTATATAAATGGCTTTATAATATAATCATCATGTGTAATTTAATTTAGATTAATTAACTTGATGACGCTAACAAATGTATTTGATTAACAAGCTTGCCTACGATTTTGGGCGAGTCATCTCTTTAGGCACTACATAATTTAATTATATATGTGTATTGTAAATGTATAAAGATTATTTTTAGAATAAACTATTAATTAATTATTGATAAGATTGTACTTTATTTAAAAATTAGAATATGACAATTATTTACTCTAAAGATCCTTTCACTAGATCCCAAACGCCTCTCGCCTCTTTCTTCTCCAAATCCAGCCGGCCCTAGATCTGGGGTGGGGGAGTCCTCATATTTACACCTTTTGGTGGTGGATCTGAGCTCATACCTTTTCCCACAAGATCCTTGTCTGCTTGTCTTTCTCTCCCATCCAAATATGGTCATTTTACAAGGTCGTGTCAGACGAGAGTAGGTCCTCCCACGCTAAGCAAGGGGGATTACGAGGAGGGTCCTATCATTTTCTTTCAGTTCTCCTTGCTTTCTCCTTTCATCTTTACCAATTGTGATGATTTCTTTGCCATGCGTGTTGGTTGTGCTTGAGCTTCTCTTTATGTAGATGAGAATGTCGGCTCCAGACCTTGGCACTAAAGTGATTAGAGCTTGAATTTAAGGACTTGGTGGCGCTGCCACCTTGTGGCACGTAAAGCGGGCGTTCGGTTTCTCCAGCAGGCATGGGTAGTGTCATTTATTTATTTTGTGTTATTGTTTTAGCTTTTTTTAATTTGGGTTTATTGTCCCTAAAAAAAATCCAATAGCTCTATGAGTTTGCAGTGTAGTCCCCTTCGTTGGTGTGTGACAGGACCCGACTCCTCTAGCATGATATTTTCCGCTTTGGACCCAGCTCTCATAACTTTATTTCTGAAAAAATCACGCGCAACTTCTCAATTTGTCACCCATCTTGGGATTGCTCCAGCCTAATCTTGCTTAACTTTGGAGTTCCAAATAAACCCAAAGCTAGTAAGCTCCCAAAAGGTCTCATACTAGATGGATACATGCTCACACATATAAGGCACTTCACCTTTCCCCCTGTGTTTTTGACAGAGATTGTTATGGGGAAGCTTTGGTAGAAATTGACCTTACTTTAATCAACGTCTCAATCCTATAGCAGGCCGAAATTCTTTTAAGTTATGTAAAGTGTTTGGCTATTGATGAAATCTTAATTTTAGAGGCTAAGTATCAAAACGATGTTGTTTTGATAACAGAAACATCACTTTGGCTGGAGTCTATATTCACCAAAGGTGTAATTGATTTTGTTTCTCGTTAATGCAATGTTTCTTTCATGATAATAAAAGGTCATTCTACTATTTTTTAGCCATGCATGTTTATTGTCATCTTCTTGTACAATATTTGATTAGGATTCTAACTCCCTATTTTTTAATTGATTTTTTTTAATTTAGAATAAAATGTGCTGTTTGGGGTTTAACAATAAGGTATAGAAAGTGTTAGGTGTGGAGGGGGTGGGGAGTGTATATGTAGGGGTGGCGAGGGGTGCTTAGGTAGGGTGGTGGTGCTTATGCCTTAGGTAGGGATGATGGTGCTTATGATTTAGGATTTAGGGTTTAGTTCTTGGATTTTGGCACAAATCAAAAACTAAACCCTAAACGATAAGTGATTAATATAGTCTTTTAATATCAAATAATAAAGATTTTTTAAATTTTAAGTTTAAAAAGTATTTTTGTATTAGGTGTAATGACAATGGAAGAAGTTTGATTAAATTACAGACTAAAAAAGAGACTAACACAGGTCGCATAGAGTAAATATAAGAATATAACCGTCCTCGCTACAATAAACGACCTCCACTGTGACACCATGTTAAGTCTTTTTTGAGTCTCTAATTCAACCAGTCTTCTTCCACTGCCATTATACCTAATATTTTGAAGAATTTTTACTCTTAATTGTCTTGTTTTACGTTGGATTGTCCTTACATTATTTCTTAAAATGAACAAGTGAAAAACAATTATAAGTAGGAGTAATGTTTTTTTTATAAAATAGAAGGAAAAAAAAATACTAAATATGAATTAAAAGCTTTAAAGAATTTTTGAATAATTATTATGGTGGTTAGAGATTATAATGTTTCGAAAATATAATTAAAGGAATTTTAAATTAATATTAATATTGTTAAAAATTAACCAATAAATATTCTTGTTTTTAAACGTATGTGAAATTTAATTACAACATAAATATTTAGATGGGTCTTTTCTTCTTTGATTTTAGTGTCCTCTATTTCTTGTATGGTAGTTGAAATCGATGGGCCATGTGTTATCCAACATGGTTAAGGTCCGGCTGAGTTTTGGTTAAGGATTATAATAATACGTGTCACAAAAGCTATATATAAAGCCAATGCATGTTGTATATAGGTAATAGTGTAATGCTTGATTAAAGGCGCTAATTAAGTTATTGTTAGTCTGTGAGATACATATTTATAAGTGCATATAAATAAATAAATAATTGGTTCACTGAAGGAAACTTGTGCGTGCTTTCTCGATACGCGTGGCAGCTCATTCCACGTGTTAGGCTACGGAGAAAAGCGTAATTGACAATATTCACTCAATAATTATTATTGAAATAAACATATTATGAATCTATGACCACGACACTGTGCGGTCCCGCCCGTTGATGTCGTTTATCAGCAAGACAGCCCACAAGGATAGGTGGCTTTTTGACAGCGTCGACATATTTATTCAACTCAAAAATCCTCCACGTGTCACTTCCTTCTCCTCCCTCCAAATCCTGCACCGACGCCGCTAACCCCTATTTTTGCCTTAACTACATTTTTCGCCCATTCGTTCGAGGTTAGTAACAATTTGGTCCTATCCTTCAAAAGTTATGGATCTTTCTACAATTGACGGCATTTGCCTAATCACACAACGAGGAATATAAACTTTTCTAGAAAGCCTTTTAGATATTATTGAGAGCGATGAATAATAGACGACAAGGGGTGTATTCAATTTGGTCATAATACTAAAGTAACAACTCCGAAGTAACTTAAAAAGGGGTATTCAATTTGAGTTTTAAATGATTTTAGAGGGTTTTTAAATCCAGATGTATTCAATTAGGATTTTAATACGTTCTATACAAGTCAAGGTGTATTCAATTTATTTTTTAATAGATTGTTTTAAAACTTTTTAAAATCCATTTGTATTCAATCAAGATTGTAAAATACAATTTACGTACATTCAAAAGTTTCAAGACTTTTCATGATTTGGTAAATTGATGGATTTTGAAAGGTTTTAGGAGAAAAAAATGCACATATCAACCCTTCAACAAAATATCACATCTCATCCTAATATTTCATTAGATTTGGATTAAAAAAAAACAACTTCTCAAAATATTTTTCATCGTCCACCTCAATCTCACCTCCAATGCCATTAGTCCACTACAAGTAAAACAAAAAAGTTCTGAATTCTGATGAAAAGAAAAAACAGAAGAAACCCAAAAAATAAAAAATCAGAACATGCAGAGATTTGCAGAGACAACCTTGGTTGGGCGATGTTTAATTACCTTCATTAATAAGTTTGCTTTTTCCTGGAAACCCTCAGTATGAGAACAGCACTGGACTTTCTATCCCTATCTTTCATAGTAAAGAAGAGCTAGAACCATCAAATGAATCTACATCTTTGCTTGTGGAGCACCGTAAGCAACATGGCTTATATTATCTTCATTCTGTGAAGAATGAAGGTGATTATCCACCTGCCAATTATCTTAAATTACAAGCTGATGCCAATGATGATGATGAAGATCTAGTTAAGCTCACGAAGCAATTACTTACACTAATTTCGAAGAAAAAGCTAACCATGCAAAGCCAAGGCCCATGGTGGTGAAATTAGATGGAGATCAAGTTTCTAATCCATCTAATCCTTAGGCAAAGGAAGATTTGTTGTTTAGATGTTCTTATAGGTAACAAGACTAATTCCAATCCCACTCCAACTCCAAGTAGAGCATCCACGAAGTCATCGAGTAAGAGAAAAAAGAAGGAGACTAACAACTGATTCTGCAACAGAGTCGAAAGAAAACTTGAGTGATGTTGAAAAGCAGGATGAAGGAAACCCAAGTTCAAAAAAAAGAAAGCAACATGCTCATAGTAAAGGGCTAAGACACAGAAGCCCTGGAAGAAGGGAGATGAACGTAGTCGTAGTGGCGATAGAACTTAGGTGATCTATTAGTGTTGTAAATAATTTTAACCTTTACAAGTTATGTATAATCTAGTTAGACAAACAAAACACTTCAAAATCCAAAGAAATTTTATTATAGAATCAAATAAAATTTGGCATGAAATCGGGTTAAATCATATGAAATAACAAGAAATCAATTGAAACACATTACATTTCTAAATCATTTAAAATACTTTAAAATTCATTAAAATCTCAATCAAATACACTGCCCAAAAACAAATTTTTTTTTTCTTTCAATTTTTAATTATCAATCCCTATAAAACAAACAAAGAGGAATCTTAGGACATCCACAACAATAAAAATCAAACCTTCAAGCTCCAATTGCTTCTCTAAAAGTTCCTTCCATCTTTTATTCATATCACATTGATGCCTAATCTCCAACAAAAAATCCACCACAAAGTAAACTTAAAAAATATGAAAGAAATTTATAGCCTGAAATCTCTTTTCCATCTTCTGGAATTCAAAATGATCCGAATGATTAGCCAAAATTAGGGGTGGGCATATAGAACCGAAAAACCAAAACCATACCGTTTCAGATCGGATCAAACCGAAAAAATATCGAATAGTAAAACCGATGTGATGATTGGTACAATACCGAACCGGTACCGATTTAACTCGGTACGGTTTCAGTTTTGAGGTTTTGAAAAACCGTCCCGTATCGATACAAAATTGAATTAGCATTTCTATTTTTTTTTAAATAACTAAAACTATTTTCTTATTGGTTGATATAACAATCATATACTAAAAACTATTATGAGTTCTTTGAGGCCTAATGATAATAAATTTATCTAATTAAAATTATCTTATTTAACATACTTGAAAATAGTCTTGTTGGACTACATTAGAAACCATTTTTCTTAACCTAAATACTAACAATACTAGTAGTCACCTAAGGAGTTGACATCATAATTCCTTATTAATAGTAGAAATAAATAAATAAAGCTTGCTAACCGAGTATTTGTTACACTAGAAACCATAATTCCTCATTAGCATTCACCTAAATCCTAAATCCATAAAATTTTGACTCAAAACCGAAACTGTACCGAAACCATACCGAATTTAATCTGTATGGTACGATCCGGTATCAATTTCAAATTGTGAAATACCGAATCGTACCGAACCAATTAAAATTAAATGGTATGGTTTCAGTATCACCAAATATCGTACCATACCGAACCGTGTCCATCCCTAGCCAAAATGGTTTTAGCTTTCTACATATTTGTTAATTTAGACCATTCTCATTATCTTGAACATTGAATACAGTTTTTTTAAATAAAGGATATTGTTCACTGTAGATGACAGTTCAATTTACTGAAAAATGCATGATAAAGAATAAAATTCGAGGGTTAAAACATAAGTAAACTGCGGTGCCCACCAACATAACCCATTTGGGTCATTATAGTAGACACATGTTTATAGTTTTGTATAATGGTGTTTCCATCAAGGGTAGAGTGAGTACAGTGTGGTTCGATACAGATATTGACAATATTCAAATCCAAACGGTAAAAATTTTTACGGTTCGATACAGTTTGGATTTTCTAAAATCGTTTCGATTCAAACCGTTACTAACGGTTTTGTTTGGATCGATAACGGTTTGAAACCGTTTAAACATAAAAATGAAAAATTGAAAAAAAAGTAAGAATACATCAATAATATATTGCAGAAGAAATTAGATATTAACAAAAGCTAGTATATTGTAGAAGGAAGACATAACACTAGTATATATTAATTGATTTGATCAATAATATTGATGATGACATATCACCCAAAAAATCCATCCTGTGTAGTAAATAAAAAAGATTTAACTATATTCCTTGATGATGGCAGATCATCAGAAATTCATCCAGTAGTAACTATAAAAATAGAAATTAAAAATAGATACATCAATAATCTTCTTTATTTTATTTTTACTTTGTATTAATAATAGATATAAATTTAATATATTTCTTAACGGTTAGGTTTGGATTTAACGGATTTCCAAAATGAAAATTCAAATCCAAATCGCTATTAATGAAGCAGTTTGGATTCTCAAACTGTTTGACTTTTATCTAGTCAAACTTAAATCGTTGAATAAATAACTGTTTGAAGCGGATCGGTTAACAGTTTTAACGGATTTATTCTCACTCCTAATTAAGGGACCGCCTTTTAAGACCCCTAACGTATAATAATTCAGTCATTCATTTTTCAATTTTTTTTTATCGATAAAAAAATTAATTATATATTAACCCAATTTTAATAACCAACATTTAAAATAATCTATTTATTGATGACTCAGAATTTATATCAGTATATAATTTTTTATTAATTCAATATTATTCAGTTTTTCTTAGATTACTCTTTAATTTATCATTTTTCTCCTAAAAAAATTATATTTTCTTAACTAGTATATGTTTTTCTAAATATATGTTTAACAATGTTTGAATTTCAAAAGGACGAAGTCTCCACCCCTTTAGAAGAATGTATTTAATTAGGATATTTAAATATTTTTTCAAAGATTTTAAGAATACATGTGTATTCAATTAAGATATTTAAATACTTTAAAAGACTTTCAAAAAGTCATGGTATATTCAATTAAGACTTTTAATGTTATTAAAAATGTTAAAATGAGTCTTGAAGTATTCAATTAGGGTTTTTAAGGATTTGTGGACTATGTGAGATTTAGTGTTAAAAATATACATAGGATAAGAAAAAAAAAATGGAGGGATTTCATTTTTGAATATCACAATACATTTTTCTTAAAAACGTTTCCTTCTTCCCAAAAAAGTTTATCCCATAATAAAAATTTATTTGAAGAAACATGCATAAAAAAGCGGCCAAAAAGTTTTTATTTTAGTGCATATTTTTTTAACATAATTATGCAGAATTTTTCCATAAACCGTCACTTTTGCTCCTTTTTGCCGCAGTGTTCTTTAGATTTTTCATCTCCAAAAATATTTTTCAGCTTTTAGTGACAAAAACTTCATAGTAATATCAGATTTTTTAGAAAATCAAGAAAAATTCAGAAAATTCCAAAACTACTTTATAACGATTCCAAAGTATCCAACATATTAAAAAACATCCAATAAATCAATTCTAAGTTGTGATCAAATTTAACAGAAAAAAATGATAAGTGTGAGTTTGTGATACCAACATCTGCTCTATATGTGACTCAAGATGATGATGATGATGGAGAGATATGTTCAGCCATTAATGTTTAGATAAAAGAAACCATTGCAATAAGAGAGAATACAATGGAGAAATCACGATGTCCACCAAAATTTGTTAATATATATTCTCTAAAATTATCCAAATAAAGAGAAAATCTAAAATATAATTTATGAAAAATGTTTGGATAATACCCAAATTAGGCTTCACCATTTGGCCCAAAAGCCCATGGGCTTATGGGGGCCCGATAAGCCCGATGGACAAAAGCCCGGCTCGACCCGCTATGGGCCGTGGGTCAGCCCGGCCCGAGAGTTAGCGGGCTGGGCTTGGGCTTATGGTGTTCAAACCTGATAGGCCCGAGCCCGATAAAGCCCGATAAGCCCAGCCCGACCCGCCCGTAATAAACCCGACCCATAAGCCCGAAAATATAAAATATTTATTATTTAAAAATTAATACTCAACCCATTCTTAATACTAATATTTCAACCCAAACCCAAATCTCAGCCCCAAGTCCACCTAATTTATTTTTAAAAACCCAATACTAGATACTCAATACCCAATACACAATACAAACCCTAATCACTCATCCACCTACTTAATAAGCCCAACGTTTTTGGACCCTTGAATATTTTATTTTAACGAGACCACATTTTTGCACCTTTGTGTATTTTTTTTCATTATTAATATTTTTTTTGTAATTTTAAAATTTGAGACATAATTTATTGCAAAACCCACGTAAGCCCGATCCAAGTGGGCTTAATAGGCCCAACCCGAAAAGCTCGATATAAACCCGGCCCGATAAAAGCCCGTGGGCTCTTTTTTATGTCATTAAGCCCGCCCGACCCGGCCCGCAAATTTAAAAATTATTTAATAAGCCCGGCCCGGCCCGGCCCAATGCCGAAGCCTAACCCAAATGTCCATACCAATTTATAAGATTTAAAAAATGTCTTTAAAATTTGTCATTAAAATATTTAAATGTTCTAATCAAATACTCCCTCTTAATTACATGCTAATAGAAAACATATAATTATATAAAAAAATGAATTGCATAGTAGAATAAGCACAACAATAAAATACCTACAGAAAAAGATTTAAGGAACGAGACTACATATGAATCCGTTAGTACTTGCAAATAAAAAAAAAAAATAGAAAATAGAATTGTTTTTTTTTAAAAGTGAAAATAAACAAAAGTATGTACAAATAAAGTACCTAAAGGAAAGTTTATGGAATGAGCCTACATATGAATTGGGTGGGGAAAAAAAGAACTAGGTAGATTAATTCAAATGTGAGTTAAATTGATTGAGTTTATTATAATATAAATGTAAACAAATCTCACGCAAATCAAACGAGAATATACCTGTGAGATAGAGAGATTAGCACATGATGGAGGTATATAAACATCAAATAAAAAACCACGTCAATGCAAGTAAAGAATAAAAGAAGTCGTAATTTACATGATGATGAAATTACACAACATAAAAACAGTAAATTATTTCTCCAAATTAATTTGATATATAAAAAATATTTGAAGATAGATATAAATACATGGAAAAAATCCAAGTTGAAGGAGATTGCACGTTGAAGGGAATGGTAGGTTGCATCTGCTTACAGGTTTTTGAGAATTAAGAATTTTCTATTCAGATTATAAATAGATAAGTTAGATAAGTAGATAATAGTTTTATTTATATTTTATAAAATGCATTAAAAATGGCATGATATGTAAATTATGATTAAAATGTGGATAAAAGTTTATTTATTTGTCTAGAGATAATGAATTAGGACTCTCATTAATAAATTGGATTAAAGTTCACCTATTAAAACTAGACTTCTATATAATTATCCCATAAAAAGGGAACAAATTAAAGGTTATTGAGATTTTTTTTTTAATTTCTATTTTGTCTTCTAGAATTTGTATATATGATATATAAATAACTAAAAAATTAAAAAGAAAATGATTAAATTGAAGAAGCTTATTTGTAAGGTCGCCGAATGAAACAGAAGGAATGTATAAATATCTACAAGTCGAGGGGGGGTTGTGCGGTGTAGGGAAAAAGGTTTGAGCAGGTGGCCTAATCAGAAAGTAAAGCAAAAGCAAATATAACATGGCCGTATCATAATTCACTATAGCAATGATTAGATGTGCCACCACAAGTTAAGTAAAAATGTCAGAAAACTCAATTGCATGCATGACTGGCCTAGGAGCTTGCTCTCCTATGGCTATTATCAGCCTTCCAATTGTTTATTTAAGGGAACAGAAACCCACAAATGGTGTCAACACTACCACCCTCCTCCAAGCAATAAGGAACTAGTAGCGCTCTAGTAGTGTAAGTGACAAGTAACAAAAACACATGTACGAATGTTGTGGATATAAATGTTAAATAAGGATAATAAACATTATATAAATCTAACTTCGTTTAATGTTCAAAACAAAATAGCTTTGACATAAGAGAGAGTTATGTTAACGATGATCAACATGTATCATTAGTAGTTTGTGATCCACCTGGTGTCCAACTAACATACATCAGGTTCAAGATCCACTAAGTGCCATCAGCGTTCTAGCGCGAGCAGGAAAATACTTTTAATCTGTTATGTTTTTGTTAGGATTGGTCTCCTTGAGGAGACCATCTCAGGCTTCCGTAAAAAAAAAAAAATGGAGAGCATTGTATTGAATAATGAATTTAAAATAATATATAAACACATCAACTAGTTATAATAAGTTCAAAAACGAAATAAAAATATTCCACTTTAATTAAGCAAAATATGTTGATTAGATATAAAATAAATTTAGGTTGTTTTACAATTTGATTAATTTAACAATATATGTCAAATTAATTAAGGCTTAAGAAAACTAAATTTTTATATGGATTGTGCTTTTTTTTCTTGAAAAATTTAAAAGGTTATGATTAATTGAAAAATTGAAGGGATTTTTAATTGACAGGTCATCCTTATAAATCATTAGAAAATTACACAAATAAAAGAGTGTTTAAAAGTATAATTATTAAGCCTTTCATAATGGGTTAAGTGATATGTGAATTTTATATATTAATAACGGAATTAAATTTATTTTTATTGGTGATTTTTTTTAATAAGAAACTGTTAAATAAAGTCTCCTACTCCTAGTATCTCGCGCAATCAAACTTATGAGATTGCTTTTATGAATAAGAACCACTCCAATAAGACTCAAAATTTTCAATTGAATATGAAAGTTCGAATCCTACAAACTATGGGAGTCTGATAGATTCCTATAAATAATGGGAGTTTGATCAATTCCTATAAAAAAAAATTATGATCCATCGTAATAACTAATAAGCCTTTGAACGCAGATGATTTTTAACAAACGCAGGTCTTTTGGAGAATCTGCAGAACAGGAATTAGCCTGACAAATAAGTAAATCTGTTAATAACGTTAGCAGGCCTCTCGAGACATAGAAATAATTTGTGTGTTTGGTTTTCTTCCCATCACACTGTTCTACTTTGTTTGCATCAAAGCCGCGAAATCCCCCCGCGCTTTCCTTAACCCATAATTAATTACGCAATAATACGCACAACCAATGAAAAAGTCACCGTCATTTGCATAAAATAAATTTTAAATAGCTGTTTTCATTCTACAAATTCACAAAAGTAAAATTTAATATACTCCCTAAGATTCTCACTATCAATCACAGGCTCACACCTGGTAAATATAATAAAAATTTATATTATTATATATACAGAGAAATTGCTAACGGCACAGAGAGACAAAAGGAGATAGAATTTCAAGTTCTTCTCTACTTCTTCTTCTTCTTCTTCTTCTTCTTCTTCTTCTTCTTCTCTCGTCTTATTTCTTTCTCTGGTTTTCAATGGCGAAAGAGAAAGCAGAGAAAGAGAAGAAACTGTTTCTAGGAGTTATATGGAACTACACGGCGGAGCTCAAGCTATTGTTAACAGCTCTACTTATCCTCTGCACATTAGTCACTCTTCTCCAGTTCATCCCCTCCCGCTTCACCATTTCTACCTCCGATCTCCGCTTCTGCATCAGCCGGGTTCTCACCCCAGCTCAGGCCCAATCGCTGTCCCAGGCCCAAGCTCCGGCCCATGAGGATTTATTAGCAGCAGCACTTTTATCTCCAGCCCCATCTTCACCAACGAGCCCACCTTCATCTCCGCCTCCACCGCCGCCTCCGTCGCCTCCACCCCCGCCACCGCCGCCTTCTGTTGAGCTAGACCAGGTGCTCAGCAATGGCGTCATCAAAAGAGCTTTCAACCCATATGGGTCCGCCGCCTACAGCTTCATCACCATGGGAGCTTACAGAGGAGGCCTCAACACTTTTGCCATTGTGGGTATTGCCTCAAAGCCTCTCCACGTCTTCTCCAACCCCCAATACCAATGCCAGTGGGTCCCGAACAGTGACCCGACCCGACTCGTTTCATCGAACAGCTACAAGGTCCTCCCAGATTGGGGCTACGGCCGAGTCTACACAGTTGTCATTGTCAACTGCACTTTCTCCGAACCCATCAATGCCGATAATTCCGGAGGAAAATTGCTCTTTCTCTCCACCACCAACGGCGGC
Organism: Prinsepia uniflora; assembly: GCA_032719365.1. Classification (NCBI taxonomy): domain Eukaryota; kingdom Viridiplantae; phylum Streptophyta; class Magnoliopsida; order Rosales; family Rosaceae; genus Prinsepia; species Prinsepia uniflora. Next base: position 19,779,128 of record CM064868.1, read on the forward strand.
GGCGACCGGAGCCGCAACGTCACCGACACAATCGACGCCTTAACCGAAGCACCGGGAACCTTAGACACCAGTCTGTTCACTTCAAGGCCAAAGTATGATTATTTCTATTGTGGGTCGTCTTTGTATGGGAATTTAAGTCCCCAGAGAGTGAGGGAGTGGATTGCTTATCATGTGAGGCTATTCGGGCCCAAATCTCACTTTGTGATTCATGACGCTGGTGGGATTCATGAGGAGGTTTTGGAGGTCTTGAAGCCATGGATGGAGCTTGGCTATGTGACGTTGCAAGATATTAGGGAGCAGGAGAGGTTTGATGGGTATTATCACAATCAGTTCATGGTGGTGAATGACTGCTTGCACAGATACAAATTCATGGCGAAATGGATGTTCTTCTTTGATGTTGATGAGTATATTTACATGCCTCCAAAGAGCAATATTAAGTCGGTGCTCGATTCTCTCTCGGATTACACACAGTTCACCATTGAGCAGATGCCCATGAGCAACAAGCTCTGCCTCTCTGAAGATTATGGCAAAACTTACAGGTAATTTCTTAAAATTCGTTATTTCCCGAATTGCTTTTATCAACTTTTTGCATTTGGTTGTGTCTGTTCATAGAATTTTACCCATAAGAACTGCATTTTCAGTTATGATTTTGACATCTGGATTGAGCTCACTGGTGTTCAACTGAAACCAAATTTCACAATTTCGTTGATGGTTTGCTGAATTTGAATGGTGATTGGGCATTGGATTCCTAGCATAAATGCATGAAATTGTCACCTTGGCTGTATATTGGCCACACTGCATGTGCATGTGCTGGTACAGCAGGATGCAATACAATGAACCACTCAATTAGCTTAAGATACCGACACAATGAACAAATTAACTTAAGATACCGACATAATGATATTTCGTTACATAGAATTTCTTGTCGTGGTATGCAGCATGATTATGGGGTTTCTGTAGATTGCTTTTCTGGAGTCAATTGTTTTTGGTGGTGGTTGTGAGTTCTTTTGGCGTTTTTTTTCATCGATGTTGAAAATGTATTTTGATCAAGTTGCCCTTGGCATGAAATTTTTTGGCACATTCCCATTCATTTCATCTTTTGCTAAAGGGTCCTCCTCCTATTCATTGTACTAGGGTAGGTGGTAGTGGGGTGGGGTGGGGTGGGGCTTGAACTTTCTTCTAAAGTGATTGTTATTCTTTATTCATGCTTTGGACCTTATTCATTTTCTTTAATAGTATTTTTCCCATCCATGTGCAAGTGTCACATTATGTTATGAAGCATATAATCTCACCCAATTTTCAATAATGAATATTTTCTTTTCTTCCATAAGATACAAGATCCCAATGATCAACAATTCGGTTTTTCGGAATTTCGGTAAATCATAATCTCAAAAAGCTCATTAAAGAGCTAGAATTTACTTCAATTGTCAATCTTGCTTGTGCTACAAGATATTCGGAAGCTCAAAATGATGTTGTTTGGGGAATGCAGTAGTGAAATGAATGAAAAGGAAAAAGTCTAGCATGATGTTGATTAATTAAGTGAGATTAAGACTGATGATGCTGATGTTGACCATGAAACAGTAGATTAAAATCTAGGAAGATTAAGACTGATTTGTTGGCAAATTTTGTTTAGCTGTCTTAGAAATAGATCTGAAGTGTCCAGCCTAGGAACTTGGTCAATGGAGCCGAACCAACATGGAGACAACAAGAACTTGTTTCACAAATAAACAAATCAAATGCCTAAAAATTGATTCATTGCATTTGCCTTCCTCTCTACATTTGTCAGTTCTGTGTTTACATTCAATCTTCTTCTGTCCACATCTTGATGTGAATATGTTATGATTGTGCAGGAAATGGGGGTTTGAGAAGCTCGTGTACAAAGATGTGAAGACGGGAATTCGAAGGGACCGTAAATACGCGGTGCAACCGCGGAATGTGTACGCTACCGGCGTACACATGTCCCAAAATGCAATAGGCAAGACCACACACAAGACAGAGCGCAGGATCAAATATTTTCACTACCACGGCACCATTGCTGGACGGCGGGAGCCGTGCCGGCAGTTGGTCAATTCAACAGAGATCTATGTTGATAAAATCCCGTATGTTGTGGACACAACCATGAGAGACGTTGCTGGTTCTGTGAAGAGGTTTGAGCTCAGAATGATTGGGAACAGGTTACAAAAGACTAGGCAATAATAAGAAGGCATTTTTTTTCCCCTCTTCCACTTTTTTGAATTGTTTTACTTTTCTGTTATTTTATAAATTGTTGATTAATGTTTATTCACCGCTGTAGAACAGAAAATTCTTTGGAGGGTTCAGAGTTCTTCCTTGTATAATAGTTTTAGTAAAAGGTATATATAAATACAGATTGTGGTGGTATATTGGACATGTTTTTTAGAATATTATTAAATGTTTTCAATTCTTTTTAGTATTATTTTTCTTTTTCTTTTTCTTTTTCTTTTTCTGGTGTTCTGATTCCTTTTTATATTTAACGATAATAATTAACAAATTGTGAATGATCAAATTGATTGGAAGGGATTGTCGGTTCGGATGGACCACAGCCACAGGCAATGCGTCCATCGGTATGGAGGCGTGGCTAATAGCCAGGGTGGCAAATGTGCTTTTATGGGCTCCTTTTCTTTTATTTACTTCCCTCACTTTCGCTTGGACTTATGATAGTTTTCAGACTTTTCAGTAAGCACATTTAACTCATACAATCTTAAGCTGTCGTAGAAACACACAATAAAAAAAGCGCTAATATCCTACCATCATATAGAGATTTTTGATCAAAATGAATTTCATTTATAGGAATGAATCAGAGAAACATATATTTGGGGCAAAGACTTTTGCGAATCTCATTTAAAATCTAATCATGAAAATCCGCGTATGAAAAAGCCAACGAGGGAAAAGAGCAACCGCATCCTTACAAAAACAGCTAGCAAGGCAAAACAAGCACTTAAAATTAAATGTTCAAATCAGCCTCTACTCTCTAGCACCGCAGACAGCCAAGGTGGAGCTGGAGGCACTCACCATTGATGTCCCCGAGTTCGTAGGCCCTCTTGCGCAAGGGCATGAGCTACTTTGTTCGCCGAACGTGGAGTGAAATGCACTTGGGACAAAGAGATTAAACGGAATAAATTTCGTTTATGACCAATTTTAATCTTAATTTGGATAAAATTTAGTCAACTTCCTATTTTTTCTGTGACTGAAATTAATGAATTGTTTAAGTCTGATCTAATTGTGAATCACATAATAGAATAGAATCAACCTGGGAGCTTTTTATGTTTCCAAGCCTTTCATTTTATTAGGCATCCAATGTTAAAAGCAAAATAAATGCATAGAATATTACATGGTCCAAGAAAAAGTAGATTTACTAATTATCAAGAAAGAAAGGGATACTTTATGCATTGTCCAAAGATCAATCTACAAGTTGGATGAAGTAGAAGAGGCCTACCCTTGCTGCCAAGACAAGATTGATGCTTGCTTGCTTTGCTTTGGTGATGAGAAAAGATCTAGTGCATAATGTGTGGACTATGAGTTTTGGAATGATTCAAGAAATTCACAAAGAGATAGCTTTATCCGATATGACCAAGTCAAAAAGAGCTAGTTGGTGACATGGGAGCCTCTTTAGGTCTCAAACAATCCTTTAACAAACCAAAGAAAACAAAGGAAAGAAAGATCAATGGTGTCACTGACTGCCCTTGGTTTTTCATTTTAATTCTCTCATCACCCAATCTAATTAGTCATCACCTAAAAATGGACACCAAATCAACCATGACTATCATTTTATGTTTGGTTTCCGATTATTTTGTCCTTCGTAGTAGAATCTTCTCTGAAAAATTAGTACGTACTGTAAACGAATAAATCAATAGTATATATTAAATTTAAATTCTTTATAATTTTACATAAAAGAAACAAAGGGAATGCTTATGAAACAAACACTTTATTATAAATTTGTGATGTTGAATTGAAGAATAATAAACATATCCAAAATATGACCCGTGAACCCATGACAGACTGCCAAATTTAAGGCCCCTTGCATCTCTGTAAATATGTGTCCAAGAACGTATGGGGAGAAAGTGCCAGATTTAAGGGCTGTAGCTATGAAAATGAGAAAATTATCCGTTGTGAATTTTTAATTAATGCCATCACTATGCTAGCATTTATTACATACTTTACCATATGGTGGAGGAACAATATGTCTTTTATGAGACAAAAGGTTAAGAAAGAGTCATCGGATGAAGGAAATGTTAATCGAATTTTTCATCATTATTTTTTGTAAATTTTTTTATTATTTAAAAATTAAAAATGAACAAACTTAATTGATATTAAACTTGTGATGTAACAAAAAATTATATGAAGTTTTTATTTAAAGAGTTTTGTTAATTGTTTTCGTGTGATATATGTACGAGGATATATACTTTTGAATCTCCCATGTTTGGTGTATGAGTTTATGAGGGTGATTCTGCATCACTCAAAAGAAGCTCCAAGAGCTGCGGCCTTTGAGAAGGGAGAAGTGGTGCAGGCTGTTTTTAAAGTAGAAACAAACCCACCATTTTTCGCAGATTCTCTGGCATTCTAAATGTTCTAGTTGCACATTAAAAATAGTTTGGTGCAGTCTTATAAATGTAATCACACTTTGTACCACCGTTAGGTGCCCTAGCTAGGCCCCTATTTGGTAATATATAAAACTATCAATTATTTCATTTCACTTATATTCCATGTTAGGGCCACTCATCGAGCTTAAGAGTTTCTGAATGTGTCCCTTGCTCTTAAGTCTTAATAGCTACCCAATAATGATACTTATTATTCTTTATAGAAAAATCTGACCGGAAACTGGCGGTGGAAGTTGGCAACACACTTTTTTCTATCACACTTCAACTAATATAATATTCATTAACGGGAAAAAAAGAAGACCAATTTGAGGAACGAGAGATTGTTGATTTTATATGGTAGTGATTGTATATATACACTCTTGGTGTAGTGGTTGTTGTAGACAAATCATTGGGTTGATTGCATATGGATTCAGCTATGGAGAGGGAAAGGGAACACTGGGTGTATACTGTATACTGTATAATGTACACTGTACAGTCAGTCAGAGCTGGAGTGCGCGTGAGCCTTCAAGCAAAAGCTGTATAATATGAATCACTCGATCTGTCATAATGTACGCATATGCCACATCGTAATTACATACTATATATCTATATATATATTCTCATCAATATTAATATTCTTACTGAAAATATCATTTTTAACAGAAAAACACAATATCACGCAGAAAAATTGATTTATATTATCTTATTTTGTTGGTGCTATAACAAAATACGTTGGCATTTGTGTGTTTTCTTGGCTGTTTTATAGTTTGTCTGAGGCCGAGGGTGGCAATGTTTGGAGTTGTATGTTTCTTGATCATAATTTTTAATTTTTATCCCTGTAATTGCCAAAAATATGAGGCCCATGCCATGCTGATTGATGAGCAGCTAACAGCTAACTTTGTTGCATGGTATAGCAGCTGCCACCATCAACACTTTCGCTTTCAACTTAATTTCATCACACCATTTGTAAATTGTAACAAAAGAAAAAGAAATTTTGATCACTTCTTTCATGAAGAGGAAGCTGCTGCCATGAGGGTTTTACTTCATGAATTTTACGTTAAATTTGACTTACTTTTATAAAAGTAATAAAATGAAAATAAGTTCATATAATTTTTTTTGCTTTGGCTAGCGAGTCCCATTATTACCTTTTTTTTGGGAACAATAATAGACAATAATTGTTGTCATTCGCGATGAGTTAGGTGTTAGGTATTAGTAATGCCTTGAAGCTCAGTCAATAATGGAATGCATCCTATTTTTAATTGGCATTTGGATTTATTATCTACTTCAAGTAAATACAGATTTGGTTAGTTTTTTTTTTTTTTTGGTGGCTGGAAATACAACAGCTAGATGCTAACTAAATGTCAAACCTACTTGGCAAGGAACTTGTCCATGAAGTTGCCAACAATTTTTACCAAAGATCTAATGTTTAAATCCCCTTTCTATATATTTACTTTTTGATGAATTAAATGGTTAAAAACATTTACTCAAACTCTCTACTATGCATTTAAAAACGAAAATAAAATACGGTAGTTTAATACATTATTGTAAATTGTAACAATGTTTTTTTTTTACTTTATTTTTACATATAATGATATACAAAGAAGGAAGGGATTATATTATATTGATGCATTTACCCAAACCCTCTAATATGCATTTAAAATGAAAATAAAATACGGTTGTTTAATACACTATTGTAAATTGTAACAATGTTTTTTTTTACTTTTTTATATATAATAATAATATAAGAAGAGGGGATTATATTATATTATGCATATAGATTATATATCAATCTCTTTCTATATATTGACTTATTGATGGATCAAATGGTTAAAAACATTTACCCAAACCCTCTAATATGCATTTAAAATGAAAATAAAATACGGTTGTTTAATACACTATTGTAATTGTAACAATGTTTTTTTTTTACTTTTTTATATATAATAATAATATAAGAAGAGGGGATTATATTATATTATGCATATAGATTATATATCAATCTCTTTTAAAAAATTCAAACTCCGGATTTCTCATGTATTAGAAGAATTAGAGCATAATATTAAATGGATTGAAACAATATTAGATAGAATATTGGCGGTTTATACTGTTACTAACCCTCGAATCTTATGTGATTGAAAAGTAAAATAAATTATTTTTATCTATTAATAATGAACAAATTGACGTATTACAAAAAGTAAAAACCTATAATAAAGTATACAAAAATTGTATTACAAGTATGCGAGTGTGAACATGAAATTGAAGTAGGGGGCATGCGATTATTTTTTATGGTAGCGAGGCTAGCTAGGTAGGTCTCATACACTTGCACACACGTTGTGAGAAAATATTGGCGGTTGGTAATTGAAAATGGGTAAATTCTTGTGTGAAACCGCAGCACGATGAATCAAATATCTGCCCTAACTGTATTATAATATATGCCGTATCTTCGTTTTTACTATACTTTAAAGTTTAAACTAGCACACAAGTAAACACCCACATGAGTTCATTAATTATCTCTATGGATTGGACTTGATGTTTAAGCTTTATACTACACTTTTGACATGAATACCTTGACTAAGCACTCTTTCAATGCTTGCACATGTATTTCTGTACGAGGAGCCCAAAATTACGCCATGGATGCAAAATTATATGCACATTCTACTTGTGCATGCAACATGTGAACCATAAAAGAAAACGGAAATGAAGGGTTAAGTCTAAAGATGAAGGGTCCAAGTACTAAGTTTATGCTCTATACTTTTAGCATAAAATTAGGGTGAATTTGTGACTCACTACAATTAGAAAAAATTTAGTGTTTACACCCCAAAATATTCTACCTTAGGTCAAAGAAAATAGAGAAGAGATAAATGCCCAACTCGCGAACCCAACTCAATGGTACCACTGTAACGATTCAAAAATTCGAGAAATGTACTTCCGAAAGTTTTGACTGTAAATTGACGTTTTTACCTTTATTTTTATTAGAGGTCAACTGTTGAGTTTTTGTTTGGAATACGTTTTGCACAATTTCCAAGGAATGTTATGTAGGTTTCAAAATTTTGAGTCCGTTGACAAGTGCCATGATGAAATCGGAGTTCGGATGGAATCGTTATTGGTCTAGAATGAAGTATTCGTGTATGTACCTCGATAAGGGTATTTTGCTAATTTGGCAGTGGGGGTTGTTTGTTGGCCTTGTGAGATGGTGATAGGTGATACCATCTTTGTGCGACTGGTGGCACCACCAGCTCCTTTTAGTCCTGCCCGCGGTAATCCTGGGGGGATTGGGATGGGTCGTGTCAGCGTGGTATCAGAGCAGGGTTGCTCTTTTTGTGCACGCAGGTCGAGAATGTGGTGTCCCTTGTAGGCTGCAGTTCGTCATCAACCTGATAGTTAGGGTAGTCAGATGGATAGTTGGTGGGATTGAATCTTGAATAGTGGATAGAGTACGATTGGCCTGATACGCCGTACGTTAATGCGGTTCAACCCAAGTGGGGTTGTATACGATGAACTCGTAATGTGGGACCGTCGGTTCGGTCATGTGGTAATGTATTGTTGTGCTGCTGGGCACAGCTGGGTTCAAGAAACCCCATTTGAGTGGTGATTTTGGGAAATGTGAAACTCAGTTGAGTAATAGTCTAAAATTTGGACCCTGGTGGTGATGGCTAGTGTACGGGATGTTGGTACATTAGAGTTAGCCAATGACCTTCGTGGTGGAACCCACGTTGAGTTGATGATTGGATTGGAATTGACGTCTATACGATGTCAGGACGGCGGGGTCGGTCAGGTTGTGGATTTGACTGCTGAGGGCAGTTGAGTTCCACTGAACCCTAGGGTGTGATTGTGGAACCCTAGTTTATGATGGTTGGGAAAGGTTAACCTTAGTCGTGATAAATGGACTAGTATTGTGGTCGTGGTAGTTAAGAATCAGGGGACGTTCATGGAACGTTCATTATCCTGGTGTGGATGGTCAAATTAGAGGTATCCATAGTTGTGGAGTACGAGTAGTGATACGGGATCGTCGTTCGGTATGAGCGGAGATCCAGGGTTTCAACTTCGCACGTTGTGTGCTAGTGTGGATGTTCGTGTGCTGGTGTGGGTGTTGGTGTGCTAGTGTGGATGTTTGGATGCCTGTGTGTTGAGGCAAGTGTTGATGATACTAGCACTGGTGCTGGTGTCGGTGATTGAGATTGTGATGAGCCAAGAGATGGGATGTGACTCGGTCATGATGGACATATGATCGGTATCTGCGACTCAGTAGGGGTTGGGTCATGGACTGGATAGGATCCAACGGAGATTGTGAGGTGTTGGGATAGGTCCCCAACAGTGTTGAGATGACAAGTGATGAATGGATAAAAAGGTATGTTTGAGACAAGAGGAATCTAGGGACGATGTTCCCTATGTCATGAGAATTAGTGGATTTGGGGAGTTGTTGTCAACCCCGAGATTGGTGTGACGGTGTGTTGCTAATATCCTCAGGAAGTACAAGGAAATTACTAGAAATGGAAAAGACGAGGAAAACCATTGGTGGTATAGATGTGGGATTTTGGTGATTGTGAATCACATGGAAACTTGAAGGTTGAACCTGTAAAGGTTGAGATGTGAAACGAAGGCAGTAAGGTATGTACATCCAAAAAGAGTGGAGTAATTCCCGTTTGGAATCGGGGTGTGTGCATAAATGGTTATTAACGGACGTGAGGTCTGAGTTTTGGATTGATTGCGGACACGTGGTTGTCCAAGTGAGTTGAGGATGTAGGAAGTCTAGTGGTTGGACTTGACACCTCATTGGGAGCATGTATGTTCCCAACATGGTTGGAACTTGGGTCTCGAGAAGAGTTGTGATTGTGGGATGAGAGGAGTGCTCGTTTCCGCATTGGTAGTAGGTATTCTGAAGTCGTTGGGATTGACTTCTTATTTTTTGCCCTGGCAGACATTGTTGTGGTTACCAGTACGTTGAGCGTGTATTGGTTAGTGGACCCATGTGTGTTTGAGGTCATCAGGAGGAGTTGCGTATTTCGAAATTAGGTAAATGAGATTTCTCATGTTCTGCTCGTTGGCGGACGAGGTTGGATTACTTGGTATGGTGGGTGCAGTGAGTTGTGTTTGCACTCACATAGGATGGATGGTGATGTCATATATTTGGATTATCCTTGAATTTTCCTAGATGGAATGACGGGGATCGATATGAGGTAATTGGAGGAGACCCACAATGTTGATGTGTTTCATGGTGAAAGAATGATTGGATGTGGAAGTAGTTGAGGAGTGTTGTGTGGTTGACCAAGGATGCAAGAGGGCGTAGGACCCTACGATTGGATTCCGGGTGGATTTCTAGCTACGTGAGCATGAGTGGATCTGGATTGTGATGTGGTGGACATTGGACATGGTGACGATCTGGGATCGTAATGGTACCCGTCGGGTGACGTGGTAATGGGTTTGAATTGTGATCGTTTTGATCAGGGTAGGTGAAGAGCTTATCGCTCTGTCACATGTTTGGATATGGAAATAGTTGGACTGAACTTCTTTTCGAAGTTAATCAGTACTCGAGCGAGTTGGAATAATTGCGAATTGACTCGAGGATTTGACCGTGAATGAGTGGTTATTCAACGGGGTCTAGTTGGTCAGTTTTGGATATGTGGATGTTGGGATTGGCTTCCCTATGAAGTCAATCGAATGTATTGAGCAGGTAACCGATAGGTTCGATTTTTGTGTGTCTGGGTAGACGTGAAGGAGATTTCGGGTTTTGGGATCGAATTTCTGGGTGACGATTCAGGATTCGATTTTGGAACTTGAAAGTGGATTTCTGGATTTGGGTACGGAATAATTATTCCAGATGCTAGCTTACGGGATAATGATTTCGGATTCGGATTCGGAAATGGGTTAATGATATGATGTCTGGGTTTGGATCTAGGATTTCTTATGAAATTGCGGATTCGAATTCGGATTTGGATTTGGAACCGGATGATGAGTAGAGATGAGCGATTTGTCTAGTATGGGATTGGACAGGAGAACTGTAACAACCCGTACCTTCAGGAAGGGTACAAAGGTTCTTGTGGTACTTTAAGTGTGATTGTCAGACGGGATCAGGGTTCGTCCTGGGTATCGAGGTGATATTTGGGACGGGTCCTGACAAGAACCCCAGTATCGAATTATGATTGACTATGGGCCATGTAGTGGACTTATTGGAGAATGAATGTACGGACCTTGTACGGTGTACGGGGGTCGGTACTGGATAGACCGAGTGAAACCTGGTACATGGGAGGTACTAGTGGTGTGTGGTTGTACGTGTTGGTATCGGCTTAGTTCATACACCATTGGATTTGGTGGTGAGCGTGAACTGGACATCGAGTACTATGCACTGGGCAGAGTAATTTGTTGGGTTTAGCGATTTTATGAGCAGGCGCTCTTAGCCACGGATGGCTAGTGAAACCCTAGTATGGAGATGTGTAATCACTTCTTGGCTAGTATTCAATGTGTTTCAGTTACACCACCTGATTGAGCAAGATGACGGTACACGTACACTCAGGATGAGTGAGTTGGTGGTTGTGTAACTACGAGTAGCCTTGCGTGATGTTATCACGCCGAGATATTTCCAGCGTCATGGTTCGCTGACGGAGTCGGCTGTTATGGAATTTGAGATTGATATATGTCGCAGGATTGGGCTTGCCCTGTGAAATGAGATCATGTGGTTGATCTTACGCTACTTTGAGCGAGTGGCAGTATGGGGTGATGTCACCGACTAGCGGATGGTTGGAGCTTTATAAGGGTGGTAAAGCTTAGTGGTGACCGTTTGGCTGGTGGCGTCAGCATGGACTGACAAGTGTGATTTTGTGACTCCCAGGGGGAGCAGACGTTAGATATATTAGTAATTGGAAGAAACCGACAAGCTGAAGCAGTCAGCTAAATGGTGAAATTGACAAGCGATATTAACTAGGATCAGGTGATCAATTTCACTCGCGGTGGTCGAGTGTGGTCGGTACGGTAAGAGACCGTGATGGGACGTCTAAGTACAGGTGAGTTTAGTTGGTGTACGGGTGTACACGTGTCGTGAGGTCGAAATGTTTTCCACGAGGTGGATATGGAATAAGGATAATTGAAAATTTCGAGGACGAAATTATTTAAGGGGGGGAAGGTTGTAACGACCCGTCCCGGAATTCGGGATTAAGTTAGTAACTAATCATGATTAGCAGGGTTAATCGGTGATTAGTTGGGCGAAATCGAACGAACGATGCAAAATGACCGTTTTGCCCCTGGTCGTGGGTAAAACGTTGACTTTTAATTCAGGCAGTCAAATGGACTTTAACCAATGACCGTTACGTAGTTTGGGATGTGACGAGTTCATAGACAGGCGGCACGTTCGATTTCGACGTTCGTGGTGAAAGTTATGATGTTCGGAAGTCCAAGGGCATTTTCGTAATTTGGATGAAAAGGGGAAAAATGTTGACTTTTTGATCGGGAGGTCCGATGGCTGAGGGCCAAAGACCATTAGGAAGGTCTCGATGCCCTGCGTCCGTAGACAGGCGGCACGCGTCAATCGGAGTCCGAATGACCAAGTTACGGGTCTGGATGCGTGAGGGGCATTTTGGTAATTATTGAACTGAGGGCAAAATTGTAATTTGTGCAGGGTACCGTTCAGATACGGTGGAAACAGGTTGCACGGCCATGTCGTGAGTGCCCCGAGCGTGCAATTGTTTATGGGCGTTAGTGGCTAGCCAGAATGGATTGTTTAATTGGATTGAGGATAATGGAGATAGGGTTGATTGGTGTGGACTGCATCAGTGCACGGGAAGCTTTGAAAGTAGATTTGGGTTTTGTTTGCGGGAAACAAGTTCAGAGGGGAAGCAGATGGATTCCCACGGGTTGCCGTTCATTCTGAACCATTAGCTGAGTGTTGGTGAGTGAGAGGATCATTTTGCACCTGAGAGAGAGAGCTGAGAGTGAGAGAACTGAGTCGGGTGGAGAAAAACCAGGAATGGAGGGAAAATTCGAAGGTTGAGTTTTGAGGTGAGTTGAGCTAAACAGTGAGTTGGATTAGTCTTCTGAGTCCATTTCAAACACAACCGTGCAAAAATCGAAGGAGGTGGAGCACTAGTTGGCCGGGAACCTGAGTTCCAGTTTCAGAGGATTTTCAGTGATGTGGACGACTACTTCCAGGTAACGGTTCATTCAATTGGTTAGATGTGTTGGTTCGTTTGGGTCCCTATATGCTACCTGTGAAGTTAATTTGAGTTTGGTTTAGAAACCATGGAGTTTAGGTGATCAACCAGTTTGGTTGATCACGGGTCGACGGTCAGATTAAGGGATGGTTGAGGTTGATTATTGACACAGAACTTTAATTAGATGGTTAATGAATGTTTTAGGATAAAAAACGGAAGGAATCGAGTATGAATTGAAGGGTAATTGATCGGGTCGAACACGCGGGTTGCAGAACCGTATTGCAGGAAATAGGTGAAGAAGGAGATGAACAGTGCTGGGCACTGTAGCAGGCGCGTGGGTGTCACGCGTAGCCACTCACAGTGGCGCGTGATGGCGCGTGGGCACAAATTCCAAGGTGAGGTCAACATGACTTTTATCCTATACAATGTAACAAACATTTTAGCGTTGGTTTCGTGTCAATCGGACCCAGTTCCGACATTGTTCGGGATGTCCGAAGGTTTTAAATCGAGTTTAAAAATAGTTAAAAATTTGGAAAAATTACGGAATTTGAATAGGATGTTAATGAAGAGGTTAGTAACCCTCTAATGTGATATGAACAAGTTTGGGAGTCCCGGTGTTAGTGACTGGGCCTGGGAAGGACGATGGCACGCGTATCGAGGCGCATGGTTAAACGGTCTGTGAGTGGACATTGGTTTTATAAATTCTATGCATGCATAACTGTTTCATGATGATTATATTTGTGATTATATGATTTGACCATTGAGAATTTAGGCTTGAACAAGGTAGTTTCTCGAGCTCTTAATTCCATTTTCTACTCCGTCTTATCTGAAGAAAGCAAATCGTAAGCTTGCATGTTTTTCCATTGAGAGAATCAACGACAACGACCTCATTAGGGTTAAGAAATTGTCGTCCTTCTTGGCCCATTTTGTGAAAAACTACGTAATCTCGAATCAAAACATTTAGAACATTTTAATGCCCTTAAAGGGAGCTTTTGATAGGACTGTTTGAATGTCAATTTCTGAAACATTTATGACAACAAAGGCGGTAGTCAATAATTGCAAAGCCATTGGGAAATCTGGACTTCCATGGCCGCTTAGGTAGGACTTTCTGTCAGGACCCGACCCTCCTCGGTCAGAACCCGACTCATCTAGCACCATATTGTCCACTTTGGGACTCGCCCTCACGGTTTTGTTTTCAGGAGCACATGGTGCAACTTCCCAGGGGGTCACCCATCATGGAATTGCACCAGCCTCAACTCGCTTAACTTTGGGGTTCCAATCCCCCACAAAGCCACTTGAGCTCCTAAAAAGCCTAGTGCTAGATAGGTGTGTGCCTACACCTTTAAGGCACACCACCATCCTCTCCCATACCATTCCCCCTCGCAGGAATGTGGGATTGTTCACCGTTCCCTCCAGGACACGGGTCTTACAATCCACCCCCCTTTGGGCCCAGCGTCCTCGCTGGCACACTTCACGGTCGGGGTCTGGCTCTGATACCAAATTGTCATGACCCGACCCTCCTCAGTCAGAAACCGACTCATCTAGCACCACATTGTCCGCTTTAGGCCTCGCCCTCACGGTTTTGTTTTCAGGAGCTCATGGTGCAACTTCCTAGGGGGTCACCCATCATGGAATTGCACCAGCCTCAACTGGCTTAACTTTGGAGTTCCAATCCCCCACAAAGCCACTTGAGCTCCTAAAAGGCCTAGTGTTAGATAGGTGTGTGCCTACACCTTTAAGGCACACCACCATCCTCTCCCAGACCATTCCCCATCGCAGGAATGTGGGATTGTTCATCGTTCCCTCCAGGACACGGGTCTTACACTTTCATTTGGAAATTAGTTAAACAAACTCCTCTCCTCACAACGATTCTAACTATGTTGTTGCATGTTGGTTTCAACTCAAGGACAACAATGGAGAGAAATCTCACCGGAATCTAGAAAATGGTTCAACCAATGCGGCTATCCGATGACTTTTCAGTGTTGACAAGTACACTTTTAACCTACAAGTTAGGAATTCGTACTCTAGGGATCGAGTAGTGTAGGATTGGTACCTTTCATGTTAAAGTTGAGATGGATTTGAAGTATTTAAGCCTCGCCAAAATCTAGAAATTTTCCAGCAAAAATCCCAGATTCTAGCCACTGTAGACGGTGATGCTGCCCGACAGTTCGACCGTCGTCTCTGATGAAGCTCTGGCGACAGTGGTTAGCTGTTAGTCAGCCCTTAGTCATCAATTAGTCAATCGTTAGTTCTAACAGTCAATTAATGAAATATTCTAGGAATATTCGGTCGGCACGTGGTCCTATTTTTGAGTTGTTTCGGATAGTTCTTAACCCATTTTGGTTGCTTTGTAGTGCTTTTAAGCTCATTTTTAGCTACCATGAGGGGTTTAACCTAGAATTTAACTTGAAACTCATTTGAAAACCTTTATGAATGGTTTCCCTAGGGTTGGATCGACTTGGAGCTCGTTTTAGCTTGATTATTGGGTGATTTCAACTCTCTGACCAGTTTGTATGTTGACCCCCTTCACTTGTTCTATAAAATGTTTATGTTTTATGTACTTGATTATGATACATGCTATTTCATGATGTTGATTGATGTTTTCCAAGCATGATAGTTCATAGTTTTATGTGTTGACTCAAGAGCACATTTGTGCATTAAATATTACATTGAGTGCTTAGTACTATTGGTGTTATGTGCATTTTATTTCCGTGACAATATATTAGATAGCGATATTAGAACCCACTCTAGGAGTCATTGGTATCTTGTACCTGTATGTATGGCCACAGATATGTCCTCAATGTGATCGTTCAACTATGCTGCTTGCAATACTAGTTAATAGTGTTAGTCCTGCCCCCGAGCTCTAGAGGACTCATGGTAATGGTGTTTAGCACCTAGTCCTTCACGTGGTCGTGGTACGTAAGGATTTTATATACCTCATCCTGTCATATTTCATATGATTCATGCATTTCATGAGCAAGTGTTTTTAGTGGGTTGATATATGTTATATTTTATGTTCGATATGACTTATTGGATTCTGGAATATTTTATTATTATTATTATTATTTATCGTAGAACGTGCAAGTTAAATATTATTGACTTAGTTTTCCATAAAATGAAGGATTAAAGCATGTTTTATGATATTAGTTTTACACGAAAATATATTACTAGATTCACTCACTCTTTGTTTTTTAACCCCTCAGGACCCGTTGGTTTTTCACTACTTCGAGAAGACTTTAATAGCTGCTTTGACATTCACGCCATCAATTTGGATGCGGCGAAAATCAAGATAACTAAGGTAGTTACTTGAATCTATGATCATCAATAGGATTCTATGCTCTATATTTCTGCTTTCACGGTAACAATGAGATCAGTTATTACTTATTATGTTTCAGTCGACCACCTAAAACACAACGTTTTTACTAATTAGCTTTCGTCATTTTGACATCACTATCTAGATGTCGACCAGCATGCCTCGATTCTAGCGTCCTAGTGGACTTTCCAGATTGGGGTGTGTCAATTTGGTATCAGAGCATAGTTTTAGGATGGGTAGTTTGTTTTCGGACACTTGATGATCATACATCCTGATTTCCCGTGTAAGAGAAACTTCTTAAATTGTTGGGATCCTCACTTGATGTTAGTGTTACTTTGCTTATGACCTGACTATGTATGTCATAAGTAGAAAATAAGTTTCGTTCTAGCTTATTTCCTTTTAGGTTACAAGTTAGCTAGGTTTTCTTTTTGTCAAATTTCGTGTTCGAGTGGTGCTAACAAGTTTAGGACTCGTATGGGTGGTGTGAACTAGTTATCCAACGATGCACGTGGAAAATTGACAGGACCCACCCCGATTATCGCCTCGATAATCGGGAAGCATCCTGCTCCCGTCTGACAATCGAATCAAAAAGACCGGAAACTAGTTAAAATTACAACACACCCATTGTCAGACCAGGGAGATTAAACAAATACATCCGACTGGACGTCAAGTCCACAGTTTCACAGAGCAATATTACAAAACGAGTTAAAGAAACAAGTCCTACTCTGTGAACTAACTACTCCGCAACGGAAGAACTTTATGCCTCCGCCTCTGCCTCGGCGCTTGCCCCCACGCTTGTTCCACGACCTGGAGGGAATTTAAAACAACAAAGTGTGAGTGGACCGAAACATAAGCTTTATAGGGAAAACAGTTTTTCCAAAATCGGGTTCGCCCTCCAGTTTGTAACACGCATGCATAACCAAATATCCAAATTTTGCATATTAAACTTTTGAAAACTTTTTTTTTTTTTTTTTCCGAAACGCAAGAAAAACGTTACAGGGATCGTCATAATTCATGTAAAAACCATTTAACAATTCCGGGTGTCAGAAACCGTCATTTTAAACGTTAATTGCACAAATAATGTAAAACGTGAATCATTAACCACAATTATGTCGTTGGATCCATCCGAGTCTTTAAACTCAACATTAGGCCTTCCCGGGATATCAACGAGTCTTTAAACTCAAAACACGATTAGTAGGCCTCGGGGGTATCATAATAATCGAGTCTTTAAACTCACGAGTCTTTAAACTCAATTTTCGGGCCCGCCCCCAAAATCAACATACCGGGTCTTTAAACCCAAAACCAGATCCAACCATCAACCGGGTCTTTAAACCCAAAACCGTTTTTAAACATAGTAAATCAGGATTCATCACAAATCTTTTTCCAACGTTATTCCAAAAACATTTCTCATCGTAACAGGACTCATGCCCGAATTCACATGTAAATTCCAACACATACAATTAACAGAAAATTTCTTCACAATATGATCAAACGTCATAAATCCGAAACATGCATATTCATAACCTGATACTTCATCAAAAATTATCACGCATGCATAGGCAGAAACCGAAATCTCGAAATGCGTGAAATACGATAATTATCTCGGAAAACGTGAAAACAAGTAAAACCGATATATCATCTCACCATCGTAAAATCATATGTAAAACCATGAGATAAATAAGCAAAATAGTCATGCATGCCCAATTTAAAAAAAAAATCCAAAAAGTCCACTCACAGTGTTAGGACGCGTCAATCGCGTCCCGCGTGCTCCTCCGTAGCTTCGGAAGTGTCCGGGCCTGTGAAAACGTACAAGAAGGGTTACAAACATCCCAAAATAACTCGTAGGATTTTTCCTAATTTTTCCGGATTTTTCGGCAAAAATAAACTTAAAGACTTAATCTTCCGGACTCCCGAAATTATCCCGAATGACTCCCGATCGATTCGAACTCTAAAGATAAAATGTTATTTAAACTGTAAGGATTAATTCTCATGTTGACCGTGATCGGAGTTGACGCCACACGCGCCGTCACGCGCCGCCCAAAGTGGCTGCGCGTGAAAGCCACGCGCCAAGCTACAGTACCTTCGTCCTTACCCGAATCAACTGATAAACGGGTCTAATACCCGCGACTCAACCCGACCAGTTCAAGCCCAATTCTCAATCAATTCCTCTCGTTTTTGTTCCTATTATCTTCCCTAATCCTTTAATTTTAGGTCTGTAATGAAGGTTAACCTCGACTAGTACCCAAACGACCCAACTCAAACTCGAACAGTCGAACAAATCGACATTCTGGAACTCACCCAAACTAACCCCAATCTCAAATTATTTTCACCAGTAGGTTAAGGGGATTCATACGAACACAATGGTACCATCAATTGGTCTCGCCGTTACCTGGAAGTCGTCGTCCTCAAGCTCGAAAATACTCAGAACCAAGGTACTCCGTTCTTGGCCAATTCGTGAATGTCGTCCTTCGAATTTGACGTGGTTGGTTTCCTTTTGCTCCCAGAAGACTAGAATGGCCCCTGGTTTCGATCAACAAACCTCAGAAATCGAATTCAGTTTTTCCCTCCAACTGGTTCAACTCTGAACCGTAGCTCAGGTTCCTGGGCGAAACGGGCTCCAATCCCTTCAGTTCTTGCACCGTAGTGATCCTAACACTCCCAGAAGTCTCACCGTGTGTTTAGTTTGATCCTTCGACCCTCAGAATTTGAACTCTGCGATTTCCCCCCCAGAAACCCGAAATGGTTCAACACTGGTTCTCTCAATCTCTCTCAGTTTTTCCACCGCAGAAAGGACGCAAATGAGTCCCTAAGTCCAACAGCAATCAGAGTAATCGATTCAAACGGCCAGCAACTCGTGGGAGACACTCTGAAGTCTCTGAAAACGGTTTCCCGCAAGCACAGAGACCACGGCCATTCCTCACTCTCCCGTGCTCTGAGCCCTGCCCAAACGTGCACCAAGGTCACTCAATCCTGCTTCCACTGCCTAAAACTACATAAACAAAACGTCTGAGCCCCCCACTAGCCATAAACAATTGCACGCACACAACCCACGGCCGTGCACTCTGTTTTTCACGGTGGTGAACAGTAACCATCGTGAAATGACCAAAATGCCCCTCTGTGCAATAATTACCAAAATGCCCTCCAACATCCGTGACCCATAACTCGGTCATCCGACGTCCGTTTCAAGCGTGCCGCCTGTCGATGTACTCGGGGCGTCGAGACGAACATAACGGTCTTCGAGTCAAATGAATATCAATTGTCAAACAAAAAGTCAACTTTTTCCCCTTATAACGCCCAAATTACAATAATGCCCCTGAACTTCCGAACATCATAACTTTCACTCCGAGCGTCCGAATCGGACGTGCCACCTGTCTATGAACTCGTGACATCCCGAGCTACGTCACGGTCATCACTCAACGTCCGTTCGACCTCCAAATCAAAAGTCAACAAATCGACCACACAAACAAAGGGGTAAAAATGTCATTTTATTCAATATTTAATAATATTACATTTCCAGAACGTCCGGGGCGTTACAATCTCCCCCCCCTTAAGAAATTTCGTCCCGAAAATTCAAGGAAACAAGTAAGGGAACTGTTCTCGCATCTGCGCCTCGGGTTCCCATGTGGCTTCCTCCACATTCTGGTTCCTCTAGAGAACCTTCACCAGAGGAACGGTCTTCCGACGTAGCACTTTCTCCTTTCGATCCAAAATCTGTACCGGTTGTTCCCCGAAGCTCAAATCATCTCGAAGTTCAATGGGCTGATCCTCCAGTACATGAGATGCGTCAAACACATATTTCCGCAACATCGACACATGGAAAACATCGTGGACCTTCGAAAGCTCTGGCGGTAGTGCCAGCCGGTAGGCCACCGGGCCAATCCTCTCGGTAATCTCGTAAGGTCCAATATAACGAGGGCTCAACTTCCCTCGCCTGCCGAATCGCACTACACCGTTCCAAGGGGACAATTTCAGAAATACCCGATCTCCGACCGCAAACTCCAGATCTCGAATCCGATGGTCCACATAGCTCTTTTGTCTGTCCTGGGCTGCCTTGAGCCGATCCCTGATGAGTTTGACCTTCTCGGTCGTCAGTTCCACCAATTCGGATTTAGTCAGCCTCCTTTCCCCCACGTCCGTCCAACACAACGGAGTTCTGCACTGCCGTCCGTACAAGGCTTCGTACGGAGCCATCCCAATGCTCGCTTGATAGCTGTTGTTGTAGGCAAATTCCATCAAGGCTAGATGTGACTCCCAAGTGTCCTGAAATTGCAAAACGCAAGCTCGCATCATATCCTCCAATGTCTGGATGGTCCGCTCAGACTGGCCGTCAGTCTGAGGATGAAATGCAGTACTGAAACGAAGTTTCGTCCCAAATGCTTCCTGCAGACTCTGCCAAAATCGAGAAGTAAATCTTGGGTCTCGGTCAGAAACTATTGATTCCGGAGTACCGTGCAAACGGATGATCTCGTCAATAAACAACTGGGCCAACTGCGTCATCCTGAAATTCTCTCGCACTGGCAAGAAGTGAGCTGATTTCGTAAGCCTGTCCACAATCACCCAAACTCCATCGTGACCCCTGGGTGTCCTAGGAAGCCCAAACACAAAATCCATCGTCAAGTGATCCCATTTCCATTCCGGAATAGGTAGTGGTTGCAAGGCTCCATAAGGTCGTTGTCTCTCAGCCTTCACTTGCTGGCAAATCAGACACCTGCTGACAAACTCGGCAATCTCCCGTTTCATTCCCGGCCACCAGTAGTGCTCTCGCAAGGTACGATACATCTTGGTCCCACCAGGATGCATCGCGTAGGCCGAACTATGAGCTTCGTCCAAGATCTCCTTCTTCAGTGCCCCCACGCCGGGCACACACAACCGTCCTTCTTTTAGCAAAGCTCCATCCTCCCTGACTGTAAAGTCTAGCCGTTCACCGGCTTCCACTTCAATCCGAAGTACACATGAGACAGGATCTTGAGATTGAGCCTCAACGATCCGATCGACCAGAAGTGGTCTCACATGAAAATTAGCCAGCAAGACACCTTGGCCATCCAAACCCAAATCAATGCTATTCTTACGGAGTTCAACCAAAAGTGGCAAATGAACCGTCCGTAGATGTGCTACAGAATGTGTTGACTTCCGGCTTAGAGCATCAGCCACCACATTGGCTTTTCCCGGGTGGTACTCAATCGTGCAATCATAATCCTTAATTAGCTCTAGCCACCGTCGCTGCCTCACATTCAACTCCTTCTGAGTGAACAAGTACTTCAAGCTCTTGTGGTCCGTAAATATTCTGCAAGTCGCACCGTACAGGTGATGTCTCCAAATCTTCAATGCATGCACAACAGCAGCTAACTCCAAATCGTGCGTCGGATAATTGCGCTCATGCGGTTTCAACTGGCGCGAAGCATAGGCAATCACTTTCCCATGCTGCATTAGTACACATCCCAAACCCTGTAAGGATGCATCACTGTACACCTCAAATTCCCCACTGTCGTTTGGAAGGGTCAGTATAGGAGCAGACGTCAACCTTTCCTTTAGCTCCCGAAAACTACGCTCACAATCGTCATCCCACTCAAACTTGACTCCCTTCCGCGTCAGTCGCGTCAACGGGGCAGCAATGGTAGAGAAACCCTCTACAAACCTCCTGTAGTAACCAGCCAAACCCAAGAAACTCCTGACTTCCGTGACGGTCCTCGGTTGTTCCCACTTCGCCACTGCCTCAATTTTCTGAGAATCCACACTGATCCCGTCAGTTGAGATCACATGCCCCAAGAAACTCACGCTCGTCAACCAAAACTGACATTTGCTGAGCTTCGCGTACAACTGGTTTTCCCTCAAGGTACCCAGCACCATCCTTAAGTTCTCCTCGTGCGCTTTCGCACTCCTCGAGTAGACCAGGATATCGTCAATGAACACGATGACAAAGTGATCCAAGTAAGGCTGCAACACTCGGTTCATCAAATCCATAAACGCTGCGGGTGCGTTGGTCAAGCCAAACGGCATCACCAGGAACTCATAATGACCATAACAGGTCCTAAATGCTGTCTTGGGTACATCCTCATCCTTAACCCGCAATTGATGATACCCAGAACGTAGATCAATTTTGGAGAAGTACTGCGCTCCTCGCAGCTGATCGAACAAATCATCGATCCGAGGCAACGGGTATTTGTTCCTGACTGTTACTTTATTCAGTTGCCTGTAATCGATGCAAAGTCTCAAACTCCCATCCTTTTTCCTCACAAACAACACCGGAGCTCCCCAGGGGGATACACTCGGTCGAATAAATCCCATCTCAAGTAATTCTTGTAACTGCGCCTTCAGTTCTTTCAACTCGGCTGGTGCCATACGATACGGAGTCTGAGAAATAGGTTGCGTACCTGGAACCAGATCAATAGTGAACTCAACATCTCGATGCGGTGGCAATCCCGGTAGATCCTCCGGAAAGACATCCGGGAACTCCCGTACAATCGGTATATCCTCCACCCGCAATGGTGCAGCTCGTGAATCCATCACTCGGGCTAAGTATCCCTGGCACCCCTTCCTCAACATCTTACTTGCCTTCAGGGCAGAAATCACTCCGACAGGAGTTGCTCGCTGAATTCCCTGAAAAGTGGTTTCCGGTAGCCCCGGGCTCCGAAAAGTAACCCTCTTATCGACGCATTCGATAGAGGCATGATGGAGCGTCAACCAATCCATACCCAAGATGACATCAAAGTCATGCAAGTCCAAGAGTATCAAATCTGCCACCAGACCAACATCACCTACCATTACGGGGCACTCTCGCAACACTTGATTCACCACAAACACATCTCCGGTGGGCGTACTCACTCCCATGTCACAGTCCAGTGCGGACACCTCTCTACCCGCCAACAACTCACAGTCCCGTGAAATAAATGAATGAGTAGCTCCGGGATCAATTAAAGCACAAACATCATGTCCAAAGATCGTGAGTGTACCTGTCACAACACCAGGCACTGCCCTGGCCTCCTGCTGCGTAACAGCAAAAACTCGGGCCTGTGGTCCAGCTGCTCGCCCACGGCCCCGGCCCCTCTGTCCACTAGCCGCTCCGGTACCACCTCATCGAGTGCTCCCAGTCCCAGAAACTGCAGCTGTGCTCCGTCCCTGCTCTGCTCCACCCCGACCTGCGCCACCGCCCTGTGGCAAAGATGGACAATCCCTCCGGTAGTGGCCCCGCTCGCCACAGAAGAAACAGATGACACTGGAAGCATCTCGAACAAAACCACCACTCTGCCGTCCCGTGGAAGCAACAGAAGTCGCGCTCGCCTGCGGAGCAGTCTGCGCCCTAGGCGCTCGGAATCCGGAACCCTGATAGTTACCAGGCCTGCCATAACGATCATTGCCTGCAGATGAGGCTCCACCATAACGTCCCTTCTTCGAGGCTCCCTGACCATACGATCCAGAATATGAACGCCCGCGACGTTGTCCACCACCAGAATACTGTGGACGTGTCGGGAGACTAGCCTCAACCCGCACCGCGGCATCAGACAACTCCCTGAGAGTAGCAAAAGCTCCGGCCGTCACAATGGCCCGTATCTCACCCCGTAGGCCAAGCTCGAACCTACGGCATTTCTCAGCCTCAGTAGATACAAAGGTAGGAGCAAAATGAGCTAGCATCTGAAATTTCTGTTCGTACTCAGCTACGGACATGCTCCCCTGCTGGAGTTGCAGAAACTCGGTCTCCCTAGCATCACGGAATGAACGGGGATAATACTGATCCAGAAACCGCTCACGAAAGGTCTCCCAAGTCACTGTACGGGCATCCCAACCCGACAACTCCAGAGTGTACCACCACTCATAAGCAGAGCCATCAAGTAGAAATGTGGCCAACACCACACGCTCCTCAAGAGGACAGTGCATCACAGTAAAAATCCGTTCAATCCGAGAAATCCAACGGTGAGCATCCTCGGGATCCGCTCCACCACTGAACACCGTAGCCCCAAGACGCTGGGCTCGCTCGATCGAAGTGCTCTCGGCATCGCCATTAGGTCGTGGAGGGGGTTCGCGTCGCGGAGGCATGGCCGGTCGTCCTTCTTTCTGTAAGAGGCATAAGTTAGTACAATAATCAAGGCACACCCGAGTGCCGGACACGAATCGTAAACCTAGGCTCTGATACCAATTGACAGGACCCACCCCGATTATCGCCTCGATAATCGGGAAGCATCCTGCTCCCGTCTGACAATCGAATCAAAAAGACCGGAAACTAGTTAAAATTACAACACACCCATTGTCAGACCAGGGAGATTAAACAAATACATCCGACTGGACGTCAAGTCCACAGTTTCACAGAGCAATATTACAAAACGAGTTAAAGAAACAAGTCCTACTCTGTGAACTAACTACTCCGCAACGGAAAAACTTTATGCCTCCGCCTCTGCCTCGGCGCTTGCCCCCACGCTTGTTCCACGACTTGGAGGGAATTTAAAATAACAAAGTGTGAGTGGACCGAAACATAAGCTTTATAGGGAAAACAGTTTTTCCAAAATCGGGTTCGCCCTCCAGTTTGTAACACGCATGCATAACCAAATATCCAAATTTTGCATATTAAACTTTTGAAAACTTTTTTTTTTTTTTCCGAAACGCAAGAAAAACGTTACAGGGATCGTCATAATTCATGTAAAAACCATTTAACAATTCCGGGTGTCAGAAACCGTCATTTTAAACGTTAATTACACAAATCATGTCAAACGTGAATCATTAACCACAATTATGTCGTTGGATCCATCCGAGTCTTTAAACTCAACATTAGGCCTTCCCGGGATATCAACGAGTCTTTAAACTCAAAACACGATTAGTAGGCCTCGGGGGTATCATAATAATCGAGTCTTTAAACTCACGAGTCTTTAAACTCAATTTTCGGGCCCGCCCCCAAAATCAACATACCGGGTCTTTAAACCCAAAACCAGATCCAACCATCAACCGGGTCTTTAAACCCAAAACCGTTTTTAAACATAGTAAATCAGGATTCATCACAAATCTTTTTCCAACGTTATTCCAAAAACATTTCTCATCGTAACAGGACTCATGCCCGAATTCACATGTAAATTCCAACACATACAATTAACAGAAAATTTCTTCACAATATGATCAAACGTCATAAATCTGAAACATGCATATTCATAACCTGATACTTCATCAAAAATTATCACGCATGCATAGGCAGAAACCGAAATCTCGAAATGCGTGAAATACGATAATTATCTCGGAAAACGTGAAAACAAGTAAAACCGATATATCATCTCACCATCGTAAAATCATATGTAAAACCATGAGATAAATAAGCAAAATAGTCATGCATGCCCAATTTAAAAAAAAATCCAAAAAGTCCACTCACAGTGTTAGGACGCGTCAATCGCGTCCCGCGTGCTCCTCCGTAGCTTCGGAAGTGTCCGGGCCTGTGAAAACGTACAAGAAGGGTTACAAACATCCCAAAATAACTCGTAGGATTTTTCCTAATTTTTCCGGATTTTTCGGCAAAAATAAACTTAAAGACTTAATCTTCCGGACTCCCGAAATTATCCCGAATGACTCCCGATCGATTCGAACTCTAAAGATAAAATGTTATTTAAACTGTAAGGATTAATTCTCATGTTGACCGTGATCGGAGTTGACGCCACACGCGCCGTCACGCGCCGCCCAAAGTGGCTGCGCGTGAAAGCCACGCGCCAAGCTACAGTACCTTCGTCCTTACCCGAATCAACTGATAAACGGGTCTAATACCCGCGACTCAACCCGACCAGTTCAAGCCCAATTCTCAATCAATTCCTCTCGTTTTTGTTCCTATTATCTTCCCTAATCCTTTAATTTTTGGTCTGTAATGAAGGTTAACCTCGACTAGTACCCAAACGACCCAACTCAAACTCGAACAGTCGAACAAATCGACATTCTGGAACTCACCCAAACTAACCCCAATCTCAAATTATTTTCACCAGTAGGTTAAGGGGATTCATACGAACACAATGGTACCATCAATTGGTCTCGCCGTTACCTGGAAGTCGTCGTCCTCAAGCTCGAAAATACTCAGAACCAGGGTACTCCGTTCTTGGCCAATTCGTGAATTTCGTCCTTCGAATTTGACGTGGTTGGTTTCCTTTTGCTCCCAGAAGACTAGAATGGCCCCTGGTTTCGATCAACAAACCTCAGAAATCGAATTCAGTTTTTCCCTCCAACTGGTTCAACTCTGAACCGTAGCTCAGGTTCCTGGGCGAAACGGGCTCCAATCCCTTCAGTTCTTGCACCGTAGTGATCCTAACACTCCCAGAAGTCTCACCGTGTGTTTAGTTTGATCCTTCGACCCTCAGAATTTGAACTCTGCGATTTCCCCCCCAGAAACCCGAAATGGTTCAACACTGGTTCTCTCAATCTCTCTCAGTTTTTCCACCGCAGAAAGGACGCAAATGAGTCCCTAAGTCCAACAGCAATCAGAGTAATCGATTCAAACGGCCAGCAACTCGTGGGAGACACTCTGAAGTCTCTGAAAACGGTTTCCCGCAAGCACAGAGACCACGACCATTCCTCACTCTTCCGTGCTCTGAGCTCTGCCCAAACGTGCACCAAGGTCACTCAATCCTGCTTCCACTGCCTAAAACTACATAAACAAAACGTCTGAGCCCCCCACTAGCCATAAACAATTGCACGCACATAACCCACGGCCGTGCACTCTGTTTTTCACGGTGGTGAACAGTAACCTCCGTGAAATGACCAAAATGCCCCTCTGTGCAATAATTACCAAAATGCCCTCCAACATCCGTGACCCATAACTCGGTCATCCGACGTCCGTTTCAAGCGTGCCGCCTGTCGATGTACTCGGGGCGTCGAGACGAACATAACGGTATTTGAGTCAAATGAATATCAATTGTCAAACAAAAAGTCAACTTTTTCCCCTTATAACGCCCAAATTACGATAATGCCCCTGAACTTCCGAACATCATAACTTTCACTCCGAGCGTCCGAATCGGACGTGCCACCTGTCTATGAACTCGTGACATCCCGAGCTACGTCACGGTCATCACTCAACGTCCGTTCGACCTCCAAATCAAAAGTCAACAAATCGACCACACAAACACAGGGGTAAAAACGTCATTTTATTCAATATTTAATAATATTACATTTCCAGAACGTCCGGGGCGTTACAAAAATCTTCTTATAAGCTATAGACTCATTTGGAGGATTTACTTGGGAGATATGATATCCAGAACAACTCTGGAGGCTCGAGTTTAATATGTTTGATCGAAGATTTAGGAAAGCGCTATGTTAGAATATGCTAACGAACTCGTCATTCTGGAGACTTGGGATTCTCAGAAGTATTTCAGCAAGGCTTTTGTAATTAGTTACGCTTTCAGTTAAAGTGGAATTTCGGAAGTTACTTTGAAAGATGTTTTTGGTTACATAAGTTGGTTGGATTAGCACCTCGGGACCAATATCATGCAACCAACTGTAGTTTTGGTATCCTTTTTATCGTAGTGAATCTTCTGACACTTTAGGAAGAAAACAACATAACCTTTCGCGTGTTCTTGTCTTAGGATTTATAATCGTTTGTTCTCGTGCATGATCTTTATCATCATTACTCTTACTATTATATTTGTTGTTATAACCTCCCTTTTTTGTATTAGAGCAGCACATCAAATTTCCTGGTCTAATTCTTTTGATTTCTTGAATTCTACACTTTTGTTTTATCTGTCACTTAGTACGATATTTACCTTGCCATACATTTTTAAAAAAATTAATAACTTTTCTACAATGATTATGCTTTACTACTGATTTTGGCATGCTTTTTATTTATTCTATTGAATCACGTTATTCAAGAAGGTAAAATAAATTGGGTTGAGTAAATCTGTGTTAGGATGGTAGCACGTGTTATGGCGTGATACATCTTGATACAATGTTCATTGTATTAGTCAGTTCATTAAACTTTAGTCTGAGTTAATTTTTGATCGTATTGATTTACACACTGTATAACTTGGAATTTGTGCCTTTCGCTTGTCACTTTTGCTTATCATGTTTCAAGTGAGCCACTGACTTTTGAATCGCTTCCAACTATCATAACTGAACGTTGTGGTTGTCTTTTCGGAAAAAAAGTTTTTCCCATCTTGCAACTGTTCAGTAAATATCTTAAAGTTTTTCAATCTGACTTCACATTTTGGCATACGTGCCTCGAGGTTTGGACGAATTTGAGACCTTATGTTTTCTTTTATTTATTTATTGAAAAAGAGAAATTTTGGATTTTGTGAGTTTCAACTCTTATTCAAACAACTTTTTTCAGTTTGATGACTTCAATCTTTTGGGGTCATTGGTGCTTGTTGTGTTTTAAATTGCAAATTGAGAGAATCGGTTTTCAAATCATATGCCTTGTGCAAATCTCTTTGTGACCCTTAGCTACTTCCCGAATTTGGTGCTAATCTAACATCTTTCTCGTTTCCGTCTTATTGATGTCATCATCTTAGGTGATCACTCCTCTTTCCTTTGAGTTGTGACTAGAGTTTTGAACATATCCATTTAGCGACGAAATAAACCTTTCAAGTGACGACATGAGTTAGTGTGTTGGAAAAAATTGAGGTGAGTTACCCACATTTGTCAACGACCACCGAGGATTTGACGAACTCCCATTTTTACTTCTCGGATATCAGCTTTATACTCAAGTTTTTTATCTGAAGTATTTATCCTTTTGGGTTAGTTTTACTGCTAGCCCCAAGCTAAGAGTCGAATCGCCTTTTTGGATTGGATATGACCACCACGTTTCATCCAACATTAATGCCTACCATTCTTAACCCCTAAGATGTTTCCAAGTTTTGCACCCATGACCTTGTCGGTGCATTCAGTAGTTAACAATTCAGACTTTACTATTGAACGATACCCCTGATCGTTTGGGCTGTGGAAATTAAGTTTTGATGGGAATCGTAGGTACATATACGGTTGGACCTTCTCCTGGAACCCTATCCACGGATTTTGTACTTCGACTTTTTCAGGGTTTGCCTTGATTTAGTCTACTTCAAAAGAAGTTAGCACACACTTATCTTAGTCAATATGTTTAACTTCACGAGAATTAGGAGTACGGAAGGAAGCATCTTGTTGGATCCTAAGCAGAGAGTTATTCCCTTTTGCGATGCTTTACCATTGGATTTCAACACTTGGTTGGTGGTTTTGCATTTTCATAGTTTGGTGAGTATTCAAGCTACCAACCCTTTCTTTGTGCTTTTAATCGAGATAGAAACAACGATGAACTCAATCTTTTTTCTAACTCTAAGTGCGAGCAGGGCATTTCCTTCCCATAGGTTTGAGAGACGACATCACCTCGACCTTAGACGTAGTGTCTTTTAGATTGATCACATGTTGTGTGGTTGACCAACAACTTTCTTATCGATGCATAGGAACCTGATTTAGTTCTAGCTCACTATGGCGTTTGGGAACGAAACGATACTTAACCCAGAAAAACGTTGAACATTTCTAAATGAGAACCATAACTTACCTCTGTTTTAGGAGAACCATCCTGGTAAACTTAGATTCTGTCACCTTTTTCCCCACCTCTTGCTTACATGGTTTGGTGTCTTCCTTGGATGATTATTCCCCTTTAAGTTAGACGGGACCCTCTTGCCAGGAACAATTTGTCATGGTTGTTTGTAGACAAAACGAGTTAGCTAGACCCTTGGTGTTAACTTTTGACTAGGATGAGAAGCAGGGCCGGCCATTATAGGGGCAAGAGGGGCGTAAGCCCTGGGCCCAAAATAATGGAGGGCCCAAAATTTTCAAATTTTTTTTATATTAAAAAAAATGAAGGGTCTAAATTTTTCACAATTTTATTGAAAAAAAAAATAAAGAAAAGAAGAATGAGAACATATCAAATTTGAGATGTGGAATGTCGACTGCGGTTCAATAAAGGGCCCTCTCAATCCGATTTCTTCCATAATGGTGGCATGAAGTCCAATGTTTCAATCAATTTGTGTTTCAATCCATTAATGTTTCAATCGATTTCTACTTCGTAGTCTCTCACTATTGTTCTGACTTGTGTCTCACTCCGGTTCAAGTTTCAGACTCTATAGTTAAGTTTTATTTTTCCTTTTCGTCCTTTGATTTCCTTTGATCTTTCACATGCGGTCCGATGAATTTCTAATTTTTTTCCTTTCCAAATTATGAGTTTTTTGGTCAAATTTCTATTAATTAATTGGGGTATTCCTTTCTTCATTCGATCACCTACGGAAGAGAAAATGAAGGAACTAAAATTTCGTTCAGATTGGTAATCTAGTCAAAGCACATAGGCTTTTTGATTCGTTGACTGAAAAGATTACTGTTATATGAGTAGCTTTGTTTTCTGAATATCAAATCACATAAATGCAAAACTGTATTTGAACTCTTACGTGAATTAAGGGAAAATGAACCAATAATTCTTGATGCTGCAATTCTTATAAGTGTGCTTGGTGCTTGTGCAATACAAGCTACTCTGGATCCATGGAAGTAAATTGATGCCTACATTTTAAGGAAGATAATTAAGTCGAAAAGAAGTTGTTTAACAATTTGGTTGATATGTACTCATAATTTTTTTTTTAATAATTAAGTATATAAATTAAGGCCCATTTTTTTACTCTTGCCCTAGGCCCCTGTACGTTTGGACCGGCACTGATGAGAAGAACATTGAGATTAGTTTGACGGAATATCTAGTGGCCCTACCGTCGTATTCAAAATGCATTACCAGTTTGAATTGTGCTTGAGATTACAAGATTCACGACTGATTATTAACTTGGGATAAGGTTGTTTGGTTGAGCTTTAGTTGTAAAATTTGGGAATAACTGACTGGGTTTGTATCTTTGTTAGAAAAAAAAAATTTAGTGTTGAGAAATCCTAGTCGCTGCCCTTGCCTGTTCCGTTAAGCTTTTGCTAATAGACATTCACTTGTTAAGTAAATGATTGAGTTTCACCCTCGATTAAGTTGGTAATCATTATTAAGGAGTTGGCCTAGGCGTCTCGAGAGAGGGGGTGATGAGTGTGTATTTTTTTCTTGAGTTGTAAGATTTCACTTCATCCCTTAAATTCTTTCGAGGAATTGGTTAAGCTTACATTAAGATTTTTTCCTTCCTGTTTTTTCCTAGTGTCACCTGAGTAGTAGAGTGACGTTTCTATACCATTGAACCACCATACCATTCAGCTTTATAGGGATCGAATCTTGGACATATCTTGAGTAATATCGAACGTAGATTTGGGACTTGAAGTCCTTCGTATTTAGCAGAAAGTTAGGCGGACTTTAAGATTGCAATTTGGAAGGATTTTACCATGATTGGGATTGACAAGGATATCAGTATCCTTACCTTGATAATCACTTGGAGATTGTGATATAAGGACTATTATGTTGTCATCCCATTTATTCCTTTCCGGGAGCATTATCGTAGTTTAAGTCATATTGGGTTACTATTTGAAGCTTGGAGCCTTGCGAAATTTGTTATTTTGTTACCCGATGTGCGCTTTAGATGGCTATTAGAAGGAATCGACTCGTCGATTATTCATAGTGGTTGAATTAGTAAGAACCTTAAGTGACCGTTAGCGACGAAGTTAGTCACTAGTATATCAAGAAACTTGTTTATCACTAGGAAGATTGGTTTGTACCCATAAGATCGAGTGCTTGAGATTAATGAGCTTGATGTTACTAACCATTACCTAGATGCATGTGCATAGATTGGTTGGACGAGAAACAGGAACACGTTAGCCCGAGTTAGAACAATGGAGACTAGTTAGTCGCTTATCACACTTGAATTCGTTTGGGAAGGAAAACTTACATTCGAGGGTGCGATGTTATTCAAAGGAGACTCATTGTTACCCTATGAGTCTGTACAAGGCATTCAGAAAACTATCTAGGAAGACTCTGATTTGTTGTGTTACTTAAGGACAATGTACATTGCGAAATGTGAAGTTCTAATTGGAGCGACACATAAGTAGTTGGATGTAAGAAACTAGTGAACTACTCGAGGGAGAGACTTTTGTTCGTTCGGTCATTGGAGAAAGTTGAATTTTTGGTTGTGACGTGCGAGAATTCGAGTAACTATTAGGGTTATATTCCTCGAAATTTTTTTAAGGGGGTAGACTGACATGAAGCACCCCGATTCCACCCCGAAAACCGAGGTAAATCTTACTCCCGTCTGACAACCCAAAACGAAAGACCGAAATGACCTGACGAAAACCACAAATTACATTGTCAGACGCCAGAGTCAACCGTTATACAGAGCATAGTACCAAATAAAGGAAAACAAAACCGATACACAGAGTACACGCACAACGGTAAAACTGAAACCACTCCGGTGAAAACTCTCGAGTATTCTATGCCTCCGACCCTGCCTCAACGTCAACCCCCGTGCTAGCTCAATGACATGGAGGGCAATTAAAAACCAGAAAAGTGTGAGTGGACCAGAAACAATGAAAGTTTCGAAAACCTTTTCATAAACAAACCAAGGTTTTAGCCCTCCGTTTTGAAAACATGCATGCATAACCCTATTAAGTAAACACAGCTATAAATCACATAGTAATCATCATAAAAACATTTATAATTCACAAAATAGGCATCTTGAAAACAGTACGATAAAACATAAATCCAAGTCATCATTATCCGATCAAACCTGCTGGACCTATCCGAGTCTTTAAACTCCCGAGTCTTTAAACTCAAGCCAGGCCTCAATAATCCGAGTCTTTAAACTCCGAGTCTTTAAACTCAACAGGCCTACGGGGGAAATATCAATATATCCGAGTCTTTAAACTCCCGAGTCTTTAAACTCAATTCGGGTCTTTAAACCCAATCCGGGCCCGTCCCCCGTCAATCACAATATCCGGGTCTTTAAACCCAATAATTAGATCCAGAAAATCCAATCCAAAACCATTTGAAAACCAATTCTAAATCCGTATCCAAACTCTAATCCGAAATCACTGGTCTGATGCCCTTCCGGCATCCAGAACCGTCACTCCGAACCCAAATCCGGAATTCCACTTATCAACTTTAAAACCCAATTTCGCTTTCCGAAATCCGATCCTAAAACCGAAAACCTTGATCATCAAATCATGTATCAAAATCCACTTATAATCATTGAAAATCACTTATCATTTGAAATCCCAAAATCATGGCATCGAAATCAAAAATAAAAGCTTCCTCGTAAAACGTGCTGAAAACCGTAGCTTTCTCGTAAAACGTGCAATTATATAAAATAGTTATAACATATTCGATAATCATGAAATCACATGTAAAACCATAAAACAATTATAGAAAAACAGTTATGCATGCTCAATTATAGAGAAGTGGTCCACTCACAGATACCGGGCACGTCACTCGCGTCCCGTACGTTCCATACGTTCCTCGTCCGCCTCGGGGATTCCCGAACTTGTCACAAGGCACCAAAATACGTCACTAACACGTCCACCAAGGTTCTCCTAATTCCCCATGAAATTCCCCGGGTTCTAAACGTCACGAATCGAGACCCTAAACCTTCGATCCCGTAGAACTAACTCGAATCGACGTCTGATTAACCCGAAACCTATCTCAAAAGATTTGTTATAACATCTAGACCAAAAACCTAGTTAGAAATTTCCCCAGAAAAAGCCCCACGCGCCGCCCAAAGTGTCTGCGCGTGGGACTCACGCGCCTGAACAGAAACACTGTTCATCTTCAACCTCGAAACCGTGCACTGTTCCAGACCGGCGTGGCCGGTTCTCCGCCGTCCGTCCACCATTTTTGTCACTCTTTCCACCATTCTCTTCATCCTCAACCCAGCAACCTATTCCCCACAACCAAACACGACAACACGACCTACAACTCACCTCCCCAACTCGAAATAGAAACCACCCGTAAGCCCCTGTTCTTCAATCCGAACACCCGTGTCACCCCACATCACGGCTTCGACATCTACAGGTTCCTAAGGACCTAAGGAGTCGATTAGTGTTGATACCATATCGACCGACCACCCTAGCACAGGTCCCGCCAGGACAGGAAGGCCGCCGACCGATCGCCTGATCGGCACCCTCACGACCCACGATCCGCCGATCGGCACCATACTGCAGACCCGCCATTCGGCACCTGACAGTGAACAGACAACAACTGGCTGCGACAGTCACCTAACCAACTCTGCCACACTAACTCCCTGACGGAGGCAGGTTGGGACTCCAGCTGGCGCCTCCTCCGGATGTCCAGGGCTTGTCAGACGGCTCCCAGCCACAAGGCACCACCTGCTCCCGTAACAGTAGCCCACCTACCGTAGTTATGGCTACTATAAATACCCCGAAACCCTTCACAAAGGTGAGACACTCAGAACCGATCCAGAGCACTGTATTTACTTGCCGCTCGGCATTCAGATACTAACTTAGGCATCGGAGCCCCTTTGGCCGACACCACACCGGTGTCTAGTTTTGCAGGATCCCTGCCGAACCACAACGCCCCCGGCGGGCCCGAGACACCACGCGGCTGATCCTAGAACCCCCAGAGGGTCTCATCGAGTTGGTCATTTCAGGATCAAACAATTGGCGCCGTCTGTGGGAAAGAAAGACCAACACCCACTAACTCACATACCCCTGCTCGACCCTCCACCGACGAACAATGTCTGCCGAACGGGATGACGGTGAGCTCAACAACACCCCTTAGGGAGATCGCGGCCGAACTCGAGCCAGCTTACCTTCCGATGACATTCTCGAGATGCTGAGGACCCTCCGGTCGGAGGTTGCCGAACTCAGGAAGAGCAACGCTGCCATCGATAGCAGGAACCACGTATGGGGGGAACAGCATGGAAGCACCCTGGCCATCTTGCAGTCTACACGCGAGGAACTGGAGGAGCAGCGGGAGGCAACCAAACGGGCCTTAGCCGCTGCGTCTCGTCGGCCGGAGTTCGATGCCGGCCGGGTCGAGATCGGTGACGCCTGCCGACCGGAGGCGTCCGGTCGCCTACTCTTCCACCAGACCGACATGCCTGGCCTCTCGGGAACACAGATCTACCGTGACGCCCGCGAGCTGCTCGACAGGAGGCAGACGCAGACCCCGGCCAACCGTCTGACTTACCCGACCTACCACTGGGGAACGGCTCACCGTCTATCTTTCTGTCTCCACATCTCCTGTCAGCTTCGTCCTCGTCACGAGTCGGGACGGCGCGGAGTTCCCAGTGTACTATGTCAGCAAGGCGTTTCAGGACGCAGAGACCCGGTACAACGACCTGGAGAAGTTGGTCTTTGCCCTCATTGTGACGGCCCGGCGCCTCCGCCCATACTTTCAGGCACATCCCATGTTAGTCCTTACTAACAAACCCCTTCGCCAGGTGCTCCAAAAGCCAGACACTTCGGGGCGACTCGTCAAATGGACAGTGGAGCTTAGTGAGTTCGATATCACATTCGCCCCAAGACCAGCTGTCAAAGGACAGGTCATCGCTGACTTCCTTTCCGAATTCACATACAACACAACGCAGCACATGCCCGACACTCCGGATCCCAATATTGCGGCACCCGCCCCTCCTATCTACGAGTCGCCAACCCCGTCCACCTTGGACCCCGCCCTACCAATTTGGACTCTCTACGTGGACGGATCCTCCTGCCATACCGGCTCTGGCGCCAGCCTCGTACTCAGCACACCTACTCAGGAACGGCTGGAGTACGCGTTGCGTTTTGGGTTCCAGGCTTCCAACAACGAAGCCGAGTGCGAAGCCCTCCTTGCTGGCCTCTGGTTGGCCACCGACCTCCAAGCACAACAGCTGCAGGTTTACAGTGACTCCCAGCTCGTCGTCCGACAAATCAACAGCCTCTATGATGCCAAAGACGCCTCCATGACCTGATACTTGGCAAAAGTGCAGTCCCTACTCCGCCACTTCCGCGGCTACGAGGTCATTCAAATACCACGGTCGGAAAACAGCCACGCCGATGCCCTGGCCCGCCTGGCCTCCTCCATCGACGACAAGATAGGTCGCCGTGTTCCCGTCGAATTTTTGGCATCCCCGAGCACAAACGAGCAACCAGTCCTAGTCGCAACACAAGAAGCCTCTTGGATGGACCCCATTGTCCGGTACCTCACCATGGCCGAACTCCCGCCCAACCGCAACGAGGCCCGACGCATCCAACGCCAGTCCGCACGATACACCATGGCGCATGGCCACTTATACCGACGGGGATTCGACACCCCCCTCTTCAAGTGCCTCCCTACGGACCGGGGCATTGCGGTGCTCCGAGAAATTCACCAGGGAATCTGCGGTAACCACTCCGGACCCAGGTCCCTAGCACATAAAGCCTTTCGGCAGGGATACTATTGGCCCACAATGCGCGCCGACTCTATGGCCATCACTCAACGGTGCGTTCCATGCCAACGGTGCGCCCCTGTACCTCATTCTCCTGCTGAGCGACTCACTCCCATGCTCAGCCCCTGGCCCTTCTCTCAATGGGGACTGGACCTCATCGGCCCCATGCCACGAGGAAAGGGCGGCGTCGAACACGCAATCGTTGCGGTGGACTATTTCACTAAGTGGGCCGAAGCAAAGCCCCTCAAAACAATCACGGCCGCCCAGGTCGAGAGCTTTGTTTACCAGAACATCATCTGTCGCTTTGGTATCCTACACACGATCGTCACGGACAATGGCACTCAGTTCGATTCTGTCCGTTTCCGACACTTTTGCGCCATCTATGGCATCCAGCTCTGCTTCGCCTCGGTGGCACATCCACAGGCTAACGGACAGGTGGAAGCCGTAAACAAGCTCATCAAACACAACCTCAAGGCTCGACTTCACAACACCCCGAAAGGCCAATGGTCCGACCTCCTATCCGATGTTCTCTAGTCCTACCAGACATCCTACCGGACATCGACACAGGAGACACCCTTTGCCTTGACTTTCGGGAATGAAGCTGTCGTTTCCGTGGAAATTGGGGAGACCTCTTATAGGGTCCTATCCTACGATCCACAGGAGAACCCGTGAACAAGCCAATCTCTGCAACATGGCGCACAAACAGCGAATCGCTCACTACTACAACTCTCGCGTTCACAGATGCAGTTTCCAGGTCGGTGACTGGGTCCTTCGCAAGGTTAGCGTGGCCACTAGGGAGCGTGCTGATGGGACCCTCGGGCCCACGTGGGAGGGCCCCTACCTGGTTACTCGAATTTGTCGTCCAGGCACTTATGAGCTCCAGACTATGGATGGACGGTCGCTTACACACCCGTGGCATGCGGATCATCTCAAGTTGTTTTATAATTAAAAACACACCCCATGTACATTGCTTTACGCTTTGCTGTAATTCGACTTGGCTATCTCCAGTCGAACTTGCCTTTCCGGCAAAATGTTCTTTCATTTATCTAAGTGTTAGTCTAGTCCTCAACTACAAGTAGCCTATCCCCTATTGCCGATCGGCACTTTCGGTGACACACACGGCACCTACTTTACCTACCGACACAGGCTTACTTGGTCCACACAGTCAAGTTCAATTAGCTTTCGCTATTACGATCTTATTTCGGTGGTTATGTCCATTACGGTTCGGGTTTATGATCATGACTGTTCGGTCCTTATCTAATCTACAACCCCATGAAACGGCATGCCTACTCATGTGAACAAACCCACGAAGTACTCGCCCATCGGCAGTTAGCATTCCAAAAAAAAAAAAACGACGTGTCATCGCACGGTGCACAGTGATAGATAAAGTCCAACCTTCATTGATTTCATTACCGACCTACATTTACACGGGGCATTCCCCGGATTACAGGAAACACATGCTCATCTAAAAGACAAAGGTACAAGGGCACGGTCCGCTAAACGGCACCTCCATCCCTCAAACGACCACCACCTCCACCTCCTCCTCCCCCGCTCTGTCCTTCCCAGAGGACGACGCAACAGCATCCTCCCCGCCAGCGCTCGACACCTCCCCTTCACCCGCCGCCGGACCGACTTCGGGGTCCTGCCCCTCCAGGGCGAACGTCTTGGTCAGCGCTGGGGGCTCATCCAGCCATGAGAAGTTGAGGGTGACGCCTGGGTTGAAGAACAGCACCCGCTGCACGCAATCATCTTCCACTTCAGCTAAGGCCAGGTCAAGATGATTGGCATACACAGGGTCGGCCATAAAATCCTCCAGGGTCTTCTGCCGGTCGGCAGCGAGCAGGCCCCTCAACCTCTCCACTTCTCCCTGCAGCTCCCCCAGGATCTTTTCTTGCTCATTCAGCTGCAGGGAGAACGCGTGCGCCATCTCCTCCCGTTCGACGATGCCCCGCTCGGCCACCTCCGCTCGGGACCTCTCCCGTTGGAGCTCCGCCTCCAGCTCTGCCACCCGGCGCCGAGCAGCATACCCCTCATTTTCCCGCGCACGCAGCTTCTCCTCCCTCTGCCGCGCGGCTGCCTGCTCGGCCTCCAGCCTCTGCATGCGCCGAGAGGCTTTCTGCAGGGCCACATAGGTCTGCCCAAAGCACTGCCGAACCATGCACACTTGTCAGCAAACATACATCCAATAAATACACAAACAAAAAGCCAACTCACACGAACACTCACATGGGCTTGCTCGGCGAGCAGGGCCGCGAACCGACCCGAGTGGGAGCCGGTGCTGATCTGCTCCATCTCTGCCGGCGTCACCTGGGAGCCGAGCACAAAGGCATTGACAACCAGCGCCAATGACCTGTGCATCTGCTGTGTGACCGGCACCCACGCCTCCCCGGGCCTTGCCGACCGAACAACCTCCCC
This sequence comes from Prinsepia uniflora, assembly GCA_032719365.1. Lineage (NCBI taxonomy): Eukaryota > Viridiplantae > Streptophyta > Magnoliopsida > Rosales > Rosaceae > Prinsepia > Prinsepia uniflora. Next base: position 19,817,832 of record CM064868.1, read on the forward strand.
CGTCTCTACGGGATCCATGAAGACGGAAGCAATGCCGGGTACGCTGTTCGGCACCCTTTCCTTGGCCGGCGGCGGTATCTCCACCCTGGCCTCCTTAGCCCTTTCCATCGGCGCCTCGGGAGCCTTGAGGGCCGCCTCCCTCTTGCGTCGGCGGTCGGAGCCCTCTCCCTCCGACACCCCTGCCGCCGGGGGAGACTGCCTAAGCCGCGCCTCCTTCAGCTTCCTCTGGCGCACACTCACACACTCACAAGGATCACACTTCCTTGTAATTTTATCGATTCCTCCCTCAATCTCACTCTCTGTTTCTCTCTTGTGCATGACTACACAAACACACACACACGACCCTTTTTAATTTTGCACCGTGCACAACCCTAGAACCCACTACACACACCCCACGTGTCATCCATCCCATGGCCTAATTCCAAAATATCCACTTGCACCTGTACACTTGTCCTCATCCTATTTGCACAAATCTCAATGCACCAAAAGACCAAAATACCCCTACGAATCAAAATTACCATTTTGCCCATCACCGTTCTAGACCTGTATCTCGCCCGTCCAATGTCCGATGAAGGCATGCCGCCTGTCGTTGAACTCAGGATGACGAGCTCTACCTAACGTTCCTAGGTCTACGCGTAAAAACCCTATCGTGTGAAAAGTCATCTTTTCCCCCTTCGTTTAACCAAATTACGAAAGTGCCCTCAACCTTCCGAACATCACAACTTCCTTCTCGGATGTCGTAATCGGACGTGCCACCTGTCTAAGGACTCGTGACGCCCAAAACTACGTCACGGTCATCGGTCAATGCCCAATTGACAGCCCGAACTAAAAGTCAACAATTTGCCCAAACTAAGGGCAAAATCGTCATTCTACGCCAAAGTCCAAAAGTAACCAACTAAACACCGATTAGACTCACTAATCCGTTACTAATCACTTTACTAATCCCGACTCTCGTTACGGGTCGTTACAATCCACCCTCCTTAAAAGAATTTCGTCCCCGAAATTCCACAGCTCGTACCTAGGTGTGGGGTCTCCTATCCGGTGGTCAACTCTCGCCAAACCAACTACTACTCTGAACAGCTTCCCACCTATCATCTCCACCTTGGGTATTTCACAACACCCTACTACTAGTTCAACACTTTTAACCCTCTCTCAGTACAACTAGAACTTCATGGTGTACGCAAGGGAAACTCTATGAAAAGAAACAAAGGTATTTTAAAATACCTCATTTAGAGTACCCAAACAGAGTCCATAGAGTACATCCTCACGTACAACCACCTACCTTCCGGAAACCAGCTCAAGTTCTAAACCAGACTCCCGGTCTCTTGGTAACTCAACCACTACCCACCTTCTCACTCTAACAACGACCACTCAACTCCAGAATCCATCCAACCCTACTTGTCTCACCCAATAGGGAATCCTACCTACTGACTCACTACTTCACCTTCACGTCCCTCGACTGCTGCTTCGATCGCCTGGTAGGAATAAATCAATAAAGACCTAAAGGCAATCCTAGATTGTGGGTTCTATTCAATAACCTCATATCGATCAGTTATAGTCACTCCTTTCTAATTCCTTCTGTCATCCTTCAACGGAACTCACCGGGGTTCTCAACCTCGTCACTTCAAGTCACCTAGGGAAAGTCCTAGACTCTACCCCGAAACCAAACGAAACTGTGTACAACACAACCAAGGATAGTAAAAGTACCTGTCACGGCACCGGGTGCTGACTGAGCCTCCTGCTGAGTCATCGCAAACACTCGGGCCTGGGGTCCTGACGATCTACCACGTCCCCTCGAACTACTGGTGGCACCACCACCTCCTCTGGTGCCTGCTGTCCCTGACACTGACGCCGTGCTTCGTCCAGGCTCCGCTGCTCTTCGGCCTACACCACCCTCCTGGGGTAACAGCGGACACTCACGTCGGAAGTGACCTCGCTCCCCACTGTAGTAACAAACATCTCGACTGGTAGGACCAGGTCTCCCTGTAGACACAACAGACGTCGCACTGGCTTGCGTAGTCGGCTGTGCTCGGTAACCACGGAACCCTGAACTCTGGAAACTACCAGGTCTGTCAAAATGATCATCGCCCGCTGACGATGCTCCACTGTAGTTGCCCCTTTTCGGTGTCCTTTGACTCGAAGCTCCAGAAAAAGGTGGCTCCTGGTGTCGTACCGGAAAGCTAGCCTCAACCCTCACCGCAGCATCCGACAACTCTCGGAGGGTCGCAAACGATCCAGCCGTCATTATGGCTTGAATCTCATCTCGCAGGCCCAACTCAAACCTACGGCACTTCTCGGCTTCAGTGGCCACAAACGCAGGAGAAAAACGAGACAACACCTGAAACTTCTGTTCGTACTTAGCCACACTCATACTCCCCTGTTGGAGCTGCAGAAACTCAGCCTTCTTGGCATCATGGAAAGAACGAGGGTAATACTGATCCAGAAACCGCTCCCTAAACGTCTCCCAGGTCACAGTGTGGGCGTCCTAGCCAGACAACTCGAGGATATACCACCACTCGTACGCCGCACCATCCAATAAAAAGGTAACCAGTAACACTCGATCCTTCGGTGGGCAATGCATCACTGCGAAAATCTGCTCAAGTCTCGTGATCCACCTCTGGGCTTCCTCAGGATCCGCCCCACCACTAAAAGTCGTAGCCCCGAGCCGCTGGGCTCGTTCAATCGTAGCACTCTCCTCATCTCTTGCCGCGTCTTCAGGTCGCGGAGGGGGTTCACGTCTTGGAGGTATGGTCAACCGCACGCTGAAAGAGGCATAGAATCCGTCAAACAACCTAAACACAATCTCGCAACATACACAAACCAACAAACCTATGCTCTGATACCAATTGACAGGACCCACCTCGATTCCACCCCTAAAACCGAGGTAAATCCTGCTCCTATCTGACAACCCAAAACGAAAGACCGAAATGACCTCACGAAAACCACAAATTACGTTGTCAGACGCAGGAGAATTTAAAACATCCAAAGTCAACCGTTATACAGAACATAGTACCAAATAAAGGAAAACAAAACCGACACACAGAGTACACGCACAACGGTAAAACTGAAACCACTCCGGTGAAAACTCTCGAGTATTCTATGCCTCCGATGCTGCCTCAACGTCAACCCCCGTGCTAGCTCCACTACCTGGAGGGCAATTAAAAACCAGAAAAGTGTGAGTGGACCAGAAAGAATGAAAGTTTCGAAAACCATTTCATAAACAAACCAGGGTTTTAGCCCTCCGTTTTGAAAACATGCATGCATAACCCGATTAAGTAAACACAGCTATAAATCATATAGTAATCATCATAAAAACATTTATAATTCACAAAATAGGCATCATGAAAACAGTACGATAAAACATAAATCCAAGTCATCATTATCCGATCAAACCTGCTGGACATATCCGAGTCTTTAAACTCCCGAGTCTTTAAACTCAAGCCAGGCCTCAATAATCCGAGTCTTTAAACTCCAAGTCTTTAAACTCAACAGGCCTACGGGGGAAATATCAATATATCCGAGTCTTTAAACTTCCGAGTCTTTAAACTCAATCCGGGTCTTTAAACCCAATCCGGGCCCTTCCCCCGTCAATCACAATATCCGGGTCTTTAAACCCAATAATCAGTTCCAGCAAATCCAATCCAAAACCATTTGAAAACCAATTCTAAATCCGTATCCAAACCCGAATCCGAAATCACTAGTCTGATGCCCTTCCAGCATCCAGAACCGTCATTCCGAACCCAAATCCAGAATTCCACTTTTCAACTTTAAAACCCAATTGCGCTTTCCGAAATCCGATCCTAAAACCGAAAACCTTGATCATCAAATCATGTATCAAAATCCACTTATAATCATTGAAAATCACTTATCGTTTGAAATCCCAAAATCATGGCATCGAAATCAAAACTCAAAGCTTCCTCGTAAAACGTGCTGAAAACCGTAGCTTTCTCGTAAAACATGCAATTATATAAAACAGTTATAACATATTCTGTTGTAACGACCCGTCCCTAATTTCAAGATTAGATTAGTGACTAATCACGTTTAGTGAGGCTAATCCATAATTAGTTGGGCAAAATCGGATGAACGATGCAAAATGACAGTTTTGCCCCTAGTCGTGGCAAAATGTTGACTTTTTATTCGAGAGGTCAAATGGACTTTGACCGATGTCTGTGACGTAGTTCGTGACGTCACGAGTTCATAGGCAGGTAGCACGTTCAATTCCGACATCCGTGGAAGAAGTTATGACGTTCGGAAGTTTAGGGGCATTTTGGTAATTTTGGTTAAAATGGGTCAAATGTTGAATTTTTAACCGGGATGTCTGATGGCCGAGGGCCAACGAGCATTACGTAGATAAGGACGATACGAATCCATAAACAGGCGGCACGTCGAATTCGGACGTTCGACGACGAAATTACGGTTCACGGAAGTTCAAGTGCACTATTGCACGAATTACGAAACGAACTAACTTTTGGACTCTAGTGGGGCCCTGATATTTATGGAGGCCCAATGGATGAGTGACAAGTGTCACCCATCCATTGTACAGCCCACACATATTCATGCATCGACCATCCATTCCATTTTTCTTCATTTCAAACACAACCCACCTGATCTCACCATTTCTCTCCATCTTTGTGCAACCCAAACCCATCCAACCTTCAAACCATGACCAGCTGGGAGGAACAGAGAGTGAGAGGAAGACCATGGATGTGGTGGCCGGCCCAGGACGGCGCCGTCGTGGGCGGTGGAGCCACAAACCCGAGAGGTTCACGGTTAGGCCCAATTCTTTCCATTTTTCAATTCTTGCATTATGGTTGCTTTTGGGTGCCTGGGAAGTGATTGTTAGGTTGCTAGGGACTTAATAAGAAGGTTTCTAGGGTGGTTGGACGGTTGTGAGGCCGTGGGTGCAGTTTTGGAACCTTGAACCGTATGGTTCAAGAATTAAACCATGGGTTTTGTGTAGTTTTAGGTAGTTTTAATGAGTAGAAATGATAGGGAATGAAGAGATATGAATTATAGGATTAATTAGGGGAGGAAAAACACTGAACTGGTCACGCCGATTCAGCATAGTGCATGAACAGTGAACCGGTTCAGCACAGTAACTGCTGGAGGTAGGAGACGATGAACAATATTTTCGACCTTCTTGGGGCGCGTGAGGGCGCGTGGGCCATAATTTGGGGAAGTGTTCAACATATGAAATCTTATATTCGATGTAACGAAGATTTTTGGACTGGTCTCTCGTCAATCGAAAATCGTTTCGATAGGTTTCGGGGTGTCCGAAGGTTTAAGTTCGGTTTAAAAATAGTTAAAAGTTCGGGAAAATTACGGGGCTTTGGTAGGAGGTTAATTAAGTAGTTAGTAACCTTCTATTAAAATTTAGACAGGTTTGGGAGTCCTGGTGATAGCGATTGGCTCGGGAGAGCCTATGACACGCAAATCGAGGCGGCTGCTCGGACGGTCTGTGAGTGGACCTTGATTTCTAAACTGTGATGCATGCATAAATATTTTATATGGATTATGATTGTAATTATATGATATGGATGTGGATATTGGTGAATTATATGCTTTCACGCATTTCAATGCGATTTATGTGCTTGCACGTAAATCGAGGTTTTCCGATTTTACTCTGATTTTCCATTCTTATGGTTTGGAAATGGTTTAATGAAATGATTTTGGATTTGAAAAGGTAAACTCGGATTCGAAACCCATTTTATTTACGAAATCGGGCACGAGGCCCAGTTGGTTTACGAATAGGACTTGAGGTCTAGTTTGGATGTGGATTCGGGCCTAGGGCCCAGTTATGTGTTACAAATGGTTTTTACGGGTCATGACGGTTTATGGAAACCGGCATGAACCCTTGAAATGGATTTACGGGTCATGACGGTTTATGGGAACCGGCATGAACCCATGAAAGGATTTTATGGTTCATGACGGCTTATGGGGGCCGGGCATGAATCCTCGAAAAGTTTAAAGAATGATTTCAAAGGTTTTTCATATGCCATCCTTTATATATGATTGTCTCCTCCGGGGAGGGTCGTTGGCCTGGGTGGACCCCGGAGTAGTCACGGAGCACTGACTGAGTGGAGTCGCCCTCCAGTTGGGTTCCTTACTCTCAGGATGGGCATGGTTCGTTACCTCCAGGGAGGGTCATTGATCTACGGACATTGACCTGGGTGGACCCTGGAGAGACTTGGGTTTGAGACCCCGGTTAGCACACGTGTAGCTTTATTTTACCATGACAGGTTCTGGATATGAAATACAATGGATAAACATGATTTCAATTGGTTTGGGAAATTGAGTTTATAATGATAAATGAATCTGAGCGGAGATTCCACGTATGTTTACTATACTATGGTTTTCTGTAAATGGTTTTGGGCAGGAGCCCGGGTGACTTGTATTTACAGAATTTGGGGTTGAGACCCTAATTATGGATGTTTTAACATATATGATTCGATAAATGGTTTAACTATGCATGCATGCTTTTTAGTGAAGGGTATAAAGTTCTTTTATGAAATATGTTTTATAAACACTTTATTTTTGTCCACTCACAATCTTTCTGTTTTTAATACCCTTCAGGTTGACATCGGATGTGGACTGTAGCAGAGACCGAGATATCAAATGCCTCCTCCGGATCCTGGGTACTCTGATAGCTTGGGAGGGCAAAGGTCGGAAATATCCCTTGTTTGACACTTCGTGTCAGACGGGAGCAGGGTCATCTCTCGTTAATCTCCGGGGGATTGGGATGGGTCCTGTCATCGATAATCATGAAATCACATGTAAAACCATAAAACAATTATAGTAAAACAGTTATGCATGCTCAATTATAGAGAAGGGGTCCACTCACAGATACCGGGCACGTCACTTGCGTCCCGTACGTTCCTCGTTCGCCTCGGGGATTCCCGAACCTGTCACAAGGCACCAAAATACGTCACTAACACGTCCACCAAGGTTTTCCTAATTCCCCACGAAATTCCCCGGGTTCTAAACGTCACGAATCGAGACCCTAAACCTTCGATCCCGCAGAACTAACTCGAATCGACGTCCGATTAACCCGAAATCTATCTCAAAAGATTCGTTATAACATCTAGACCAAAAACCTAGTTAGAAGTTTCCCCAGAAAATGCCCCACGCGCATGAACAGAAACACTGTTCATCTTCAACCTCGAAACCGTGCACTGTTCCGGACCGGCGTGGCCGGTTCTCCGCCGTCCGTCCACCATTTTTGTCCCCCTTTCCACCATTCTCTTCGTCCTCAACCCAGCAACCTATTCCCCTCAACCAAACACGACAACACGACCTACAACTCACCTCCCCAACTCGAAACAGAAACCACCCGTAAGCCCCTGTTCTTCAATCCGACCACCCGTGTCAGCCCCCATCACAGCTTCGACATCTACAGGTTCCTAAGGACCTAAGGAGTCGATTAGCACTCACCAACTGCCTCGACTCGACCTCAGACTCCACGACTTAACGTCTGAAACAAAATAGAAAAACAGAGCAAATAGAGGAAGAAGAGCAATTACCTACTGGCCGTCAGCCTTCGTGCTCGCCGCCGCGTTCCCTGGAGTTCACAGAGCAGTCCCTGCTCCCCCTCGACTTTGATTGGATCAGAACACCGCAACACCACCACCAAACGCCCTCGACACTTTTCTGTTTTCCTGAGAACTCACCCTCGCCTCACACACAACCGTTCACTTCTCAGTCGTTTCAACACAACCCTGCACGCTCAACCTCCCTCTGAGCACACTCACACACTCACAAGGATCACACTTCCCTGTAATTTGATCGATTCCTCCCTCAATCTCACTCTCTGTTTCTCTCTTGTGCACGACTACACAAACACACACATGGCCCTTTTTAATTTTGCACCATGCACAAGCCTAGAACCCACTACACACACCCCACGTGTCCTCCATCCCATGGCCCAATTCCAAAATATCCACTTGCACCTGTACACTTGTCCTCATCCTATTTGCACAAATCCCAATGCACCAAAATACCAAAATGCCCCTACGAATCAAAATTACCATTTTGCCCATCACCGTTCTAGACCCGTATCTCGCTCGTCCAATGTCCGATGAAGGCATGCCCCCTGTCATTAAACTCAGGATGACGTGATCTACCTAGCGGTCCTAGGTCTACGCGTAAAAACCCTGTCGTGTGAAACGTCAACTTTCCCCCCTTCGTTTAACCAAATTACGAAAGTGCCCTCAACCTTCCAAACATCACAACTTCCTCCTCGGATGTCGGAATCGGGCGTGCCACCTGTCTACGGACTCGTGACGCCCCAAACTACGTCACGGTCATCGGTCAATGCTCAATTGATTACCCGAACTAGAAGTCAACAATTTGCCCAAACTAGGGGCAAAATCGTCATTCTACGCCAAAGTCCAAAAGTAACCAACTAAACACCGATTAGACTCACTAATCCGTTACTAATCACTTTACTAATCCCGACTCTCGGGACGGGTCGTTACATAGACTGTTACATCTCGTATCGAAATTTAGAAATTAGAAACGTAAAATTTCCAAATTACCCCCACAAGTGTTTTTGGGGCTCGATTTCTTCACTAATGGGCTACTTGATGGGTGTGTGGAGTATGAGTGTGTGTTTTTCTAGTCCGAAACAATATTTTAAGCCCAAGTCAACCTAAGCTTAATTGAAATCCCAAAAAGCATCCCAATTAGTCATAGACTCAGCTGGTGATAAATCATCTAAACTCTGTTGTGTCCTTTCTGAGTCATAGGAAGCTTAACCACAAAATCCATATTAATATGGTACCATTTCTATTTAGAATGGGAAGTGGCTGCAAGACTCAGTAAGGTCTCTACATTTCTAACTTAACCTACTGGCAAATCAAACACCTGCTTACGAACTCAACCATTTCCCTTTTCATGCCAGCACACTAATAGTGCTGCCTCAGGGTACGGTACATCTTGGTTCCTCCCGAATGCATAACATATGCAGAACTGTGAGCTTTTTCAAGTATTTCCATTTTCAACTCTAGATCCTCAAGCACACACAACTGGCCTTCCTTGAGTAAAGCTCATCTTCCATGAGCATAAAATCATGCATGTCCCCAGTCTCTACCTCCGACCTAATAATACAAAAAGTAAGATCCTAAAGTCGAGCAGTAATAACCTAGTCAATCAGGACATGCCTCAAATGGAAATTGGCTAACAAGCTCCTTGGTAATCTAGTCCAAGTACCACTCATACTCTCTGGAGTTCTACTAGTAACGGTAAGTGAACAATGCGCAAATAAGCTATAGAGCCTGCAAACTTCCTACTCAAAGCATAAGCTATTATGTTGGCTTCTCCTAGTGGCACACCTACTAACAAGGCAGTTAAGGCCTATTTATTTCTTGGTCAGCCGATTTAGAGATTGATTGTAGCTCAATGGCCCTTCAGTTGATTGCTTTAAAACTATTCAAACTGTACATATAACACATCACTAAGAGACCCACACAAAGTTTGCTCCACTACCACAACCAAGTTCCACGTAGAGTCCCATTAGTATGTATTTTACTTCGTCTAATAAACTAACATTGTTCCACGTAGAGTCCCATTAGTATGTATTTTACTTCTTCTAATAAACTAACATTAGGGTTGGGTGAAGTTAATTTGAATCGATCTTAGTTAATCTCGAAATTACAATCACATCATTCAATTGTTCATCAATTCAGTTGGAGTCGTTTTGAAGTTTGTACTCACTTTAACTTAAGTGAGAAATTTAACGTGGAATATGGATTGAAAATTTCGATTCTAGGTAGAGTACTTGAATCAAATTAAAATGTTGAAATCTGAACATTCCGAACACATTACATAATTTGTTTTCTTCTTACGCTCAGAAACAAGGTGCAAGGAGCAGACAAATAAAAAAAATGAACACAAACTAGTTTTGGTACGGTTTTTCCTCTCTAACCCGATTGAGACACGAAAATGCTACTCATTCTAACTTTTCTTTCTTCCCATTTGATTTTTCCAATTCCAAGTACTACACAATGATAGATTGGCAATGGGTTGACCCAACATTGCCTACACTCCATTGGCGAAGGCCTTGGGCAGCTTGGACCGGTCTTTCATATTTAGTCGGCTACAAGCATGTCTATGGCCCTAAACTTCCAAATGGAAACATCAAACTAACCCAGCCCATCTCCAAGCCCAGACCGATCATAGAATAAGGCCCAATGCCAACCCAACCTGCACAGCGCAGCATTGTGACACAACTACCCATAAGCATATAGAACACCAAAGGGCTCCAGTTATGTGGCATAATATCATTTCATAACTTGTAAGGAAAACAAAAATTAGTCTTATGAATCGTTATACCAAATAGCATGGTAAGTTATGTACTCTGTGCTTCCAAGAAAGCTTTGAAATCATTCCTAGCCTTGCGCAACCGCGGCGTGACGCAGGCGGCGGTCGGTGATCCGGTAGACGAGGATGTCGAAAACCGAACATGTCGTGACGAATCATGCGACTTCCGGCCTTGTCTTGTGGAGCTGTTCTTCAGGGCACCTCTGCTGTCTGTGTCAAACACGAAAGATGTTGAAATGGGCGAATCGGCGTCGTTGACATTGTTTCTTATCAGCTCCAATGGCAGATCAAAATAATGGCTGATGGATTCGTCTTCATTGTCATTGATCATAGCTGAAGCCCAGGACCCACATTCAAATTTTTCCATAGAAACAGTCCTGGAGATGACATTTCCCAGCTCCTCTGGCTCCACTTTTCTTGCTCTCACTGGCTTTGCCTTGCCAAAGCCTGGGATGAACAAGCAAAGGGCCCCACATGTGAACCTATCATCACATCCGTCCACCTGGTTCTTCCCATTTTTATTAACAGCTTTGGATGAGGGCTCATTCTTGGAGAGGTTGCTGTAATGCCTGGTTACTTTTTCACTGGCACTTGGTTTCATCAGCCAAAAATCAAAGTCATCATCGGAAGGGGCAAACTTTCTTCCTTGGCCACATGACTTGCTCCTTCTAAGTTGAATTTCTTCTTGGAGGTGGGTTTGAATTTGATTCTCAAACTGCTGGGGAGATGCCGGTCTTACGTTCTTTGGCTTCTTCTTCAACAAGGAGCTTCTACGCGGGGAGGAGGCTGCTGAGTTTGGGAGACTGAAACTCAAGAACTTGGATTTTGCAGGAGGCAGTAGGAGTGGCGGTTCAAGTGCTTTCTGCTTCTGAGCAGTAACAACCGGCTTCACCATCACCGGTGTAATATACTCAACATTCAATTCATTATAAGATGATTCTTTCAATGATATTGGATCTACAGAAATCTGCTTCTCTAGATCACCAAGAGAAAAGCACTCACTCATTTCAAATGAAATTGGCGATGCCATTGTAGAAAGAAAGCAGAAATCTTGAAGATGAAAGCGTGAATTTGGACTACTTAAAAAAAAAAAATGAGGGAAAAGAGACTTATGGAAGTTAGACGTGACCAGCATATTCCATCACTAATCAACATGTAGTAGTGATATCCATGTTCTCTTAACTGATTCATGTAAACAAGGGTCATCAAAATTAAATATGAATTAAGAATAGATTAACTACTAATCCATTCAATAAACATCTTCTAAATACATAATCTTATGAAAGAGGGTTGACTTGTAAGAGATTGAAGTTTTCAACTAGCAGAATGCATATAATTAAAAAATCAAAATGTTCTGATGTGCTTGCAACAACACCATATATACGATTCATACATGCCCTCAATAAGGCACAAAGGATCACAGAAACATGATATTTCTCATTAACCATTCTCATCAGAATGTCCAACTACAAACTAATGTGAAGATCAGAGCCATATTCGGTATATATTGAAATTTATACATTGAAATACGACAGTAAGACGAGATTTCTACTGAAGTGAATTATAAAATAGAATTAATACCACTGATACGCCGATAATGACAGGGAAAGCCGAAACTACGTATAGTGCTCCATAGCCCTGCAAGATAACAAACGGCATCATAGGCACAGAAGCATTAGCTAGACTCTGCAGTTCAATGAGCATTCATATTGCACGAGGCGATTTTTAAAGTACCCAAGAGCTGTTTTCTGTCTTTGTATAATTCAAGTCAAATAAAAGTTTCAAGACATTGTCTCAATATGATATGTACTGCAAATTCTAAATATCAGGTGTTAATTACAATGGATGATATTACTTTTACTTTTCACTTTCCAATTATCACATTTAGAGTAAAATCAAGACATAATTAGCAGTACATATCTAACTGTGTGAGTCCATAACAACCTGTTTTTATTACTCCTGGTTTTCCTTAATCTGACGACTGCAAGAACACTAACATTATTTTATCATGAGAAAGCTAAAGAAACTAACCAAAATTGGAGGCACGTCTGATTCATCACTAACATTAGCATCATCAATCTCAGCAGCTGTATCCCAATCAATCTTCAGCCTCTTAGCAGCCTCTTGAAGATCAACACCAGTGTCTGTCACTCTTGCATAGAGCGACTTACCAGGCTTTTTCTTTGCTGGTTTAATCTGAACCTATACCATAACGAGCATAAAATAAATGAGAAAATTGATATCCACTGTTTGTTAGAAACTTAAATAAAAATGAAACAGCATTGGTGAGCCATCTCATGAAAACAATTTCTTACATTCAGTGTGTAGATTTTGACATTATTTGTTCTATTCAGCATAAGGGGTCAAATAGAACAAAGTTTTTTATCAATAAAATCTGAGCCATCAATCCGAACAAACGTGCATCAAATTTTCGATGGAAGTATTTTCGAGATCACAGTTCTGTAAGATTCACAGACTATTTTCTTATTTTAATTCAGAGCTTGGCTTTTTATCCTAGTCTCCTTCCCAAATGCTTCCTGTTGTTCCAAATTAATCTGTATCTCATGCCCTGCATCAATTCAATTAGTAGCTAATATTTGTATTTTGAAATGGTAAAATGACAGGAATCTAATATGGATTAGAGTTCCCAACAAATTTGATTTTCAATTTCTATGGCTGAAGACAGACAGGTCAATCTCATAAAGAGCAAATGGTATTAGGATTACTCATTATTTGGTCAGCAGTAACAGCTTTATCGCTATCATGAGAGAACTATAGACATAGTATCAGGCCTTTCCTAGAAGATACAAAGTGGAAAATATGATGAACTAAGACAAACTTGGAAAGTTACAACCTCACAGAAAGCTATAATCCAGACATTTTAAGAAGCTGCCATGCAATTATGATCATCTATCCATTAAACATAAAAAAAATCATTTCTTAAATCTATCACTATTATACTTCAATTACTTATACCTCTAGATTAGGCCATTGACTCATTTCCTCAGCCAGCAGTCGAAGAGCAAGTCGATTTTTTGGGATTTTTCCTTCGTTCGCCTAAAGCAAGAATCATAAATTACCGTGAACAAATAGATTTACTTTATCAACTTTTAACAATTTACGGATGGAAAAGCAAAGTCTTCCCCCCTCTTATCATTTGCACAGGCTACAAACATGAAAGCAAAGAAGTTCTATAAAAAAAATAAAATAAAAAAAATTCAATGATGCCAGACATTTTAGTGAACTCTAGATTGATCAATGATTACTTACAAGCTATATTAGTTGTTAGAGGTCTAATCAATTCATGAGATACTTCACATGCGTATGAGCCACTAAATTTCTCTACTTCCTTCATTGTGTATATTTTTTAACAATTAAAATTTATTACTACCCTAACACACTTGCCAACTTACTTTTGAAAAGCACATCTCTTTCAGTTACCCCAAAAAACATACATCTCTAACTTTAATAATCTAGAAAAATAAGAAAAGTTGATCAAGAGAAGAAATGTTTTTATAATCAAATAAGTCGACCTTAAAACCATTTACAATCAACAGCAATGAAAAATTAGTTTTTCTACGTATCATGTAAAAAATATGAAGCAAAAGGCTAAAGCTACAGAAGAGCCACATCAATATAAAAGAGGTGGATAACTTAATGACTGGACCTACTTGAATAATCAAACTAAGGAATTCTAGCATTCTGTAGCTGGAGTGCATTTAAGCATCAAAGATCATACATGACTTGTGTAAACCAGTGAGGAAGGATGGGGAGATTTCCCCTTAGAATATGCGCCCTTTTGAAATAGGAATGATGCATGTCTACTTAAAAAGGTGGCGCAACATCGAGCCCATTTTACAAAATTGTTCATGGCCGACACCTGGAAGAAATAAGGCAGCAGCCTGCCAACACCTCTACTATTGCCACAATTCAATCCTAAATGCAATTAATAGGAGCTTTAGGTTCAAACTAAATCCTTTAAGATGCATAACCTAGAGGTTGTTCTATCAGAACGATCGACTACTTAGTTAAAGATTGCAACATGGGCATACCAAAGCAAGTGAAGAACTTTATTAATGGTTTGGGTGAACATATTACGGCAATTGCTTTTGAACCCTCTCCAAGCATAATAAAACACAATGGACGGGAACCCAACTGCAAGAATTAGCTAGTCTATGTAAATAGTAATGTGAGGAGTGTCAAGGAAATGGGCACCAACCATTTTTGGTCAAAAAAGAGGGTGCCTAACTTCGGCAATTATCAATGGAGATG